>JACYFF010003369.1:70254159-70371774 GCA_017589665.1 Selenicereus undatus
TTATTATTATTATTATTATTATTATTATTATTATTATTATTATTATTATTATTATTATTATTATTATTATTATTATTATTATTATTATTCCATCACTTTATAAGTGCTACTTTACTTTTAGAGGAAGAAGAATAAATACCTAAATCCTTTGTTTAATAAATAATTAAATGAGAAAGCTAATTTACCAATACAAACAAGATTGAGATTCATTATCAAACTAAAGAACAAAGGCAAAAAATAAACCAACTAAAGACCATCAATGGAATATTGAAAGGATATTTTAGGTGTAAGGACAAATGTGTCATATGGAGCTTTAAGTGGTTTCATTTTCGTATTCAATTGGCTTATAAAATGAAGTTAGATTGTGAATATCTGCGATAATTTAGTTTTTCAATGTGTGCAGAATATAGTAGGTCTTTTAGAACATTTTAACGGCCAATAGATAAGTCATAAGCACTCAATAAGAGAAATAAACATATACTATTTTTTCAGTTTAAGAGTTGTCAAAGTTGTTTAATTACCATTATATTCGGTAATGGATTTGAAAATTTTATGTAAGGATTTCTTACTTTTGAACTTTTTAGTTAACCTATGATAAGTATCAAGTAACTTTATGGATGTCGAGCTTTAAGAAATTTATAAAAATTTATCCAAAATCATAATTATTCCTTTTTTCAATTATTGGGTAATATATGTAGATTACATTTGCTCCTAATTAAATTTATATATGGATAATCCAAAAGCTGCAATGCTTTTTTTTTTTTTTTGGTGCTTCAAAGAAGTCACAAAAAATAGTATAATACAATTATAACAAGAGAGGAGAATTAAATATGTGACTTAACATACTCATAACTTTAGTTATAACCACTAAGCTAAAATTTCAATGGCAGAAAGTTACATGCATTTGAGAAGGAAAAGAATATATCCCTAATTAGTTGCATACTTCGTGCACGTTTGATAGTTGCATACTTCGTGCACGTTTGATATATGTGCTAGAAAGAGAATCAGAATACTGAGCGTTGGATTTGAGCTGGCCATCGGTTTCTCCACTACGACTCTACTTGGAGGTTTGAGTAAAAGCTCATGTAATTTCACTAAAAGATGTTCATACATCAAGTGTACTAGATGCTTATCGTGTCATGTCAAACTCACGTTATGTGTGCAGTGTGCACATTTTAAGCGGTATGATCGTCATTATCAAGTTGTGCAATGGATCTAACCCTTAATTTTTGGGACATTCTTTTTTCTTTTGTCTATTCCTCAAGCCATTTCAATTAGGTCTTTATCTTAGGACAATCTAGTGGTACTGTGGTAGTTGAATGGATATAGGAAGGTCTACAAAGCAATAAGAAGTGTTTTGTATTTAGGTTAGGTCCAATTTTCTGCTACTAAGTTTTCCTATAAATTGTGAAAGTTAATTTCCCATAGTTTATATACCAGGGTAGGATGGCGACCAAAGGGCTAACATATTATGTGATGAACTAAATTTTATAACATTGTTACGTTAGCACAATTGTTAGAAGGTTAAGAGATCAAAGGCACAATTTGAAACCAGTTGTGCAGTAGGGTTTATCCACAAAAATGGTGCACTGTATAGTGAAATGAGACTGGAAGAATTATTATAGCGTTTGAAATGACTAAAGTGCAAAATCATTTGGTTTTTATGCTATTTTTTGCCCTAGTGGGTCAGATAATCACCTTGTTTAAGAAGTAGGTTTTCATAAAGGAGGTCTGGCATGAAGGATAAACCTTGTATATAAATTAACGATTAGCTCTTTTCAATTTTAAGGCTTTTCTTTTCAATCCCTTTCGACTGCTTTCAATTTTTTCTATCTCCTTACAATTTCTTTAGGGTCTTTCCAACTCTTGCCAAACTCAGCTCCTCCATATTTTCTAATAACTTTATTTAGTTATAATTCTTTTCAACTTCTTCTAACATTGTCCAACTTCTACCAACTCAATCATTTCAATTTCTTCTAACTCCCTATTCCGGCCCTTTCCTTTCAACTGAAAATAATAGTCCTAGCATAACATAAACTTAACTCTGAATGGAATTTAAAATTCCAACCTTTCTTATATTGGAAACAAAGTACTCGATCATTAGTTATCTCTTTTTATTGTATTGGTTTTCATACTACTATTAATTAACTCTTTTTTTAAAGATGGTTATGGCGTAACACCCCAATCCTCCCTTCTCGAGCCACAAAAAATTACCAGAAACGGTTTCAAGGATTGACAACTTACCCCACAAATCACCTCAAACCTTTCTGGCGTGTTTCGTCCTTGCTCACATGCAGTTTGAGAGACTTTCTAACAAGTCACCCACCCCAAGATTTCTGCACAACAAGCACACTTAATTGCGGAGTTTTTAAGAGTGGGCTCCCTTGAAAAGGAAGGTGCATCTTTGGCGATACAAGTAGTCACTTCAATCCTTTTAAACCACATTTGGGGTATTACAATCACCCTCCACTCTTTGGTCCACTGTCACAACTAAACGTCGCATGTCGGCTCTAATACCATCTGTAATGCTCCTCTCAAAGAGGGCAGGCACATTACTGCTTTGGATGTTCAACTTGATTCACCCACAAGGTTGTTTAAGCTCCTTAACTTAATTAACTTAATAGAAAACAAGTGCAATGGAAGCCTTGACTAGAATTTGGCCAAATTTGGCGGGCAATTCTAAAACATGCATTTACATTCACAATCAAACCATATCGATAATAGTCTTACATATTTACATACGAAATACATCTATATCTATAATTAACAATTGTAGACTATAAGGTAAGTATATGACAAGTCATAAGGGCCTGCATTCCCCACTTCGGTATCCAAAAAATATTTAACATATGGCCTTCTCAAATGCTTCGATAACCCCTTTCGCTTTCAAAAACCTAAAAAATGGTGAGATCACGAGCTCTTCGAGCCCATTGAATAACCCTAACCTTCCCCATTGTCACACTTTGCATATTAACCAGTTAACACATATTCACATAACACAAATAAGGGAACTTAGTTGAAACATAATGGAAGAAAATATATGAACGGAAAATTTTCTTGCACATTAGCTCAAGAATACACTTTCATATCACTCACCTAGGTAGCCATGAGTAGAACACGTCAAATGCACAATTTCCATAAGGTGAACTACTAGATTGACTGCACCATACATGTCCCATACTAGAGATGATTCAGGGACCCTCGTTTCCACTTAAGTCCCTAAATAAACTCTACTGTTAGTTTATTCATTAAACTAACCATGGATGTCTCATGCCAAACATGTCTATTGGACTACTAATTAGCACTCGGAACCTGAGTCTGCCAGGCTCAACTAATGGTTCGACTATAACCCCTATTCACATATACAACAACATATTTCTTATAACTTTCTACCCAATATAATAGCAAAACAAACATTTCTTTAGACATAGCTTTCATTACTTACATGCACAAGATCGGTGATAGTTGCACGGGTAACCTCAAGGTAATACCAGATCCAAGCCCAAATATATATAAATTCATAACGTATCATATATTCTTAGATTAACCAAAGCTCCTTAGTTTAGAGGAAACCATCTCATTATCTACACAAAGAACTATCACAATATAAGGTAATAAACATATCCTAGTGGACCAGCCATAGCTGATTCATATGGTGTCAAAAAGGCACCCTCGCTCTAGAGGATGCAGTCCGAAAATATAAACCACAGATACAACCGCAAGCGCACGATGGCATTATAGCAATCAAGGTCGATCCCATAGAGATTAGGTTGATCTATTGGGCTATATTCTCTCAAGATATGCTAAGTCAATCAAAACTTTAGATTGATAAAAATAGGAAGATAAGGAAACAACTATAACTAATTCAAGGGGTTTCAATTTAACAACTTCTAATTCACTAATTTGAATCAATCAAAGAGTAAATATGTCTAGGAATTCTCGTAGTTATGAAAGGGTATTGGATCAAAACGACAATCATGTGCTTTTCTCTAATCGGTTAATTTCGAGGAATTGTAATCTATCTAGAAATTTAATCTATTCTTCTGAAATCAACTAAATTTGCTTAAACTAAGCAAAAGTCGTTCCTTCGAACTAATTTGCCTTAATTCAAGTTAAATATGTTCAATTACTCTCTAGACTTCCTAACATGCAAATCTCTCTTTCGAGAAGATGTTATGTCAGGTTTTATGAAGCAGTCTAACAATTAAATGTCACCTTTTAGTTTTTCACCCAATTGTTTCAAATGTGCAAGCAAGCTTTCGCCAAAAATCTACTCACAACATGAAAATCATTTGATAGAACGAAATCAAACCAATCATGAAAATAAGCACAATTCTTTAGATTAAAACATGATCCAACTATACCTTCATAAACTACTAAATTCCTAGACAAAAATTAAACTACTCACGCATGATTAAATTAAATATCTAACCAGTCTAAAATGATAAATCTAAAGAGAAAAGAGAAGAGAAGAGAGAAGAGTTTGCTCAGCCAAAATCGCACTTGAATCTTTCGATTGCAGAACCCGATTCTGCTTCCTCACTAATCTTCTTCTTCTACTTGCTCTCCCTCACTCTAATCTAAACTCCTAATCTACTTAAAGAGAGGAAAAAGAATGGAATGGGATGGTGGTCTCTTTTCTGCTACTGAGGGACGCCCTATTTATAGGAAAACCCAATCAACCTCAACCACATGATGAGGGAAAACAAAGAGATTAGCAAGTATGCGTCCACCACGGACTGTGGCATCCATCACGGGCTGACCTTGGTCTTGGCTAGCTCATCATTCTTCTATTCTTCTTTCTTTCCACGAGCATGGCAACTTAGGGGCATCCATGGGGAGTCAAAATACATCTAAATGAGCGTCAAAACAAGGGTAAAATGGTCTAAAATCCTGCAAACATCATCAAACAACTATACACAAGTGTAAAAGGGAAAAATGAGTATAAACTATAACATAAAGCACATAATTGTTTTCAAAAAATATGACAAAATGACCCTAAAATAATGTATACATTAAGTACTTATCAAACTCCCCCATGCTTAAACTGTTGTTGGTCCTCAAGCAAGCACTAAATAAATTCAAAAAGGAGAGATGCATCTAGGCCTCAAAACATAACAACCTCCTTAAAGTAGGCAAGTTATAGCATGTCATAAGCAAGAATGCCAATCAACGAAAACCCCCAAATAGTGCGCAAAGCATTCCAAATCAGAAGAAGGTTAATGTTTTCGAAGAAGTATAAGACCACAAGCTCGATATCAAACTTGATTACCCCCAAGAACCACAAAGCATATTATGCAAGCACATGGAATTGAATAAAGCCAAATGGACCTGTAGAAACTCACTTTGAAAAATGTAGAACACTCTCGCTCATGTGTTTAAAATATAGCATAGGTTCACTTAGGACTTATTCCAAAGATACAATCTACCATATGCTTGTCATGGCTCTCAAATTCTCCACCACTAGAATGCAATGTGCACAAAACAATCAAGAGAACTTTATTTGGGTTGCAATGTGGGCCAAAAAGGGTTAAGGGAAGGAGTGGACAAATGCATTTGGGACAATGTGGAGCTACTTAGCTAAGTGACTATTGAGCAACCAACAAAGCACCTAGAAACTAATAAGTTCGCTAACACTCCAAACTTCAACAGTTCAATGAACATACCCTAATAAGTTACATAGGAAATGAGTTGATAAATAAAAGAATTCAAGCTATTTACATATCCAACGCCAATAACTTATTCACTCTCTTTTTTTGCCTTTTTCTTTTGCATTTCTCTTTTTTTTGTTTTTTTTAACATGATTTTTTTCTTCGTATTTTTTTTCTTCTTCTTTTTTCCCTTTTTTTTGGCTTTTTTTTCTTTTTTTGCAAAATGAAACAAAAATTGCAATTATTGAAAGGTATAAGATCACTAACTATCAACTCACAACCAAATATATATACATACACAACCCAAACAAGAGAGAACCAAAGCAAATGCTCAAGATCATCAATCCCTCAACAAACCAACATACCAAAGCCACCTTAAAACTCAAATACCCCAAAACCACCCACTACATAGATGCTCCATAGACTTGACTTAAAGGTAGGAATATGTGTTTGGCCAAGGGCTAATATAAAGGGATCACAATAAAGAAAGATATAAGCCCAAAGGGGCTAACAAAGGAAAAAAAAACATGTAACACAAGCATAGGCTATTTGGCTATGTGGCTAAAATGACCAAAGAAAGAAATGTCTCTATCATATCATCAAATATGCACATGCTAATGTAGTTTTGAACAAGAGTCTTGGCAAGTTCTAAAGATGCAACATGGAAGATTTACACACATGAAAGAAATATGAGACTAAATCTAATGATTAGTCCAAATAAGGCTCAAAATCCAATAGGGTGTCTACCAAAGTCACAATAAGCTCATAAAATGACTCCCATGTGCAAACGTTAGTGCTAATGATTCCAAGGAATAATAAAGTTTTCAATCAAGACAAGGGTCAAAACAAGAAGTATTCACAAAACCTTCAAAAAGTTTGGCACCAAAAGGGATTACACATCAAAAGCTACTCAACAACAACAACAACAACAAACTTCCAATGCGGGTCCCGCTTTCGCGGGGTCACACATCAAAAGCTACTCAAACTCTTGAAAGCTATTTTTCCTAAAGAATCATCATCAGAGGGAATCTCAAACCAATCCACACCATCCCTATATGCAAATCCAAAATGCAAATCTAAAAATCAACTAAATGCAACATGCTAATGCAAACAAAAAGAGAAACCTAAAACTATATGCTCTAATAAGAATACAAACTGATAACCAAAATGAAAAACATGAAACTACCCTTCCCCCATGCTTAAATAAAACATTATTATTCAAAGGAAAGAAAACTTAGAGAAGGGGAACAAAAGAAAACAATCTCACCAGGTTAGATGCAGAGTGCACCTAAGCTATGTGGCCTGGTAATAATTGGGACACATGGAGCATCAGCCACTCCATCACGATGTCAAGACTCGGCCCTTTAAATCGGACAACGTCAGCGCATGCAGAAGCTTGTCCAACTCCTCAACATAGAGTTTCCAAACATGGCAATAAGAGACAGCAAAGAAAGTTAGTGCTCTCTTAAACGAAGCAAAAGCCATAGAAAAATCAAAAGAGATAGCAAAGAAAGTGTTCTACATGATTTTTCTACCCTTATCCACTAGGAATATGCAATACAGGTCAAGGGATGCATCATACCCACAAAAGTATCATAGGGAAAGAAAATTATCAACATTTCCACCAAGCACACTAACCATGTTAACCTCATAGCCCAAATCAACATGAGCTTTAAAAATCGTAGGAATTTCAATGGGCATAACATAATTACAACTAAGGCTAGGAGACTCCTTATGTATAAACACATCACATGGCCCCTCCAAAGGAGTCTCATCTAGATCATGCACCTCATCTAAAATATCTTCTGACTTAAAACATGCATCAACAACTTCAAACCTAGCAACTACCCCAAAAGGCTTACCTGCCTCAAGCTCCGTGCACTGAGCTAAAGGGAAAGGGTGAATCATGTAAGGATAGGACAACATCAGTATTGTCCTTAGGTGATGCAAAGTCAGGTTAAGCATGTCATGCATAATAAGGACACAAATTAGTTTCATGGTCAAAAGAATTACACAATTCACACCAAAAAGGAATATAATAAGATCTAGCATAAAACGTACAAGGATCAGAAAATGAATATCTAGAAACATGACTAGCATTTCCAAACTCAAATGAATCCCATTCAATCCACTCAAACAAATAACATGCTTCATCAGTATTTTTACCATGAAAACCCCAATATTCTAAAAGAATACGGGTTTTAATATTCACACCCTCATCAACAATGGCCAAAATTACCCATTTACCCATACAATAACCATATTGAGCAAGAAAAATATTTAAACGCTTAAAATACCTCCAAAATAATTCATGCTCGAATTAAGGAAAATGGAAATTTGCCACTGTTTTTTCTTCTTTTTTTTCTTTCAAATTTTTTTATCTATTTTTTTAATCTTCAATTTTTTTTTGGTTTTTTTTTCAACTAAAAACAAAGTGTTTAGTCAAACCTATCAAGAAAAACCCAAGATCCAACACTAGTCCCAGTAAGGGCTCCAAAAACTTGATACGACCGCAAGCGCACAGTGGCTTTGTAGCAATCAAGGTCGATCCCACAGAGATTAGGTTGATCTATTGGCTATATTCTCTCAAGATATGCTAAGTGAATCAAAACTTTAGATTGATAAAAATACGAAGATAAGAAGACAATTATAACTAATTCAAGGGGTTTCAATTCAACAACTTCGAATTAACTAATTGGAATCAATCAAAGAGAAACTATGTCTGGGAATTCTCGTAGTTATGAAAGGATATTGGATCAAAACGACAAGCATATGCTTTTCTTTAATCAGTTAATTTTGAGGAATTGTAATCTATCCATAAATTTGATATATTCTTTCGAAATCAACCAAATTTGCCTAAACTAAGCAAAAGTCGTTCTTTCGAACTAATTTGCCTTAATTCAAGTTAAATATCTTCGATTACTCTCTAGTCCTCCTAACATGCAAATCTCTCTTCTGAGACGATGTTATGTCAGGTTTTATGAAGCAGTCGAACAATCAAATGTCCCCTTTCAGTTTTTCTCCCGATTGTTTCAAATGTGTAAGCAAACTTTGGCCGAAAATCTACTCACAACATGAAAATCACTTTGATAGAACGAAATCAAACCAATCATGAAAATAAGCACAATTCTTTAGATTAAAGCATGATCCAACGATACTTTCATAAACTACTAAATCCCTGGGCAAAAATTAAACTACTGACGCATGATTAAATTAAATATCTAAATAGTCTAAAATGATAAATCTAAAGAGAAAAGAGAAGAGAAGAGAGAAAAGTTTGCTCATCCAAAATCGCACTTGAATCTTTCGATTGTTGAACCCGATCCCGCTTCCTCGCGAATCTTCTTCTTCTACTTGCTCTCCCTCACTCTAATCTAAAATCCTAATCTACTTGAAGAGAGGAAAAGGAATGGAATGGGATGGTGGTCTCTTTCCTGCTATTGAGGGATGCCCTATTTATAGGAAGACCCAATCAACCTCAGTCACACGATGAGGGAAACCGAAAAGATTAGCAGTTATGCTTCCACTACGGACCGTGGCATCCACCACGGGCTGACCGTGATCTTGGCTGGCTCGTCATTCTTCTATTCTTCTTTCTTTCAATGGGCATGGCAACATAGGGGCATCCGTGGGGAGACAAAATACATCTAAATAAGGGTCAAAATAAGGGTAAAATGGTCAAAATCCCGCAAACATCATCAAACAACCATACCCAAGCGTAAAATAGGAAAAAGAGAATAGGAAAAAGAGTATAAACCATAACATAAAGCACATAATTTTCCCTCAAAATGTGGAAAAATGGCTCTTAAATGATGTATACATTTAGCACTTATCAACCACATAGTCACATTCACATCCTAGCAAGTTTAGATCAAAACCTTTCTCATCAGGGACCCAAAACACTAACATAACACATAAAACCAACATTCACATCCCAAGAGACTGGTTAGAACCTTTCCTACTAGGCGACATGACCATAATGACAGTCACTGCTATGGTCATAACTGTAGAATGCAACATGATAACATTTTTCCCCATAAAAAATGACTTAGTAACATCATATATTCACAATTCATACCAAGATATAGCTAAACCAAGCCATAATTTCACTCTAAACCATGTCCCCAATTTTTGAATACTTTATACGAGTATCTTACTGTTTGTGATGCTAAAAAATAGTCTACATATATCTAATTCTCAGCTAGTCCACGCATACAGCTCATAAGTACACTAAAAATGGTAATTTTATTTCGCTCAAAAATTCATAACTCAAGAAAATACATATCCAAAATTCTTCAAAATTTACAAGAGATTGCCCAATATCATGAAAATTTCGCAATAAAATTTTCAGAATTTTCCTTCTAGTGCATCGTTCACAAAAATTAAAACAGCGGCCAAAATTATGCATTAAAATAGGGAAATTTCCATTAAAAATTCCTAAATCATAAACTATACATCCAGAATTCATGAACATTTAAAAAAAATTTCCAAACAATATGGAGAAACTAAAGTAAAATTTTGGAATTTTCCACACCACCAATAATTCACAGAAATCAAAACAATGACCGAAAATCATCAAAAATATGAAAATTCATATTATTCTTCCCTATTTTGGCTCTTCTAGTCCAAATACTCAAGCCAAGTACTCACAACTTACTGAATATACAATCAAATTCATAGCATGAGTGTCATATTCACAACATCCAGACTCTAACAATCGCAACTAAACATAAAACTTGTAGGAATGTGTTTTCATGAAGTGAAATTAGGCTTCTAATCTACTAACCCTAAGAACATCAAATTCCTAACTTCAACCTTCAATTGATTCCTCAAATTCAAGCATAAATTGCTCATTTACTCTTTCTCTAATCAATTTTGAGTTGAAGAAAAGCAAGAATCACTCATTTTCTACCAAGACCCTAATTCCTCATGTTCTTTCTCCTCCTCCTGCTCCTCTTTCTCTCTGTACATATGATCCTCTCTCTCTATTTGGTGCGTGATTTTGGGGGATGCAAAATAGAGGAACCCCCCCCAATGTGATTAACGAAAATGCCCTCCCTCCTCTTTTCTTTTTGCTCTTTTTGGGCCTAAATACCCCCTTTTTTGTCTCCCTTTTCTTCTGTCTTTTATTTTATTCTCTTTTTTTTGACAATTTAGTCAGTCCCCAAGCATGGTAACACTAACTTAAGACACACATAGGTGTCTAAAATAAAATGCATATACATACATACATACATACATACATACACACACACACACATACATACATAGATATACATAGATATATATACATATAGATATACATAGATATATATACATATATATATATATATATATATATATATATATATATATATATATATAACATTTCCACATGTGCCATTATTGGTAAATATATTTTGGGGGTATTACATGCCCCCCCCCCCCCCCCTCAAAATAATTTTCATCTCGAGAGTTGGCATCCTCAATCTAGAGTGAGGGTGCCTTATTGGTACCATATAAATGAGCTATGGATGTTCCAATAGGATATGTTTGCCACCTTATATTGTGAAACTATCACCCATCCTATGTATACAAGTGGTAGAAGTGATGAAAGCTATGTCTAAAGAAATATATGTTATGTGATTATTATAAGTAGAAAGTTATAAGAAATATATTGTAGTATATGTGAATACTAGGTTCGAGTGAGGACTATGAATCCAAGAGGCCTGGTTGGTATGGGACAATCATGGTTACTTTAGTAAATAAACTAACAATGAAGTTTATTTAGAAACTTAAGTGGAAATGAGGGTCCCTTAATCTGAGACAAGTATGACTGAGTTAGTGTAGTAGTTTGCCTTATGGAAATTGTGCATTTGACTTGTTCTGCTTATAACCACTTAAGTGAGTGACATGAAAGTGCATTCTTGAACTAGTGTGCAAGAAATTTTTCTATTCGTATATTTCCTTCCATTATGTTTAAATTAAGTTCACGTATTTGTATTATGTGATTATGTGTTAATCGATTAATGTGCAAAGGGTAACAACAAGGAAAGTAAGAGTTATTTACTGGGCCTAGGGAGCTCATGATTTCACAATTTTTAACGTTTTTGAAAGTTAGATGGGCCACTGGAGCACATGAGAAGGTTAGGTGTTAAATATCTTTGGAGAACAAAGTTGAAAAATAGACTCTTGTCATATGCTTAACTTATAGTTTATGTTGGTTAATTATAGATGAATGTATTTTGTATGTAAATACGTAAGAATATTATCAATATGGTTTGACTATGAATGTAAATGCATGTTTTAGAAATCATCCGACCGACTTTGACCAAATTCTAATCAACACTTCTGCTGCACTTGTTTTCTAATATGTTAACTAAGATTAAGGAGCTTAAAGAGCATTGGGGGTGTTTCAAGTTGAACATCCATGAGGATGAAGTGCCCACCCCCTTTGGGCAGGGCATTACAACGTATCAATTAATGTACAATTAGTATATAGTAGTCCTTGGAGTACTGACTCTAACACAAAAAAAAGAGCATGATATCATCCATCCCTAATATTTAAAGATAATGATCCAGTTGTTTTACTCATTTCCTCTTTTTTATGATCTTCTCACTTTTTCTTGCTATTGTATCTCTCCCTCTTTCTAATAATTCTTCTTCGATTCTAATTTCAATGCCTTGATAACAAATCCACTCAATTTGATTGCATTCTAGCAACACGAAGCCTATAACAAGGACAAATTTGCCAACTTGTTGAAGAAGTTCCTTCGATCTTTATGCTAGTGACGATGTTGTTATAATCTTCACATAACTACCAACTTCACTACCTCCAATCAAAATGTGTTTAACTCTTTTATTGCATTCATCAATGTGATTCCAAATTGATAAGCTCAGAAATTTGTTGTCTAGGTATTGGAATTGATTTGATGAACATTTGAATTTGAATATGTTCAATTCAGAATCAATGAGAAGTTTAGGGGGTTTTTTTTTACTATTTTCTTTGTTTTTTTTTTAATCTTTACTTCACTTTTTTTTCTCAAATTCTTAAAATTTTATATGAATGCTAACTTATTGTTGAAGATTATTAAAGGTTGTAAGAGGGTCATGCATAATGTTTTAGGTCAGATCGGTATATAGATGACTGTGACATGATGTTTTTTTTCAATGAATTTGTCTTCTTTGTTCATGAATCTATATTATTTTTTTAACTAGTATGAATTATTAATTGTTGAATGTGGTGTTTTTTAATTGATGAATATGCTAATGAAACATACTTATCATTACTAAAAACATTATGCATACACCAAAAGAATTACTAGATAGAACATAAATATTTAAATTGTGATGAATTTGTATTTTTTGGAAATGAATACAGTTTTTATATGTATATGAACAATTTACAAGTTCACGAAACTATTATTTTGTTTGAGGAATTTGTCGTGCATGTTATCATTATATGTTAATAATTATTAATAAGAATTTGTTTCTAATTGATGAATAAGTAATGAATTTCATCTAGTCTTAATGAATTTGTGTAAAACACTAGATAATCGCACTTATGATGAATCTACCTTATATTCGGATGAATATGTGTTTGCTCTTCCTCATGAATCTACACTTATTAATGATACATCTCTTGGGTAGTTGACTTTTAGCACGTTGACATGTGTGTCACTAATTTTTTTCATTCCTCACTTTTTTGACCTATTTTTTTAGTGCCTTGAGGTCTTTACGCTTTGATCTTTTGCTACCTTCGGAGCTGTTTATTTTCACATATTCAAACCAAAACTTTTTGAAAATTATGGAAAAACCCCCCAAATTTGGGTGAAAAATGCAAATAAACTATTTTTAGGAATTTTAAAAAAATGCTTATTCTGGTTTATTAAACTTCTCATAATGACCTGTACTAGTTATCACCTGCCACTACTTCTATCATAGGTATTATATTTTCTATGATCATAGGCCCACCATGCTTAGCAACATGATAAAGCTTAATGAGAGAGTTTGACCATTACTGAACCTAGTTGGCGTTGGGGCTTGGCGTTCCTCTAACTTTCAGTTTACAGAGATTGTTAATCTCAATCACACCTTTTTTAGATCAAGCACAATATAGAACCACTTCATTTTCTACCTTGGACCATAATTACTAATCAAGGTTTTTTTTTTTAGGATAGCAAAACTTTAATCAAGAAATTATAATATTTTAAACATAAGGTTTGATTGAATAACGATTCCTATTGGGGAACTTCTTTTATTGAAAGCTTATCGAAAGTGAAAATACTATAATGGAAAGACTGAAGAGGGACTTAAATAATTAATATCATCAGATATGATTGCTCATAAAGAAATAGAGAATTTCGAGTTTTCTTTTGCTTAAGTATGCTCAAATGACCGTGTCCCTTCTTAGCACTCAGCTTCTCCTTTTATAAAGTTATACTACATAGGATGCACTAATGGCTAACACATACTAATGCTTTCGCATGGCTACAACTACTCTAACATGGTTGTAGTAGACTACATTAGTTTACTGACTTAACATTTGATAAGATAACTTATAATGAATGCTGACAAAACTAATCTTCAATATGGAGATTCTACTTGCCTCTGTTTCCAATTATGTCTTCAAGTTCATCATTATGAATATAGTCATCAAAATCTTCATCAAGTTCAAGATGCTCTAGATCCTAGATCTCAAATATATCATGTAGATATTTATTTCTTTTTTCTAATAGAAATTTTTCGCTTCCATTATCAAACAGGTAATCAAGGACATCTTTTGAAGTAGCTCTTTCTACCTTTATTTGTTTGCTGAAATCACTCTGATAGTGAAAGTAGTGTTCCTACAAAGCATTAGCATTTTTTCTCTTTCAATCAATACCCGCATTTGGTGATAAATGTTGTAAAAACTAATGGCTTTTGCTAAAGCACAATCACTAACTACTTCTTGTTGTTTTGGGAGCCATTACTATTATTGATCATTGGGTTCTTCTAGATCAAGTAACTAAACAAGATAACATGTTGGTTTGACCTTTCCATTTTCATACTCAATCATTGCACGATGTAAGTCTATATGCAAACTTTATTGTATAGCAATTTTGTTGAACCATCGGGAGATGTGATAATCCAATAGATCCTACTTTTGAAATTTTGTTAGACTTGAGAAGAACTGGTATGTCGGATCAGGGACTTCCATGAGATAAGCTGTTGTCCCATATTCCCAAGCCTTCATGATGGGGTCATCTAGAGGAATTTAATTTGCTAGAAATCGAGCACCACCAATTCTAGTTCTATTAGGAAAGAAGATCGTAGTACTCTGTGATTCCCAAATATTATAGGCATAACTATGATAGTAGCTAATGTCAGCTGCATATCAGTCACCCTTGCGTTTGCATATTTAATAAATTCCTTCTCACAAAATCAAGTATTCCTTTACAATCAGTTCGAATAAGAAAATATTTTGGGGCTAAAAAGACTAAGAACTTTTGAATTCCCCTTATGACTGCAAGGATTTCTTTTTCCATCATGGGATAGTTCCATTCTGCTTTATTAAAACTTTCACTATAATATTTGCAAAGTTTTTCTCCTTCTTTGATTTTAAGTACCGCACTCCAGTACTCATTGTTGACATATGTCTCAAGAATTAAATCATCTCTTTCATTAGGCAAATTAAGAATAAGAAGATTTTTACACATCTTTTTGAAGTTTAGAACAATTTTTTAATCGTTAGGAGTCCATGTCCACCTTACTTCTTTCTTGAGTTTCTACTACAATGGTTTTCTCAGTTTAGCTAAATCTTTAATGAAATCTAAAGCATAGATAAGGCATCCAATAAATCTTTCTACCTGTTTCCTATTTTCAATCTTTTCAGAAAAAATTTCTATTTTTTTTAAAATATACTTTTGTAGACTGATTTGTCTAGCTTTTTATCTCTAAACCTAAAAACTTAATCTCTTGTTCAGCATAAACGCACTTATTCTTATCAAGTATAATACCATGATTAATGCATCTTTAGGTCACAAGTAAGACATCATCTTTGTGTTGTTCTGTGGTTTGAAAAAGGACAAGGATATCATCAATGTAAACTAGGATTAAGATCTTTAAAGAGGTTATCCATTCTTCTTTGGAGTATTTGAGGTACATTTTTAAGGCTGAATGACGTTCCTATACACTTATAATGTCCTTGAGGGGCACTAAAAGCAGTTAAAGGAATGCTTTCATCATCCATTTTAATTTGTCAGTATTCATTTTTGCAATCAATTTGCGAGAACCAAGAGACTTCTTGAATTCTATTAAAAATGACTGCTTTGTAATGAATATAATAACCATCAAAGATAATATTATCATTAAGCTTTGTGTAATTGATTACCATTCTTACTTTTCCTCTTTTTCTTCATCAAGATTTCTTATCATGAAAGCGGGATTGGTGTGAGGACACTTGTTATTCCTGATTAATCCTTTATCCAGAAGTTCTTTGATTTATTTATCAAATTTTTGAATATCCTGGTGTGTATACACCATTTGTTTGACTCGAATAATAGCACTGGGATTTAACAAAGTGATTTTAGGAAATGTATTATCTTTATCCCAAAATTTTAGAGGATTATCATAGTGGAGTCCTTTGTATAATTTCTCTTATTGTTAGACCATCTGCTCTTTAATAAATAACTCAAGTAATGAGATTGTTAGTGCTACCTCACGTTGTGTAGACATTACCTTCTTACCATGCTAACTACTTGTAAACTCAATTTTCTGATGAGTGTAAGCCTTGCATAATTTTTCAATAGGAATTGAGTGACTATTGAGTGTAAATATTATTTGGTTTATGGTTTGTGTACATGGAGAATTTAGTCTCTGAAAATTATTTCTAATAATCATATTCTAAGATGGCTGATCAGTAGCCCACAAAATTGATATAATGCATTGAGCACTACTAAAAAAGTATAAAATAATGACAAAATTCCGCAACGGACCAAAATAACGATGGAATGAGCGAGGGAAATGGCGACGGAAAAATTGAATTAGAAATAACTCAAACTGAACGACAAAATTGGCGACGAAAAAGCAATTACGTCACCAGTTTTCAATACTGGCAATGGAAAATTCGTCTTCGAGAAAATTAATATTAAATTTATTTCAAAATGGAATTTTGTTGCCGGTGAAAAAAAATTTTACATGTTAAATATGGCGACGGATTATCCATCACCAATTTTTAAAAAAAAATGAGTGCGGGGCGATGGAAATTTCGTCGCCCATTCGTCGTCTCCCCAATAAAAACAGCCAAATCTGGTTCTTCATTTCATTTGCTCGCGAATGCACCAAAGAGAGAAAGAGAGTCGTCGAGAGCTCCGCCAAACCCCATCACCGTCGGCCGCCCGTCCCCGCCGCCCATTGCCGGTTGTTTTTGGTGAAATTAAGGTAATCTTCTCACTTCAACTAGTTTTAATTTCTACGAATTTTTGTATTAAATTGTTAGAATTTCATAGTTAATTCATATTTTGGTTCAAATGTGGTATTTGTGTAAGTTATTACTTTAATTTGTTTCAATATTTTGCTCAATACAATTTAGAGTTTAGGTTTGGTAATTTGAAGTTAAAATTTGATATGTTGGTGGAATGGAATGCTTTAGTTCATAATTTTATGAAATGTGATATTTGTGTGAAGTTATTGCTCTAATTTATTTCAAGATTTTGCCCAACGTAATTTAGGTTTAGGTTTGGTAATTTGAAGTTAAAATTTGATATGTTGGTGGAATGAAATGTTTGAGTTCATAATTTTGTTGAAATGTGATATTTATATAAGGCTATTGCTCTAATTTGTTTCAAGATTTTGCCCAATATGATTTAGGCTTATGTTTGGTAATTTTAAGTTAAAATTTGATATGTTGGTGGAATGAAATGCTCAAGTTTGAATGAATTATTAGTTTTCTGAAATTCGTAAGAATATAAGTATATTTGTACGTAGAAGTTTATAAGTAAATATATAAATTATTCCATTTTATATAATTGCGTTTGTGAATTATGAGTTTTGTGAAACTAGTTTGGATGAATTATGTGGAAGTTTAATTTATAAGTTTGGATGAATTATTATTTTTGTGAAATTCACAAGAATATAAGATAGCTTACATAATGCAAGTTTCTAATATTATATATACACAAATGGATGTAATTATATGTATTTTTATGGATTAATTAATGTTGTCTTTCAGTATTAAAATATATTTAATATATAATTGACTAATTTATATAATTATTACTATTTAAATTAAAAATAATTCTTATCCAATAACTTATGTGGTTATTACTATTTGAGCAGAATATGAATGGTTCTCCATATCATAGGCGAATGTATAACAGATTATTGCCTCATTGTAGTGGTTATTGTTATGTATTTTAGTGCTTATTTGTAAAACTAGTGGCTGTGAATTTACCTTTATTGTATGAATGAATTTTGAAAATATATGTTACCTACCTATTATGTTGTCCGAGTAAACGGTTGATATGTACAATTATTATATATTTGTACTTGCATTTGTTGTGAACTATTTCATGTATGGATTCCACTTCTCGTCGAGGTAAGTCCTCTACTTGAGGTAGAGGATGAGGGCATAGGAGCTCCGTTGCAGATCCTACTGCAATGGACGTTTATCAACCTTCCCCCCAGGTACCTCAGACCACATTTCAACCAGGAGCAACAATGGCTGCTTATATACTAGGTCTTTT
Organism: Selenicereus undatus; assembly: GCA_017589665.1. Taxonomy (NCBI): domain Eukaryota; kingdom Viridiplantae; phylum Streptophyta; class Magnoliopsida; order Caryophyllales; family Cactaceae; genus Selenicereus; species Selenicereus undatus. The sequence goes on from JACYFF010003369.1 coordinate 70,272,515, forward strand.
AGGACCAATCCCAACCCAATTTGGGGCTTTCCATCATCAGACCCCATATGTTCTCAACCAAACAAGCATGTACAACCAATTTGCCTATTACATTCCACCAAACACCCCTACTCCCAACCCTGTGCACCCTACTCCCCAACCCATTGACCCTAACTCAAATCAGTCCCAATAAAACCTTGCAACTGAAGATAGTGAGGCACAATCTAGTCCTGGGAGAACTCGAACAAAGATGTATATTGTGCTAGATGGTGATGGGTAAATCTTTAATTGTTATATGTTTTGAACTTCAAGTATTTTTCTTAACAACTAATCAACTTGATGTGTTTTGTTTAATTAGGTTTCTCCCAAATTAAGGTGTTGTTAGTAGGATCTCTCTCATATTTCAAAGCAAATATGATGAACCTGGCCTACTTGGGATAAAATGCCCAAACCTGTACAGGATTTGTGGTTTGGAGAGTTTAAGGTAACTAAAGTCATTATACATCAACACTTTGTGCGAACCTATTAAATTATTATTGTATTATTTGATGCATTTGTTGTGTTCGTAATTGCAAAAGTGGTTTACTTGGGATCTGATCTATGAGGACTGTATAAGAAAAAAATTGAAAACAGAGGAAATGCACACTTGAGAGACTTCTTTGGCAAAGCACAGAAGTTCAACAAGAAGCCTATTTGGCTCGGCGATGCTCAATGGGAGGGACTCCAACAATACTGGGCAAACAAAGTGTACCAAAAATTGCATGAAATAGCCCAAAAGAATCAACTAGGTACTCCAGAAAGTGGTGACCCATCTCTCCACACCTGTGGCTCAATCCTTATGCATGAGCATAGGAGGCGTCTGGTAACAAACTTTGCTTCTTACAACTTTAATTTTAATACTGTAAGTCCTTTGAATGTGGTTTGGCATGTGTTTCATATAATTTTATTTGGAACGTAGAGAGAATAACTTGGGACAGATCCCACAATTGTTGAATTATTCAGTTGTACTCACAAACTCCATGGGAAAGAAGATGCCCCTTGGGTTGATAAAAAAATCACAACAAACATACGTAAGCTATTGTCAATTCTCAATCTTTATTAGTAGTTTAGACTGGCCTCGTATACTTCAATTTCATTAAGTGTAATATATATGATTTTTTGCTAATGTTGTGATATTGTAGGAATCCTTTGAACGAGAATTTCAAAATGCAATCAACTCTCAAGGGACCAGAGATGGCAATTCTCAAAATCCATCCCAAGTACTTCCAAACACAAATGAGTTGTGGGTGAAGACGTACATGAACAAAAAGCCCATATTTATAGCATTGGCGATAAGGCTGTCAACATTAGGGAATCCTGTCACTTTAGTCCCACTCAACAAGCTGGTATAGTTTTGATATTGAAGTTTCAATCAACATGGTTATACGATAAGTTTCTTTAATTGTAAGACTAATGCGTACTTCACACAACTGGCTTTCCTCAGGTACAAGTTATATGTCATCACAACAAGAGCTGAATTATTTAAGAGGTGTAGTAACCAACTTGGAGGGTGAACTAACTTCACAAGCTAAAAGTTACCAGTTGCTTATGAAGGGATGTAAGCAACTAGAGGAATCTAACAAAATGATCGCCCAAAGCAACTAGGAACTGAGCCAGCACATTATGAGCATCAATCAGCGAACTTTTTTTAAAAATGCAACAAGCTTCTAGCTCGGGATCTCAACCATCCTTTGCTCATCATCCACAACATGATGAAGATGAGGATGAAGATGAGGATGAAGAGGATGATGATCCTCACCTTAGTGATTGAGTAGCTTGCGGCTTTCTTGCGGTTGGTGGTTCTCCTCCTTGCTTCTTGGTGGTGCTTCTTACTCCTTGGTGCTAGCTTCTCCTTCCTCTTGCTGCTTACTTGATTCCCCCTCCTCTTGGTGCTTGCTTCTCCCCCTTCTTCTTACCTAATTTCACTTGGAAACTACAAACTTGTAGTTTGTTTAGGATTTGTGGTTTGTGATATATATCCTTTGTTTAGAATTTGTGGTTTGTGAACTGAAAACATTTGGTTTCTAGTGTTAGATTTGTTGTTAAGTGCAATTGAAACTATTTTGCTTTGTATGTGATATTCTACCTATTTGTGGTTTGAAAATTGTTGAGAACGCTTCGAATAAAGACATACTCCAAGCCATCAAATCGAATGGAGTGAATAACCTTTGTAAATTTTTTACAGAGAATTAAATGTATGTACTAAGGAATAAGACTAAAAACAAACATTTTATTTTAAAAAAATTACAAATATAGCGGCGAATTGCCGACGGAAACAAAGTTTTAATTTTTTTCTAACTCGGAAGTCAGTGACTGATTGTTTAGTCTGTCGCCATTAGCGACGAAAACTCTGTTGCTGTTTCCTTCACTAATGGCGACGGATTATACAATCCGTTGCTAACTTCCTGCCTTCTCATCCCCCATCAAAATTCAGGCTATCGCTCTGTCCGTCACTGATGGCGATGGAATTTCAAAATTTCTTCGCTAGGTACTCACTATTAGAAAAGTACAAAATAATGACGAAATTCAGCGACAGACTTATTTAACGACGGATTTGGCGATGGAAAAACAGTTTTAAAGAAAAGTCAGATTATGCAACAGATTTGACGACCGATTTTCCAGTCCGTCGACATAGTTCACCCTGGTGATGGAATTTCAGTCGCCCAGCCAAAAAAAATGAAATTTTTAAAAAAAAGGGGGATGGCGATGGAAATTCTGTCGCCTCCTCACTTAAATGAAACCATATTTGTTAATAGATTTTGATAAATAGAGTTGATGAAGGTGAAAGGAGAAAGAAAGCATTTACACGCTGGAATTTGGGCAACAATCCACAGATGGCCTTTATGAGACATGTCTCATATGAACGATAGACTATTACTCTGTCCATCTCAACACTTTGACCAACAATTTATGACAATATGCGTTAGGAAAAATTATAATATTGCAATCTTATGAAAGCATTCTTTACAATAATTTTTATAGCGGTAGACGCTAGTCTTATATGCAAATTAATGTATATTTTACTAATTAATAGTCAAAATCTATGAACTTTGAATTTAAAAGTCAAAATACAGGCAATTTTTTTGAAATAGAGGGAGTATAATACAACATTTTCTTTTTTGAAAATTCTACATTGACTAGCTATACTTTTAAGTAGTGGGGACTTAATGAGTTATCAGCAAAAAGACCAACTTGATCAAATGGACTGCCTAAGCATGTAAGCTACTCAAACCTACTAATTTGATAGCCTCCTAACTTCCCACAAACTCTATTATATTAGATGTGTCCATGGTAAAAATAGATTGCCTACTAATTACATTCTAAAACTCAAATCTATGATGAAAATGATTAAAGTATTCATTAGGAAAAAAGAAAATTTATTTCAAAACATTTCTGTAGTAATAAAGTAAAGACATTTTATTACCAATTACTAACTGCATACCAACTTGCAGGGTAATAAATTAAGGTTTCCACACCATTACATAATTATCTGATTCCAAGAATAATTTCAAAGCCGCATCTTTACATAATTATTTGCGTCCAAAAAAAAATTTGAAAGCACTTTTTTTTTCTGAAATAGATGATGCGCAAGGCTAATGTAAATAATATTCAAGCCTATAACTCTAAGTATGATTCTTAAAACGTTTACCAATTGAATTAACCGCTTTCCACATTTCAAAAGCACTTTACAACAACAACAACACCTCCCAATGTGGGTCCTGCTTTCGTGGGGTCTGGGGATATTCAACTGTAGGTAATCTTACCTCTACCGGCATTTATACCTGTAGAGAGGTTGATTCTAAAAGACCCACAAAAAAGGATTTTGTGAAAATATTTTATAGAAGAAAACTTTTATCAAAACATTTAATGGGAAAAATTAAGGCCACTTAGCATGGGATAACTAAGATAAATTAAAAGGACAGGTTGTTGAGGTTATGAAACGCAAGAACAATATAACAGAGGAAGGTAACATACCTTAACAATCAAAGGTAAGTAAATGCTGTCTCTTCCGAGAAGAAAGTACTAGCTGCAAACAAACACGATATACGAAAAAACCACTGCCAGCACTATGCACCTGCAACCAAAAGAAATCTATGGGGCCGACTCTCTGCGATCTAAGATCTTAATCTTATCCCGCCACAGCCTCCTATCCTGAGCCAGGCAACTTTCAAGTCCTCTCTAATCACTTCGTTCAAACTCTTCTTTGGTCGACCCCTCCTTCTTTTGCCTTCGAGGATGTTATTTCAAAAGCACTTTGATTACAATTATATTTTCCAAATATGCTTTATATTAAAAAGTAACATTTGTTTCACTTAAAAGAAGATTTATAATTATACTTTACCTAGACCAAGCAAACGGGTCATTCGGTTCGGGAACGAATCGGATTATGTTTGGATCGGGTCATATTTCGACTTGGTTTCGATTTAAGTCGTTTGAACTTTTGCTCTGATCGACTTCGGGTCAACTAACTTTTGTACCAATAAGATTGTCAAAAAAAAGCAACTTTGTCAAAAATTTCAGGTCATATATGATTTTATTCGGGTCATTTCAAATATCGAGTTGGGTATGAATCCGAATTATTTAGTTTGAATTTCAGATATCGAATCAATTTTTTGGGGTCTAATTTTACCCTTCCCTCTCCACAGTCCTCCATCCTTTTTCAAAACCTAGACAGAAGAAAACAAAAACACACAACAAAACAAAAATCCAACATGCGAACAAGAAAGGGCCCAGTCCAATATGCAGCAGGAAAAGTGAAACGACAAAAGACATACTGGCCACCAAGAATCAAACCCCCAGAATAGGTGGAAACGTGTCAAGTTGGTGAATCACTCTATATGCGTTGTCAAACCAAATTTGTGCAAAATCAAACCATTCTTGTCAACAAAAGTTTTAAATTTATTACTAGATTGAATTGTAGCTTGCCACATACTCCTGGCTCCTCAGAATGATTGTCTAAAGACTAAGAGCAAAAACAACGGTGAGCCACTTTGGCTCACCAGCTGGGCCCTACCACTGCTACATCAGTCATCTCTTCAACTTTTTGCCTCATAATCCTTATTCTCTGCAATGGTTGGCTCACCACTTTTCCTCATCAAATAAAATAATACCTATAAACCCACACCTCAACACACAACTATTTTTTTAAAATCTAAAAAAAAAACACAGAATAACAATAGAACCTAATAAAAAACAAAAAATAAAAAGATAAAAGGGGAAGGGGGAAGGCTCACGGCAGGTAGCCGCTTGTCGGGCCGCTGCCCCCCTCCTCACCGCTGCAAGTGACCAGGCCAGATTTTGGCTCCCTCGCCTTCTTTTCTTAGCCCGCGAGGCATTCATTGTGGATGCTCTTAGTTATAGCTAAAAAAGGTACGGATAGAACTGTAGCTTGATCACATATTAATTTCGCCCTCTCCAATTACGACAAGCCAAGGATGTACGCATACAGATCAATGGATATATATGTATGGATTTTTATAAATATGCATCTTCACACGTATCTTCTGTATTGGTTGAATCATAAATTTTTGTTTCACCATGTCTGTTTCTAAATTTTATTGAATTTTATTAGTAGAAACTAATTCTATAGGTATCCGCTCTAATAACTTTATGAATTTTAATCATCTTTATATGAAAATTTTCAAAAAAACATTCAATTGATGACTATCGGGATACTATTTCCACCCAAGTATGTTTGTCCTGAATCAGTTAGCACAAGTGATAAGATTGATATGTAAGAGAGAGTGACTATTTATATTAGAACCTAGATCAATTGCCACTTGTATTGATGTACTTCTAGTTCTTTTCTTCAAAATAAATAAAAAAAAGAAAGAAAATAAGTATGATGAGTTCAAAGAAGGTGAAAAAAAAGATGGTCAACTAATTATCTAACATTTTGGGGGGGGGGGGAATTAATTTCCCAAAATTAAGTAATTTTCATTAGTTTTTAATAAAAACATTTTCTTTGTATTTTTTTCCTGCAGTCTTGACAAATGATTTAGTAACTAAATTAGATTATTATAAACTACTTCCACAATATTTGTTGTCTCTATATTTCTGTCACTTAATTCTCAGTTCTCATGTTTTCGAAGGCATATTTTTTGTTTTTTTAACATTTACTGTTAGCTGCATGTGATAAGTAAGTCGTCACATCATCGATTCAATAAATCAAAACATTCACAGTATATAGTGATGTTATGTGAGAAACAAAGAACAATTCAAGAGATGAAAATCCACATCTAAGATTACAACCCTAAATTTCAAAAACAAAGACCCAATTTAAAATAAAAAACATACCTCTAAATTTAACAAACCATATATTGAATTGAATTTGTATTATGTATTAAGGCACACATATTAGTTTACAAATTATTTGACCTTAATTAGTGTGTCATGTATTGAAATCTATGACATAGTATACTAGAATATTGAAAGCGTATAAATGAATTATTTCTTAATAATATATTTTGTTTAATTAATGTTGAATATATATACTCTTCAAAAAAACTCTCAACCCTGCAAACAAATGTGTACATCGCTAATCACTTACTATGTATAGAACTAATTGTAATTATTCAAAAATTTGAGCAGGTTGGCCCATTTTATTGATTAGAATGCAAGTCAGTGATGTTTAATAATTTTTCCTTTTTGGCAAGTAATGTAGAGTCGATTGTCTTTTGCAAGTTGTATGACCATAACAATATTTATATATTTCATATGGAGCTTATTTGGATAGTTCCCGGGACAACAATTCATCATTTTCCAACGAAAAGTGTTTTATAATCATCATCAGAGCTAGGAACTGAACACATTACACGTTGATTAGATAGTACAATATGATGATGATGATAGTAGTACATTATTTACTGATTAGTCTACTAGCAGCGGTAATTAAGGATCTCAATATTTATTAATTATGTATCCAGATCGATCGACTTCTAGAAATGATGACAATCAGGGTTTTAGTAATCATCATTGTCATTGTCATCAACATCATTGTCGTACTCATCAAACGTAACATCTTGAGACAGGTTCGGAAACATTGCTTCTCACCAACATCGAATGGTTGATGGCAAGGATGATCAAGTCAAGGGTTGGCCAATTGGGGGCACACTGCACAACCTGCAATAATTATGAATTGTCGAAACTGCCTCTAGAACCAGTTAGACTAAGGATGCAGCAAATACTAACTTGAGCAGGTTTAGGGTGAAGTTCAACAGCTTAGCCAAAAAAAAAAACATAGTTGGAGCTCATACACACATTCTTTTGTACACCCAACAAACAAAAAAAAAAAGAAAAAGGGTCGAATTTAATTGTTATAATTTTATTAACTGGTAATGAATCTATTTAATTGTATATTTGATTAGAAAATGTATCTATAATTTTATTTTGTTCTCCTTGTGATTAAAAATATTAGTCAAAATCTTTGTTTTAATCTTAACAATGTCTCATTTTTTTTGTTTCATAATTTAATTGCTTTCTTTAGGGTGGAATTTTGAAATCGTGGTTGGAATTAAGTGATTAATTAGGGAGTGCATTTAGAAGAAAAGTAGAGGTGGGAAGTAGAAAAAAATCCAATGTAGGAAGTACTTCTGGTATAAGATCCAATTTGGGGAAGGAACCTGTTTTTCTTAGCTATCATTATCAAACTCCTGATCCACCATCGCACAGAGGCGACAATGGGCAAGGTTATGCTCGCCAATGTCAAATGTGTGCAGAAACAACTCTCTATCATTTCAATTAATCAGTCGCGTAGCGTTGGGTTTATCTTTCTATTCTTAGAATCCAATTTCTTCCCAATAGTTATTAGGTTAAGGTTAAAGTCGTCAGTATTTCCAATTAATGCATTCTCTTGCAACTTTTTGTAGTCATTAACATAATTCTTTTTTTTGTTTGGTGTACAAAGGGATGTGTGTATGAGCTTGTGGATGCTGACATAAGCGTGATATTTATGCATAGAGTATAAGGAATAGTTTTGCATTCAAACTTCCAAGTCAAGCCTAAGAATTCTCTGCCATTTGACACTGGCTTGGAAGTTTGAATTTAAAACTATTCCTTTTATTTTATGCATAAATGTCATACTTATGTCAGCATCCACAAGCTCATATACACATCTTTTTTTGCACCCAACTAAAAAAAAGAAAATTATGCTAACGATAAAAAGAAAAAGTTGTAAGAGAAAGGTGTTGGGCAAAAATTTAATAAAAATAAATAATATGCACAACACAACTTTCCGACGTATATATAAAAAAAAAAAATATATATATACATCGGTTTATTTTGAGTACAACCCTATTCAAGAGGATAAACCTCCTTAATTACGTCTCCCGTCTCGGAGACCACTTTTTGATTCCGATTCGTTCTATTTTATTATTTTCTTTCTTTGTTTGTTTTATTTTGTATTAATAAGGCTTTATACAATTTGGATCGACATGTATATTGTATGCCGGGTCACTTGTTATCCAAACTTAATTGCATCAGATAATGTCCGTATAGGCACCTTCTAGGAAGGGTACTACATGTACACATTCTTCATGTTCAGGTTAGGATACAGGCGATTTAATTTAATTTGGAATTTGGGTTGCACCCACTCATTTATCGTGAGTTGCCTACGTATAGGGGTGTTCATCGGTCCAAACCCGGACCGGACCGGACCGGACCGGGTTGGACCGAAGACCGAATAAGAGGAAATTTACGGACCGTGGACCGGACCGACTAAGTCAAGGACCGGACCGGGACCGGACCGAAAAAAGTAGGACCGGACCGGACCGGACCGAATTATAAAGTTATCAAATTTTTACAATATGAACATCTTATATTTATTTCAATATGAACAATTTCTACATATTTTCACCATGAAAAACAAATCAATATTCTTGAATGTTTGAAAAATTATAAGTTGCAAAAGAAAATTAAAATTTAGTAAGTAAAAAATCGGTTTTTAAATTTTTTTATTCGGTCCTCGGTCCGGACCGGTGGACCGGTGGACCGGACCGGACCGGACCGAAGACCGAATAAAAAAAAATTGTGGACCGTGGACCGGACCGAATTCATTCGGTTCGGTCCGGTCCGGTCCGGTCTAGGTCGGTCTTCGGTCCGGTCCGGGTTTGGACCGAATAATGAACACCCCTACCTACGTACCTCTTTTATAGAGGATCAAACCAGTCGTAGTTCTTTAATGTTATTTGATTTATTTCGGTTATGTTATAACCATAATTTAATTTTGAGTTTTGACTTTGGACTTTATTATAGGTGGACTAATTTATTACCCACAATTTTGATTTAATTTTATCATTTGATTTTTTTCTTAACTTTTAGTGGCTAAGTTATTATTATTATTATTTTTAGCCGTTTGCAACGATTTCCTTATTTTCCGACTCACCCCCTTTCTTTTAGGTCAGTCCTGTTATTTTGTTTAACTTGCGATTGCACCCGGAATTTATTTACGGGTTTCCTACGTACCCTTAGCAGGATCAAACCGACGTAGTTCTTGTCCAAATTTTTATTAGTATTATTATTTTTATTTTTTTTAGGACCTGGACCGTGGGGGGAATTTACTGAGCTTGGTTGTATGTTTGGCTCGGGTACGGTCCATTTTGCCATACTTATTTTTTTTAACAAGGCTTCGACTTTTTTGAAAAACTCCCCATTTAATTTGTTTTGGTTACGTAATGTGTAACGAAAAGTTACAGAACTGTAACTTTAACCTTTTAAAGAGAGGGAAAATAAAAAAAAGGCTTATTTTGGTCCATTTCATAGACTTGAAAATTTGAGGGGGGTCGGTTTGAGCCCATTTGAGGACTTCGATTTAGACTGAACTCGACAAAATTTTATATCGAGCTTCCTACGTATCCTTAGGGGAATCAAGTCATTGTAGTTCTAAACTCACATTTGACTTAGACACACTTTATTTCTTCCTTTTAATAAATTTGATTAAGTGGCATATGAAAAAATTCGCTATGCCCACTCATATTTAGGCTCTTAGATTTTATTATTGAGCAATTTTGACAACAGTCACAATGTTCATAATTTTAGTAACATCTTGAAAGTCAATAGCCAAGTACCATCATCATTTTCCTGGTAAAAGCAAGCCTTGAGTGCCTGGAATCCTTCACATCATGAACGTAACACTCCCCCAAATAAATTAAGCCTCTGTTATTTGATTGATTTATCCTCCCCCTCCCCCCCGTTATTTGTCATAGAACCTTGCAGTAAGTTTAATGAAACAGGGGGCCATTTTCTTAAAACAGAGATGTGCCTAATTCACGTTTATCCTTGGGGCTTCTTTTCTTTTGTTTGTAACTGGGAAAAAATATATATATATATTTTATTTGGGTGAATCAACTTAGGATTATAATATCCTTCGCAGAATCTAGAGTCCTAAATGCAGTAGCTTTCTTTCTAGGTTTACGATTTCGCCTCTTATTGAGTTTATCGTCTCACAACTTATAAATGCTGCTTTATCCTTCTCCCCTATCTCTGTGCTCAGCATCCTCACGTCTCCTTCCTCATTAGCAGACTCCCTTCTTTGTTTTCTTTTGGAGTTTTAATTAAAAGGTAAGGTGATGCATGATGTGATGCCCAGAATAAACAGACATCGATCTGTCAAGAAAGAAGGAGAGAAAATAAAATTATGAACTGGAGATCTACCCCCTTCATCTCTTTATTTTGATATACCCCTTGCTTGGCCAAAAACAATAATTGTTGTCCGATTTTCATCCAGATACATGCATGCTTTATGGTTCCGGCAGGAACCAGGATCCACCAAGATCCATAATTTCATAATTCCCACGGGAATTTAGATCCGGCAGGATCTCTTTTATTTGCCATCTCTTCTGGTTACTTTCGTAACAGACTTGAAAATATAGACTAGGGATTTTGGTGAACATATAAAGTCCCCATACTTCATTGTAACTTTACCTTGAGCTTTGCTGACTTGATCTTGAAGAGAAGGCTATCCAAGCTCTTTGAATCTAAAGTTTCGATTCTTCAGTTCTTCCCGTACTTCTTCTTCTTCACAGTAATGGCTCTGTTTTTTTTTTTGTTGATACCAAGTCTTTTCCTTTGTCTTTCTCTCTCCTCTTCACCCCTTTTTGCTTTCACTGTCCTCCCCTTTTTTATAATTAGCAGAACATGACCAGTTGAAAACCAATTGATGGTTAGACGTGGGCAACCCACTAGCTCTTTAACTCCCATCCTTTTTCTTTTTTTATTGGTTGGTTTATTGCCATCCACACAATCACTTTTGCCTTTTGCCTTTGAGAGTTCACAACACACGTGACTTTTGCTGCTACCATCACTTTAACCCCTTTGTTTTATTATATATATATATATATATATATATATATATATATATATATATATATGATTTGGGCTGATATTGATCGCGCCGGAAGTCGACACATGCACATATTTTTTTAGTTTCCGTAGCTCGTATCTAGTCATGGCATCCATTTTTTTTTAATGGAGCCATTTTTAAATGAATATTAATTTTGCTAAATCTAAATTATTAAAATTCTGCCTTCAACAGTTGCCCCTCGTGCATTATTCGTATTAGATGTTTATAATGCAAATAATGCACGTATCTTATCAAGTCTTTACATCAACAGTAATTAATTTTCCCCTCTTTTTTTTTTGTAGAGGATAATTAACGACCATGGACGGGACTCTTGGCAATGAAAGGGCTCCACTTGAGAATGGACAAGAATGTGGCTACGGGCCTTATTATCAGCGTTCAAGCTCTTTGCAAAGTCTCAATGTGATTCCTTCTTCCTCCTTGACATCTATTTTGGTTAGGAAGGTTAGAGTCAAGCAAGGGACACTTCGTTATCGGCGAAATGACGAAAACAAATGTTTCGATGTGAGCAAGGATTATGAGAACTATTTCAATGCTACTGTTCTCGAAAAGGTTAATACTGAACGTCGTGGCCCTAAAATATACCCTACTAAGGGGGGATTTTATCCAGCCTTACACAGGCTTCTTACCGCAAGAAGGAACTGGGGGCCGACCTTCCAATTTCGAGGCCGCTCAACTTTTATGTTGGGGGTGATGGAATGGACTAAACGAGTGCTTACTCGTTTTGAAGAACCTTTGAAACAAGCTGACATATTTGGTGTCGTTGGTGTTTCCCAGTTTCCGTACCATTTTGATGCAAATGTATGGCGGGCTTTCTGAGAACTTTGGGGTCCACTAACCAATACTCTTCATCACGGTGCGGGTGAAGTTGGTATTTCACTTTGTGACTTAGAGCGGGTTGGAGGTTTACCCATTCTTGGAGATATATATGAGGAATTCTTACCTCCAAACAAGGATTTGGCTAAACACAATGAATATCCTGCTACTGTTATTGAGTTGTTACGTATTCATGCTGAGCTCTGCAAGTTTCACAAGGTTAATCATATTTATTATGACCTCTGGTTGGACCATTTTTACCGAGAATGCTTGGTCTACTTTGCATATGGGGAACAAACAAATTCTGAGAAAGAGAAATTTGAGACCAAGAAGAACAGCCCGCTTCGTATCTCACGTCAAGAACGAATGCCAGACTTAAATGTTACAGCTGAGGGTGAACTTGCTGCTTTCTTAGTCTTTTGGCTGAGTTGCTTTGTCTTACCACATGGTAGAGATGTCATAAGGCCAGAAACATTTGTAATGGCTGCATTGATGGCTTCTGGGCGACAAATTTCTTTGGCTCCCACAGTGCTTGGCTATATCTATCACGGCTTAGGAGAGGCGGCAAGTCATCCAGACCATCCTGGTAAAGCTAATGCCATTTTTCCCAGCCATTATGTGATAGGTTGGTTAGCAGAGCTATTTCCTTGTTTGTATCGTCATCGTCCAGATAGTGACTGTCCGAGTGATTTTCCCGCTCTTGTTCGTTATGCTGGATTACTTGGCAGCAAGCTTTCCTTACCCCAAGCCAGACACGTTTTCAGGGACGGGAGGTATCTTTCCCTCAGAGCTAGCTCCTATCGTGAGGACTTCGTGGTTACCGGAGGAGGATTTTAAATTTTTCTTATCCATTCGATCAGCTGTACTTCCTGTACGTGTTGGTGCCGATTTACTTTTGGAGCCTTATTACCCCAACCGATTTGCTCGCCAATTTGGGTTTGATCAAGGGGTTCCGTCTAATCGCTTAAGCTTTATCAGAGCCCTTCGACTGCAAAGGAGCGTGATGGATCTTGCACAAGCCTATGCTGATCTTCAGAGGCGGGATACAGGGGCTAAGTTTTATGTCCCTCCTTCCTATTATGAAGGAGTTTGTTCTTGGGATTATTGTAGTTGGTGGACCAAATCCAGTACTCCTTATTTGAGTCAATCTGTTGAAAAGGTTCACCAAACTATAACGAATAAGAAAGAGCTTTTGAGGGAAACTGTTTACATTATTGATCACCTACGCCCTCTCTGTGAGTTTGTTCCCGGAGCTATTGAAGTTTCGGGAGATATAGGCAACAATTGTACCAAAGAGAAACCTTCAGTGTCATCCTCTGAAAAAGGGAAAGTCAAGGCTTCGAGAAGGCCTCAGAAGAAGAAGAAGAAAAGGCCTTCCCATGATCAATCGCATATTATCATGAATTCTCATGATCAATCGCCCATTGAAGTAAATTTCAAGAGAGCTCGCTATAACCGCCCCAATCAATCTGATGATTCTGATGTGGGGGATGGCGCAGGTTTTGAAGATTTGCCTGTGGCGGACTTAGATACTTTTACTGAACAGAGAAATTTGAATCAACGGGATGTCCTTACAGGAACAATAGAAGTGCCCCTACATGAAGTGCCTCTTGCTGCAGTAGAGTACTCTGCTACAGTCGAAACTGCTATCGTTCCTATGCCTACCACTCCTGGTGACTTGGTTGAAGTCATGCCTATTCAAAGCATCCCTACTTCTTTAGCGAGTCTTTTTTATAACTTGAAAGAAGAATGGGTTCAAGAAAGCATTCTCAAAGGAGTAGGGGCGATCATTGATATTATTTCTAATCATAGCTCTGTCAGGGACTTGTTGGCTAGCAAAACACGAATTTTCCAATCTTTGAATGCACTTCGCTCCATGATTGACATTTACAAGCTCAGCACAATAGAGATTTGTTGGCTTTCCTCCAAGGTAGAAGAGATATTTGGCGTAGTTGAGGCCGCTGCGAAGATATAAGAATTAGTGGATGTTGATCGAGTTAAGGCTTTGTCTGACCAAGATCTCACTTGTTCTTCTGAAATTGTTCGTATTGAAGGCGAGCTTAATAGCCTGTCTAATGAGGCCACAAAGCTTAAAGTTAAAGAGTAGGAGATTTTGAGGGAGGAAGAGCGGATCCGCAAAATGCGAGAGGATTTGACCGCCCCGCAACAAAATTTAAATGAGGCAGAGAGAATGTTGAAATCCTCTCTAGATTTGAGGAAACAAGAATCTGAACAGGTGAAGGCGGACTTGATTGAGGCTGGGTTTTCCAAGCTGCAGGATTTGGAGAAGGAGAAGGGACGTGTCAAGAATTTGGTCGACAATGTAATCTCCTTTAATAATGTCTAGATTTTGCTTTGTTTTGTTTAATTAGTTTGCATTTATATTCCCAGCCTTCGGCCCATTTTGTATTGTACGATTTATGCTATTGCAATAAGATTTGGATGTTTCTTCCTTTTCTCCTTTTTTTTTCCTTAAGAAATAACGAAAATCAAAATAATTACACAGCAAAGAGTAATTAGTAATGATTCTCATTGTAAACATCACATTATCACCTGATACATCGCATGAATCTAAAATCTCTCATATATAGGGGAAAAAGAGGGATTTATTTATTTTTGTGGCTGGGTCTGGCATACAACCAAATTGCCTACGTACGCCCTTTCTAAGGGATCAAGCCTTCCGTAGTTCAATGCAATTCAACTATCCAGCAACTTTAAGTAAAGAATTTCTTTACAAATTTGCCATTGACACAGGCATATACTATTCGGCCATCATAATTTGAGAGCTCATATGCTCCTTTAGGAAAGACTTTGGTGATTACATATGGGCCTTCCCACTTAGGCTCAAATTTCCCTTGTGTCTTTCGATTGATGACAATAGGTCTCCTTATTGTTAAGACCAGATCACCAATGCCAAAAGAGCGAAACTTGACTCGCCTATTGAATGCACCAGCCATTTGAGCTTGGTAAATTTCAAGCCTTTGTTGGGCCATTAACCGACGCTCGTCTAACGCTTCCAGCTCGGCCAATCTGACTTGAGTGTTTTCATCTGAATCAGTGAATTGCATGGCCACCCTTAAAGAAGGTAATTGCATCTCGAGGGGTAACACGGCTTCAGAACCAAACACCAAGTTATAGGGTGTACAACCAGTTGTAGTCCGAACAGTGGTTCGATAGGCCCATAAAGCTTCTGGTAGTCGTTCATGCCAATCCCTTCTTGATTTTGAGATCATTTTCTTCAGAATCTTGCAAAGCACTTTATTGAATGCCTCAGCTTGACCGTTCGAGGATGGATTATAGCTTGATGAAAAGCTATGTCCGAACTTGTACTTCTCTGCAGGCCTTATCATCACTTGATTTTTAAAGTATAGGGCGTTGTCTGAAATGATCTTGTATGGGACTCCATATCTATAAATGAGATGGGTCCTGATGAAGTCAGCAACTTGCTTGGCTCCCACTTATTTTAACGGGATGGCTTCAGCCCATTTTGAAAAGTAGTCTGTTGCCGCCAAAATAAACACATGTCCACGAGAGGATGACGGCTTGAAAGGTCCTATCACGTCGAGTCCCCATGCATGGAAGGGCCAAGATAATATGCTTGGGTAGAGTAATTGTGGTGGCTGGTGAATGAAATCTCCATGCATTTGACAAGCTTTGCATGCTTTAGCAAATTTTATAGCATCTTGAACCATAGATGGCCAATAATAACCCAACCTTTTGACTTGATTAGCAAGTTTTGGACCTGCCTGATGAGCACCACATACCCCAGCATGAACTTCATTTAGGACATAAGTTGCTTCCTCTCTTGACAAGCAAAGTAACGCCCCATCAAAAGCTTTCCGATATAAGGTGTCATTTTCAAATGTGAACCTTAGTGCTCGTCGTTTTATATCTACCCTTTTCTTAGGATCTGTGGGTAGAATGTCATACTGGATGTACTCAATAAGAGGTTGCCTCCAGTCTGTCCCTTCTTCGATTTCAAGAACAGAGACCACATTTGTTTCTTCAATTTCATCAAGACGGTCTAAAGCTGAGGCCAACAAGTGACGTTCCCCGATTGTTATTTGAATTTTCCTTTCATCAGGGAGAGTCAGTGAAGTAGCCAAATTTGCTAAGGCATCTGCTTTGTCATTTTCAGACCACGGTACATGATTGACTTCTACTTGAAGGAATTGGTTCATAAGGCTTCTTGCCCTCTTGTAAAGGGGCAATAATTTGGCGTCTCTTACCTTGTATTGACCATTTATTTATCGGATAATTAATTGCGAATCCCCAAATACTTCAAGCTGGCCAATATGCATTTCATGGGCCAATTCGAGGCCAATGATGAGTGCCTCATATTCAGCCACATTATTTGAACAGATTTCAAGGAGAGAGAACGAGTAAGGAACAAGTCCTCCAGATGGTGTAACAAACACATTTCCTACATCGGCTCCACGATTCCTTGCTGTCCCATCAAAATATAGCTGCCATGTTTTAATTTCAGCAAGCATAACTTCATCATCTGGCAAGTCATCAGGCAATTCCTCATTATCTGGACATGGATGAGCTGCTAGGAAATCAGCTATAGCTTGTCCCTTTACTGCCTTTTGAGGCATGAATTTGATGTCAAAAGGGGCCAAAAGCATAGCCCATTTAGCCAACCTTCCTGATAACATATGCCTAGACAATATATACTTTAATGGATCTGCCTTTGAGATCAAAATAATTTGATCAGACAAGAGGTAGTGACACAACTTTTGAACGGCGAAGACCAAAGCCAGACAAATTTTTTCCATAGAGGAATAATTTATTTCTGCGCCCACCATTGTCCGGCTAATGTAATACAAGGCGTTTTCCTTCCCTTCCTCGTTATTTTGAGCCAACATAGCCCCTAATGATCGTTCGAGGGCTACCGTGTATAAGATTAAGGGTCTTCCTTGTAGAGGAGCCATTAGGACAGGTGGTCTCGTGAAATACTGCTTGATGCTTTCAAAAGCATTTTGACAAGCTTGATCCCAAATGAAAGGCGTGTCCTTTTTTAGGAGTCTTGTGAAAGGTTGACACCTTCCTGACAAATTTAAAATGAACCGTCGTATGTAGGCCAACCTTCCTTGTAAGCCTCGCAATTCTCTTAAGTTCCTCGGAGGGGGCATTTGGATTATGGCTTTAACTTTATCCGGGTCAATCTCAATCCCTTCCTTCCGAACCACGAAGCCGAGAAATTTCCCTGAGGTGACTCCAAATGCACATTTTAAGGGGTTCATCTTGAGTTGATGTTAACGAAGCTTTTCAAAGACCTTTCTTAGGTCATGTGAGTGATTTTCTCTATCTTCTGTTTTTACAACCAAGTCATCAACATAGCATTCAACTAGGTTGTGGAGAAAATCACGAAAAATGATTATCATGGCCATCTGATAGGTAGCCCCGGCATTTTTCAACCCAAATGGCATTACTGTATAGCAGTATATGCCTTGTGGTGTTCGAAAGGCTGTTAAGTCTTCATCTTCGAGATGCATTTTGATTTGATTGTACCCCGAGAAACCATCCATGAAAGACAGAGCCCCAAACCCTGTAGTGGCATCCACGAGGAGTTCAGTAATTGGTAGTGGGAAATCATCCTTTGGACATGCATCATTTAAGTCCCTGAAATCCACACATATCTGAAGTTGACCATTCTTTTTCCGAACTGGTACGATGTTAGCCAACCAAGTGGGGTATTGAACTTCACGAAAGAAGTTAGCCTTTATAAGCTTGTCAACCTGAGCATTTATTTGAATTGTCCGTTCAGGACGAAAGCGTCGTTGAGGTTGCTTTATTGGTTTTACTCCTTCAGAAACAACTAACTTATGGACAGCGAAACTTGGATCTAAGCCTGGCATGTCTTGATATCCCCAAGCAAATACATCTTTTTATTCCTGAAGGAGTTGTTCATACTGTACCACCTCTTCATTATTCAACATGGCACTCACAAAAATTGGCTTGGGTTCATCAGTTGTGCCCAAATTTATCTCTCGAAGCTCATCAATTGTTGCTTGACCACCATCTTCCATTTCTGGTGGTGCTGGTTGGATAGCCTCAACAAAATCCTCAGAGGATCCTTGTTTCATATCAACTGAGGCACCATCCAATCTCTTAAGTGAATCAGCATGAACCTGGACTTCATCACACTCTTTACAATTTAGCTTATCGATCCTGTGATGCTTGGGAACTTTTTGACAAGGAAATTCAAAATTTTGAGCATCTTCCTCGTCTGCCACAGACACAACGTTAACTTGCTCTGCCTGCTCAATTTGGCTAGCATCATTTTGTCCCCGAACCCAGACGAAGCTTCTAGGCTGTTGCTTTTTCTTCTTCAGCTTCCACTTTTTCTGCTTTCCGACTCGAACGTTCTTTTGCTTGGGTTCATTGATTTTGCCAAGTCTTTGAAAAACTGAAATTCGGGGTTGGACTTGCTCATTTTCGGAAAACATCTCTTGTTCTCGGGGTGTAAAGACCGTATCATTTGTGGTATGAGCCTTGAGAACCCCCCCATCATTGGATATTTGAAGATTTCCGAAGGTATTCTCTTGTAATGATGCCTTTAGGACTCCACCTTCAAATGAAATATTCAATTTTCGGTTTTCCTTGGCAAGTCCTCTCTTATTCTTCTTGCTCCACCTTGATGATGATGGCCCTCCTGGAGATGAACCGCTTGAAGAGAATGCTCTTATTAGAGGCTTTGAAAGGTTTTCCCTTAACACCACTCTCTTGTTACCGAGTGATGTTCTTATGACCAGATTTTCTTTGGGTACCGACTGATCAATTTTTCGGAGGGGGAAAGTATAACTTGTGACAAGAGAGTTCACAATTTCCTTCACTGGAGTCAGGGCCTTTTGGCCGTCCTTTCTTTTGCCTTTAGGTGTGTATTTGAACAACACCTTTGATCGTGGAAACTGAACTTCCTTGGCTTCACTAGCGTAGCTATTGACAACCCGAATGACCTTTTGGGGCAAAGTAAAGGCCTTGGGATTTTCTTTTTGGTTGTCCTTTTCTTGGCCTAAAAGAACTTGGGGGGTCCCAAAATTCGCAGATTTGTAAAACTTGGCATCAGCGTAATTAACATCTTCCCCATGAAAAGAATTTGTGTCCCCACGGATTGTTTTCTCATTGCCATGCTCGTCAGTGTATTTCAAACACTGGTGAAGAGTCGATGCAATAACCCTACTAGTATGAAGCCATGGTCGCCCGAGTAAGGCGTTGTAGGAAGTATCAGCATCTATTACATGAAAAAGAGCATCTGTGTAAAGATCATCTAGCTCAACTTTCAATGCAATAGTGCCTAAGGCTTTCTGCCCTACTTGATTAAACCCTTGTATTGTGAGCAAAGTTGGGGACAACTGATCTGGTGTTATCCCTATTGCCCTTAATACCCTCAATGGAAGAAGGTTGACTGCAGAACCACAGTCAAGTAGGATTTGATTTATTCTTTTATCTCCAATCCTACCAGTGACATAAAGAGGCCTGTTATGATTTGCAGACCCCAACTGGAGATCTTCATCAGAGAATGTTACGCAAGCCATGCATGCAGCACATCGGTTTAAAGGATATGATAACACCTCATCCACCTCAATAAGATCGACTTGATCTTTGTAGTGGTCGGGGTCCATTAACGCTTGTATAAGTGCCTGTCTTAGCTCTTTGGACATTTGTAAGGCGTCATAGACACTTAGGCGCGCTGGGATTCGCTTGAGATGAGAAATAACATCATAACGAACCTTTTCTCTATGAGACCCTTGACGAACTTGAAAAGGGGTTGTGGCAGGAAGATCCTTCTTGGAATCTTTAGTTGCTTGTCTGTTCTCAGCAGTTCCCTGGCTATTTGAGCTCGAGGGAATTACTTCCTCGTCTCCCTTTTCTTTGACGTCATCCGATATTAGTGGTATCTCTGGTGTCGTTTCCTTTTTCTCCTCTTTCCCTGCTGGTTTCGGTGGTTGGAGTTGACGACCAGATCGAAGAGTTATTTGATCCACTTCTTGAATAGTGTTTGCGGGAATGGCATTCGCTTCTTCACATTCATCAGCCCATGAAACCATGCAACATTGGGCTACTTCCCCCTCTTCAGGGTCATCGTCCGAGGAGTCACTGCCGAAAAAACCTTTGGGGATATAATCACTTAAAGTGAACGGGGTCTTAACCGGTGGCACGTACTCTTCTTCAGAAGATAAGTCTGGCTTCTTTTTGGCCCTTGACTTCTTTTTTTTGTTTTTCTTGTTTTTCTTTTGAGGTGGCTTCTGTCCTCTTATTTTAACTCCTGGGGACTGAGAAGCACGGACTATTCCCTGCTGAAATGATCGCCTGCTGGAGTAAGTTTGCCACCCAAAGTTATCATCATGCTCATCTTCTGATGTTGCCCATGCCTCTAGACTTGGGTCTAGGTAAAAATCATATAAGGTGGGTGCTCCTGGTGAGGGTGCAGGCATATCTGGATACGCCCATACTATTGCTACATCATCAACAACAATGAACTTGATGGGGACCGAATGAGGTGGTAATGACACCGTTGGGATCCCTTGATTAGTTTCTGAGGATGATGGGTGAGAGTCATCCCTCTGTTCCACCGTTGAAGTTGCATTTGACGATGCGGTGGGTCCTTTGGCTGGAGCCCCTTCTATCTCGATTTCTCCCCTTCTAATCATATCTTCGATTATGTCTTTGAAGACATAACAATCTTTTATGGGGTGACTAATGATCCTATGGTATGAGTAATACTTAGGATTATTTGTCATATTGACCTCGGCAGGTCGTTTTGGCTCAGGAAAAGAAAGGGCTTTTGCAGCCATTAACTCATCAAATATCCCTTGAACATCATCATCATCGAAGGGATACTTCTTTTCTTTTCTTTCCTGGAGGGTGAGTCGTCGAGCTCCCTCTTTTTGTTTGTCTTTTCCGTTATTGAAACTTCCGCCATTGATTGGCTTTGGGTTTGCTCTGACAAACGTAGCCATCGACTCTCCCTTCTTATTTGGCCTTTTGATTTCTTCCCTCTTGGGTTGTATAGGTTTCTGACGAGCAAGTTGTCTTTCTACATTGCTCGCCTTAGATACGAGAGCATCAAAGTTTTGAGGCTCAGCAGTACCAACATATGTAGCGACTTGAGGGTCTAAATTGTTTGCACACATTTGAACTGCTGATTGCTCGCTTAGCTTTTCTGGGCATTGCAAGCTTAAGCTTCTCCACCTCATGATGAAATCATTAACACTTTCGTTTGGCCTTTGGTGAGTATCGGCAAGGTCTATTATAGAAACTCTTCGCTTTGAACTCACGAACTGGGCTAGGAATGCCCTTTGGAGGTCATCCCAAGTGTGTAATGACCCAGGCTGAAGTTGGGTATACCATGTAAACGCGGCTCCTTTGAGGGACTGTACGAACTGTATGATCAACAATGCGTCATTTAAGGCAGTTTCACCGCAGGCAGAATAAAAATGGGCCAAATGTTCACGCAGTGACCCATTTATTCCATCAAACTTTTCAAAGTTTGGCTTTTGGTAACCCTTGGGGAAAGGAACTGAGTCGTAGTGACTTGGGTATGGGCTCCTATACCCCAACACTGGGGGATTCATGGCTGCTTGATGCTCTCTGATTCCTTGAGCTACCAACTCCTTGATATCTTGTGGAGTGATAATTGTGTTGTTACTGCTAACCTCGTTAGTCTTTTCATGCTCCCTATTTTCAAGGCGCATAGCGAGGTTAGCTATTTCAGCCTCTTTTTCTGCAAGTTTTCTTTGCAACTCTTGCATTTGCTCCTCGAGGCTCGGCGTGCTGGTAACCAGGACCGGCATGTTTTCAACCTGATCATCCTTACTAATTTGCTCTTGTAGGATGATGGTGGATGCCGCTTCTTCTTGGGAAAAGGCAGGCCTTGTAACTTCATCTGGTCTCTTCAGTTGGTCCTTGCCTTGCTGAAAGGTAGTGGCTGAAGATTGTAAGGCCACCTCGGCATATGATAATGCTTTGGCCCTTGATCTTGTGATAGGGCCGCTATATGCCTTTGACTCGATCCCTTCAAAGGTTAAATCACTTTGATTTTGTGGCCTAGGAGGTAAAATCCTCCTACCTTTGGTAAGGCTTTGATTTTTTGTTATGGTTTTTTAGAGTCTGATTAATTCTCTCCTTATACTATCTCCTATTCTCCTCCTCGGCTTCTTACTTCAATATATTAATTCTACTTCATTAGCATCCCCAACAATGTGCAGCAGATTCTTAGGCAATTCAGAGGTTTGGCCTTTAAGTTAGTTCCTTGTGTATGATACAGAGGATTACTTCCCCGTACATCACTGTGTTGTTGATTTACATTAGCTCTTTCTCAGTTTGTTTGTATAGGGGGAGGTTTTTGTTTGGTTGGTGTTAGAATTTAGTTTCCAAACTTATTATTGCTCATCATATTAGTTGTTTAATCTTTAGTTGTTCATCTAACTTTGATGATTTGTTTAAGCTTTGACGGGTATTTCTTATAACTTCATTGTACATTTTATTCTTTTTTTCAGTTTGGGGGAAGGGGGAGGGTGGGTCTGAGAGCTTCCATTTTACTCGCCTTGAATTGTTTTTTTATATCTAATCAATTGGAGTTTTTTGTTTACAATTATTATGGTTTTTTTTCCTGGGAAGGGGGCTTAAGGGGGCATATGGTAGTAATAGACTTCTAATGGAGATTATTAAGTGGCATTGGATCCTCCCTAATGATTCAAGCATAAAATCACCAGTCGACATAGGTAAGATCTTGCTTTTCCTGCATAGTTAAATTCAATAAATCAGGGGAGCTGTCATTCTTTTCCTTATTTGTTTCTTCTATGATTTGATAAGCTCTTGGTTTGATTAGTGTTTGAAGAGTACAATATAGGAAGCTTAAATTTGGGATGATGTGTATAGGGGATCACCTGACTAATATGTTGTAAGAAGGGAGTAAGCAAACTAAATCAATCCCCCTGGGTGATGTCCCTTGGGATGATGAACTAATTTGGACGAAACGAATTGTTGTTAGCTGTCTTCAGAATTATTAATGCGTTTTTTCTTGGGTTTCTTTTCTTTTCTTTCCTTGTTGATGTCTAAATTGTGCTTTCCTCTTTTTTAATGCAATTTGCAGTTGTCAATACTTTTATTCTTTAACGCTCTCAATTAATGCAGGAAATCCTGAAAAAATATAGGAAGAAAACTTTCTTATTTCTTAATCACTGTAATGGCTTTAACAGTTGTGTTCCTCTGGCTTTCAGCTCAGTTTGCTTTTTCTTTGACCTTATTTTCATATTTTCCACATTTTAGGTGGTTACGTGGCTTTATTGTTGGGATTTCTACATTTTTACTCCTATCTTAGGCCTCTTTGTAAGGATGCTTTTCATAAGCCATTTATTTAGTATGCTAATATGCATACAAAGCTTTTAATGATTGCCTTCATGCAATTTTTTCCCAAGTTGTTCAATAAAGAGGAAGCCATGTTGCATGGATAGGGGAAAAATAGAACCAGAAGAAATGGTGCAAATTGCCCGCCAATTTTGTTTACCATCAACAAATGTGGCTTATAGGAGTTGCATATGGACTAGTGAATCAAGGGAATAAGGATAAGCTAAAGTATAGGGTTAAGTATAAGGATAATTAGTTGTTCTTTAAAAAAAACCTTAATCCCGGAGCAACGCGTGGGTTTTAACTAGTACAAAAGAATTACAGTACTAGACACACTAGGCATAGAGCACTACTCTTCTTGGAACACCCCCCCCCCGCCCAAAAAGAAAAAAGAAAAGGCTAGGCTATAATAAGTAATAACGCACCCTCTATCTTGCATTTTTAAAAAATATCATTTCATATGCCCAATAAAGAAAGTCTTCATGTATTCTCATATTTCTATATGTGTCTCTATTTTCTCAGCTTCAAAAGAATGGGATTCTTTGAGTTTCGACTTCGTTTGAC
Source organism: Selenicereus undatus (assembly GCA_017589665.1). Taxonomy (NCBI): domain Eukaryota; kingdom Viridiplantae; phylum Streptophyta; class Magnoliopsida; order Caryophyllales; family Cactaceae; genus Selenicereus; species Selenicereus undatus. Next base: position 70,296,624 of record JACYFF010003369.1, read on the forward strand.
TAAGTAACGCTGCTGGATTTTCTCCAACCCTAGGGCGGCCAAAACCCTAGGCTTGTGTGAGCCCTCCACCCACTATCCTTGTAGGGTTGTGGTCGTTGGATTTAGCCCCAGGGTGGGTTTAGGATTGGCAACCGGTGTGTTGATTCGGTTATTGGTGTACTCTCGGTGGTTCCTCCTCTGTACTCTTGCAGAGGAATTTTAGGGTTTCTCCATAAACCCTAGATTGCTTTCTTGGGACTCAAGCAACAAGCGGTATCCAATGGAATCGAAATTAGAGGTGGCGTGGCAACGGCTGAAGTTGACGGAAGAGGAGGAAGAAATTCTTATTAGCGCGGATGAAGTGCCGAGTGAGAAGGCTGAACAGGTTGCTTTATATTTATTGGGTAGATTGCATACCTCAAACTATTTTAATCCTGGAGCATTAAAGACAGTGCTTAAGAACATCTGGAAACCGACTAATGGGGTGGTAATAAAGGAACTGGCGAAAAACCTCTTTGCCTTTCAGTTTTTCTCGCGAGCCAATAAGGACTTTGTGCTGGAAGAAGGTCCGTGGACGTTTGATGGGAGTTTGCTGCTGCTGAAAGAAATGTCTGGATTGGAGTAGCCATCTGAGGTTGATTTCTCAACAACCCATTTATGGGTCAAAGCTTATGATGTATCGGGTCTCAAACAAACTCCCACTTTTGCGAAACTATTGGGAGACAAAGTGGGCTCTTTTGCAAGGTGTGAGGAGATCATATTGTGTGGGGTGGACAAATCCCTTAATTTTAAGACTGACATTGACATCACAAAACCCTTGAAGTGAGGCAAGTGGGGGCAAATCCTATACAGATTTGTTTCAAATATGTTAAATTACCTGACTTCTGCTATGCACGTCGAAAGCTCAGACATGTTTACAAGGGGTGTGTGTTGTTTGATTTGACAGTGTCGGAGAATGATCTCCAATATGGAAGTTGGTTGAGGGCCTCTCCCATTAAACCAAGATGTAAGACTGCGGAAGCGGATAGGTTGGAGGAACGACGGTTGGTTCAGGCCTTTCGTAATAAGACAGTGGCAGGCAATATTAAGAAAAAGGTTGTGGCTGATACGGCTGAGGGGAGCAAGACGGCAGCGCGAATGGAAGTCTTTCAGATGATTATCGACGATGCTCAAGTTCTGATTCCAGGAGGGGAGGTGTTTAAATGTAAGCATGATGGGAAGATCGAGAATAGGGAGGTGGAAAAGGTTAGGGTGGTGTAGAATACTTCCGGGGAAGATTCATCAACTGATGCAAAGGCGGTGGTTGTGGGACAGCCCCGCCAGAAGCCATGAGTTTACTATACTTCAACTACTGTGATTTGGGAAAGACTTCGGCAGTTAATAACCTCTATGGACTGTTGCAAAGGCTTTCCCCTAGGGTGGTCTTCGTGTCGGAGACCAAGAAGAGTAAGGTCGATATGGAACATATACTGAATCGGTTAGGTGATTTTTTTAGCATTTTTATTGACAGTAGGGGGAGGTCGGAAGGCTTAGCATTATCATACGACAAGTCTGTAGATCTTCAATTTTTGTCTTCCTCGTTTCATCACATTGATGTGACTATTCAATGGAGTATTAATGAACTGGTTTGGAGATTTACGGGAATTTATGGTTGGGTAGAGACTCAACACAAGTTGTGAACAAGCCAATTAGTTCGTGATCTTAAGCCTAACTCTCCCCTGCCATGGCTGCTAGGAGGAGACTTAAATGAGATTTTTTATAATGTGGAGTGGGGCCCCTAAACCAGATTCGCACTTGGAGTCGTTTCGGGAGGCTTTCTTGGACTGTGATTTATATGAGCTGGATTTTTCGGGATATGATTTTACTTGGTGGAATGGACAATGGGACATTCGTTCCATGGAGGAGAGGTTAGATCGCTTTTGTGCCAATACGAAATGGTCACTCTTATTTCCGAAGGCTAAGGTTACCCATGTAGATTTTGACATGTCTGATCACTTGCCTATTCTCTTAAGATGCCAACCAGTTCGAAGCAAAAGAAAAGGATCCAGCAACATTTTTAGATTTGAGCATATGTGGTCTTCTAACCCTTCTTGCCTTGACATTATTAAGCATGTCTGGGGATCTTATGCTACTGAGGATGTTGTTGATAATCTTGTGACGAAATTGGATGTATGCTCTAGGGACTTAGCCCAATGGAATCGAGACAGTTTTGGAAATGTCAAAGTGGAGATAAAAAAGTTGGAGGCACAACTCAAGGATACTGCTGATGCTAGGAGTAGGAAAAATATTCTAACCTTAATTGGAGAGTGGAGGAAAAGGAAGGAGGTCTTGTGGTGGCAGAGGGCACATACAGACTTCTTAAAGTATAGCGATTCTAATACAAGATGGTTTCACTCCCGTGCCAACATGCTGAGAGCTCGGAATCATATTGATGGCCTCATAAAATGCTGATAATATCCTATGTACAGAGGCTGAGGAGATTGAAAATATCATATGTACCTATTTTACCTTAACTTAGACATGGATGAGGTGTTATACTGTGTCGAGCCCAAGGTGACAAATGCTATAAATGAACTTTTGTGTGGAACGTATACAGGAGAAGAAGTGGAGTCAGCACTCAAGTAGAAGCATCCTCACAAGGGCCCCGGTCACAATGGGATGAACCTGCTTTTCTACCAACAGTACTGGGAAACTATAGGACCAGATGTGACCCGAGCTATCTTGGCAATACTTATCACTGATAATATCCTTATCGCATTCGAGATTTTCCACGTAATAAAGGGAGATACTAGTGCTAGAGGGGCAATGGCTATTAAACTGGACATGGCAAAGGCCTATGATCGTGCTAAATGGCCTTTCTTGTCTAACATCATGATTCAGATGGGCCTAAGGCCAGAGTGGGTGGAATTGGTGATGAAATGTGTTAAGTTGGCTTCTTTCTCTTTTCTGATTAATAATGAGCCGAAAGGATATATCGTTCCTAATCGTGGTCTGAGACAAGGCGACCCCATATCTCTGTATCTATTTTTGTTTGTCTCAGAAGGGCTATCAAGACTGTTGTGAAAATGTGTGCAGGACTCGGCTATTCATGGTTATAAAATCTATAACAATGCGCCGGTGGTGTCACATTTACTATTTGCACATGATACAATAATTTTTTGCGGAGCTGAAGAGAACCAAGCTAGGGCGATCCAGGAACTTCTTTGTCGATACGAGAGGGCGTCGGGGCAACAAGTTAATTTCGTGAAGATGAATGTCTCCTTCAGTAAGGGTGTACGACCAGAAAAGAGAACCCGGATCACCCATCGTCTTGATATTAGAGAAGTTTATCCCATGAAAAATATTTGGGTCTACCTACGACAGTGGAGAGATCTCGTAGGAAGCCCTTTCTGTACATTGTTGAGTGCATCAGAAAGCGTATGGATGGGTCGATGGAAAAGCTAATGTCGTGGGCGGGAAGAGAAGTGTTGATCAAGGCAGTAGCTCAAGCAATCCCAACCTATGCACTAAGTATTTTCAAATTCTCCAAGGAGCTTTGTCATTCTATTAAGTCAGCTATATCTCGGTTCTAGTGGGGAAACAATCAGGAAGGGCATAAAATACATTGGGTTAGCAGAACCAAGCTATGTAAGCATAAGGAAGATGGTGGGCTCGGATTTCGGGCCATGGAGGCTATTAATGAAGCACTCTTGGCTAAGCAAGTGTGGCGCTTGATCAAAACCGCTGATTCTCCTGTTGCCAAACTTTTGAAGGCAAGGTATTACCCAAATGGCTCTCTCCTTGGTGCTGAAGTGGGGCCCGACCGAGTTATTCTTGGCGCAGCATGTGGGGGTTGAGGGACGTAATTGCTAAAGGTTCCAGGTGGCTCATCAGAAATGGTGGTAGTGTGAGTGTTTAGTATGATTGCTGGATTCCTTGACCTCACACATTTAAGGTAATATAACCTATGCCTATCCACTTGACTGATATGAAGGTGTCTGATTTAATTGAGACACAATCTGGTTCCTAGCGTAAGTCCATGCTTCGTGAGATCCTCATGTCGTGTGATGTTGAGGCCATTCTTGATATTCCACTTTGTGATTCTTTGCCCTCAAATAAACTAGTCTGGCACTTTACTGCTTCGGGTGATTTCACGGTTCGATCGGTATACCATTTGATCTTGAACCACAGGTTGTGCAACACTGGCTCTTCGTCCAACAGTTCCAAGGAGTTATGAAGGAAACTATGGGCCCTCGAAGTACCCCCCAGAATTCAAGTTTTTTGGTAGCGGGTGTGCCTCGGTGCTTTGCCAACTAAAGGTAATATTGCTAAGAGAGTGCCTACTTTTGATATGGGGTGTGCTATCTGTGGTGCTGGCGAAGACTCCGACGTTCATGCTTTGCTCCATTATCCACTTGCACGCACGATCTGGTTGGGGGGGAGTAAGGTGGATAGTCGTTTCTGGGATGTTAATGCTAGAACCATGGTGGATTGTTTCCAAGAAGCCATGGTAAATATGGGCGTGGATGAAGTGGGTGAGTTCCTGGCCATTCTGTGGAAGTGTTGGAATGCGATAAACATGTTTATATTCTAGAAGACCGATAAGAACCTAGCAACTTTGAGCGAGATAGCGGTATCCTTTGTTCGAAGGTACAGGGAACACCAAGGCCTCAATGAGGGTGCAGCGCCAGATGCCCCTGTTCTATGGAAGCCTCCAGCGCCATGGTGTTTTAAACTAAACTTTGACGGCGAAAAGACTGGTGCCTCTAGACGAGGTTGGGGCGTTGTAATTAGGTCCTGTGACGGTGATATTATCTTTGCTAGGGTGGACCAAGGAGGTGGATTTGCAAGACCCGAAATGAAGGAAGCCAGAGCTTGCTTATTTGGGTTGAAGTGTGCTTCTAATCTTGGTCTCGAAAGGATTGTGGTGGAGGGTGATTGTCTGTCACTGATTCAGAAGCTGAGACAGGGACATCTCCAACATAACGTTGTTGGCCTCTTTGTTAAAGACATTTTGTTAGTTAGTCACTCTTTCAGTTTCCTTTCCTGGTCATTTGTTAAGCACGGGAGGGGGGGTAACAGAGTCACCCACGACCTTGCCCACTGGCAACCATTTAGCCATGGGAGAAGCATGAGGGATGTGGATGCACCGAGTAGCATTGTGGCCTGAGCATCAGACGATATGTGTGCTTTTATTGGCTCTAATATACATTAACCCCCCTTTCTTCGATCAAAAAAAAAAGTAATACTATTGGATTGGTAAATTAAAATATTTAGTGGAAGAGGAATATTGATAAACAGGCTTCAAAAAGTACTAGCCAATTACCAAATATTTATTGCAATGACACAAATGTTATTCGTATCCTTAGCGGATGCAAAAGTTATACGCATAAGATGAGTTGGGAAAGTCTTACCTGAAACACAATAATCCGATCTGAACCCGACCTGAAGTTACTGAGAGAAACCCAAACTCGACACGAACCAGCCCGACACAATTTGCAAGACTGACACAAAATTGACCCGTTTATTAAATTTGTCAACTCGAACCGACCCGTTACTCAGCTTTGTGTATAAGAGGTTTGCTAATTGAAATATATGACAATTCTCACAAAGGATGGACAATCCTTCGAACGTTGGCTCACTAATAGCAAATAGCAAATTTCAATGTCGTAGGAGAAACAAGATGACAAAGGTGGTATGGTTGGAAAAGAATAAATTGCTTTTCGGCACCTCGAGGTTTGGTGAAATGGTTTTCTGAACCCACGATTTTAGAAAAATATTTACGGGACTACTTAGTTTAGGGCGAATTGTTTATGGCGCTCAAAACTTTAGGTTATCTGATTTCTGGGTCTTAAATATTTATTTTAAGGTCCCTAAAGGGTTTCAATTGCAAATACTTTAAAGTTCTGGACTGTTTTGCAAAACTAAGCTTATATTTATGCTTAGACCTCTTATAATGACTTTAATGGTACTAATTATCACAATCTACTACTTATATCTCAAATATTATATTTTCTGTGATTAGCGGCCCACCATGCTTAGCAAACTAATTAAAACTTAATTAGAGAGTTTTGACCGTTACCTGAACTTAGTCGGCGCTGGACTCCGGCGTTCCTCTAGCTTCCGGCTTGTAGAGATTGCTAATGTCAACCACACCTTCCTTAGATCAGGCACAGCACAGATCCGTTTTGTTTTCCACCTCAGACCGCAGTCTTTAATCAAGTTTGATATATTTTTAAAGGATACTGAGACTTTAATCAAGAAATTATAATATTTAAGACATAAGGTTCAATTAAATAACATTCCCTACTGAGAAACTTATTTTATTGAAAGCTTAAAAGTGGAAATATTATAATGGAAAACTTGAAGATAGACTCAAGCTAAGATCATTAGAGATGCTTGTTCATAGAGAAATGGGGAATCCCGACTTCTCTTGTGCTTAAGAATGCTCAAATGACCGTGTCTCTTCTCAGCACTCGACCTCTCTATTTATAGAGAGTTGAAGGTAGATAGGATACCTTAATGGCTACAATACATAATGATTTTTCACATGGCTACAGTACATACTAACGGCTACAGTACACTACTTTATTTTACATACCAGACACTTGTCAAAATAGTACAATGATGGGGCAACCACTTTTCAAAACTTTTAATAATGACAAGACTAGTCATTATTATTGAGATTCTGCATTCCTTCTTCTCCAATTATATCTTCCAGATCATCATTATCTGGATAATTATCAAAATCTTCATCAATTTGTTTAAGATGCTCTAGATCCCATTCTTCAAATAATTCAAGAAGATATTTCTTCTCTTTTTCTGATAAGAATTTTCCAACTCCAACATCAAAGAGATAATCAAAGATATCTTCGGACATTGCTCTGTTTACTTTCATGTGGTCTTTAAACTCATTATCATAGGTGAAAGTAGTGTTTCCACAATGTATTAATGTTTTGCCTTGTTCAATTAGTGCCCAACATTGATGATAAATGTTGAAAAGTTCAATGGCCCTTGATAAAGCAGGTTCAGTAACTAGATGTACCGGATTTCCTTGAATCTAGTTTTGTAGTTGATCATTGGGATCTTCACAATCAACAATCTGGACAAGATAATGGGCTGGTTTGGCTTTCCATTTTCATATTCAATCAAGTCACTATAAACTTCTAAATTAAGGCACCTTCAAACTGGAACTTTCATTGGATCATTAGGAGATGTGAGAATCCAGTGGATTGTTTTAAACATGCATTGCTGGAATTTAGTTAGGGTTGAGAAAAACGAAAAATTTGGATGTGGGATTTCGATGAAGTAAAGTATCATCCCATATTTCCAGGCTTTATAGACAGGGTCATTTGGAGATAATGAATTTACGGGGAAACAAACACCACCAACTCCAAACCTATCAGGAAAGTATATTGTTATACCCCATGGCTCCCAAATATCATAGGAATAACAATGATAGAAGTCGATGCAGGTTGCATACCACTCATTGAACCATTTCTCTTGAACATGAGAGCTTATTTTTTCTTGGATATCATAAGGGTACTGAAGGTTACTAACTTGTAATTCTAAAAGGGAAAATCTTTGGATTATTAAGTAGGCAGCAGAAAGTAGACCAAAACGTGATCTACTTTTGGTATGTAATTCTAAGTTGTCAATAAGGACTTTACTGGAAGGCGTAACCTGTTCTAGTAGGATTGGCATTAAGGATTTCCTCCTTTTCTGGCACGAGGTTGGCTTTGATGATCACCATTAGCCAGTTCTTGGGTTAGATTCTTTGTCAGAGAGTTCTTCGACCCCTGTATATGTTCAATAGAAAAGGAAAACTAGTTAAACCATATATTCCAATGCAGGAGTCGCCTTTGCGCTTGCACATTTGATAAATTCTTTTTCACAAAGCCAAGTATTCCTTTGCAATAATTTCGAATAAGAAAAGATTTTGGGGCTAAAAAGATTAAGAACTTTTCAATTCTCCTTATGACTGCAAGGATTTCCTTTTCCATCGTGGGATAGTTGCATTTGGCACTATTAAAACTTCCACTGCAATATTTGCAAAGTTTTTCTCCTTCTTTGATTTTGAGTACCGCACTTCAGTGCTCATTGCTAGCATCTGTCTTAAGAATTAAATCATATCCTTCATTAGGTAAATCAAGAACAAGAAGATTTTTACACATTTTGTTGAAATTCTGAACAACCTTTGTATCATTATTGGTCCACGTCCAACTCACATCTTTCTTGAGTTTTTGCTGTAATGGTTTTCTCAGCTTAGCCAAATCTTTAATGAAATAAGAAGCATAGGCCAGGCATCCTAGAAATCTTTCCAGGTGCTTCCTATCTTCAATCTTTTCAGAAAAATTTTCTATTTTTTCCAGAATATGCTTCTATAGGATGATTTATCCAACTTTTATTTCTAATCCTAAGAACTCAATTTCTTGTTCAACATAAATGCATTTGCTCTTACCAAGTATGATACCATGGTCAATGCATCTTTGGGTGACAACCAAGACACCATCTTTGTGCTGTTCTATGGTTTTGGAAAAGACAAGGATATCATCAATGTAAACTAAACAACAATGATTAAGGTCTTTGAAGATGTTATCCACTCTTCTCTGGAATATTTGGGGTGCATTTTTAAGACCGAATGACATTACTATCCACTCATAATGTCCATGTGGGGCACTAAATGCAGTTAAAGAAATACTTTCCTCATCCATTTTTATCTGCCAATATCCGCTTTTGCAATCCATTTTTGAAAACCAAGAGGTTCCTTGAATTCTGTTGAAAAGGACTGTTTTGTTAGGAATATAGTAACCATCAAAAACAGTATTCTCATTAAGCTTTTTATAATTGATTACCATTCTAACTTTTCCTCTTTTTTCTTCTGCATGATTTCTTACCATGAAAGTGGGACTAGTGTGAGGACTCTTGCTATTCATAATTAATCCTTTATCTAGAAGTTCTTTTATTTGTTTGTCAAATTCTTGAATATCCTGATGTGTATACACCATTTGTTTGACTCGGATAATAGTGTTGGGATTTAATAAAGTAGTTTTAGCAAATGTTTTGTCCTTATCCCATAATTTTAGAGGATTGCCAGAGTAGAGTTCTTTACATAAATTTTCTTGTAGTTCAACAATCTGCTGTTTAATATATAACTCAAGTAATGAGATTGTCAATGCTATTTCTCGTTGTGCAGGCATTACCTTCTCACTACGTTGGCTGCGTGTAAATTCAATTTTCTGATGGGTGTAAACCTTACTTAATTTTTCAACAGGAGCTAAGTGACCATTAATTGTAAATATTATTTGGTTTATAGTCTTGGGTGCATAGAGAACATAATCTTTGAAAATTATTTTCAATAATCATATCATGAGAGGGTTGATCAGTGGCACATAGAAGTGGTATAATGCATTGAACTCCTCCTAATTCTATGGATAACCCTTCTATAGCCTTATTATGACTCATAATACTATTATTAGCTACCCTTACTTGTAAGCGGTTTTTAGCTCTTTTCCACATAAACTCAGGAAATAATGATCTTTTTTCACAGCATATAGAACAACCACTATCTATGTAAACGCATAGTTCATATTTATTATATCCCTCTAAATATATTTTTATTGGGATATAGATGCTATTAGGGTTCGTATTGGTAGCCTCATAGCATGTTTTCATAGTCATGTTTTTGACTAATTCATCCTCATAGATGGGTTCACTAACAGTTCTGATTTTGTATTCAATGACCTTTCTATCTAGACTCATTAGTCAATCTATACTAGGCCTTGCAGCTTCAAAACTCATTCTACTCATTTCACTGGCTATACTAATTGTATCATCTTGTTTAAGCTCTTCTTTAGCTGATGAAGATCCTTCTCCCCAATCTTATCTCGTACTCATTCTTCTTAATAATTGGGGTTTTATGGTGGTTTTTTCTTCCTCATCAATCTTTATTATTGATCTTTGTAGGGTTGGCAAAGCTAGATATCCATGAACGATTGATTTTTATCTCATGAGGATTAGACTTAATCATCTGGATCTTTTGCATAAGGGTAGGACTTTCAAATTTTTCTGCCTCTATCATTGTCACCTTAGTCTTTGGGTCTATTGTATTATCTAATTTGTAGATAATTTTTCAAAATATTCTTAAAGGATATCCTTCTCTTTTCATGTCCATCACAACTATTTTAATCTTAAGGGATAGAAAATTTTTAGCAAATTCATCTTTTAGACTCACATAATATTCAGGCCGACAATTAAATCCTACCGATCCATTACATAAATTAGTCTTAATCCATGTGATAATTTGATTATTAAATTTGGTGTGCCTAATATCACAGAGTAAAGCGTAAAAATCAATATCTTTACCATAGTATTGTAATAGAGTGATTTGAACTTGAACACTTTCAATATGGATATACCTATGCTTTCTATCTTTGTTATGCTTAAAGATATTCTCTCAATTAATCAGATTAACATCCCCAATGCCATACTCACAATCCTTTATCTCAAGATCTCCTTCCATCATCTCACGTACGTATTTACTTTTTAATTGAAAGATGGATTTTTTATAGATCATGTCTTTTTTGATTATGAGAAGAACTCAAACTTCTTTTACTTCATGATCATTGTACAACAAACTCTTCTCCTTGAAGATCACCAAGGCTAACCGAACTATTTTCCATCATATGACTTGTTTCGTCATAATCACTTTCTTCATATTCATTGTCCAATATAATTTCAATAATTCCTTTGTTGTTACTTAAGGCTAGGTCTAATGCCTCATCTTCACTAAACTCAACATAATCTAGGCTTCCCAAGGTTTCAATGGGTTTGTTATTCTTCCTATTTTTACATTCATTAGCATAATGTCCTACTTCTTTGCATGCTCAACACTTGCAGTTGTTTTTTTCTGCAGGGCAATAAGCAGTTTTCCTAAAAAATCTACATTTTTTAGGGCTTGTTTTGTTATAATATTTTCTTCTGTATTTCTCGCCTCGTTGCTTATTAAAGCTTTTTTTTCTTATAGAATTTTCTTTTCATTCTTTTTTCAGGTTCCTTTCCCCATTGGTGCGGTGAATCCCAACAAGTTAAGAACTGCTTCTTAATCTTCTTTTACTTTTGAAGATCAAGACATTGTTCGTTGACCCATTTTCGTAAATGAGAAATTCTTGAACCAAGGGTGTCAACAACATCTGTTCGTTCAAGCCATGCCATGTATTTTTCATTAATTATGGATTTTATAGGATATGGCAACTTGTCAAAGAACATGCCAAGATTTGTTTCATTATGCCCAATTTTGTAATAATATTGACTAAATTCAGCAATATAATTTTCTAGATATTTCATATTCCATAATTCTACGTTATTAATTTTTCTTTGCCATTCTCGTGCTTTTTCTTCAAAATCAAGTTTAGCTCCGATGAATTTAGTTTCAATTTCTTTGCACAAATTTGTGAACATAGCAGCTGGCATTTCCATTACTCTTAATATATTTTTACCCTCTTCACTTAATGAATCATATCAGTCAGCTACAGTACCAGAAAAACTATGCTCGATATAATCTAGGAAATTTGCTGCAGTCCATGTAGTATTTAGATTTAAGATACTATTCATTCCTCTTTTCCAGTGTTCAAATATTTTTTCTCTATTATGGACTCCATCAATGTTTAAGATATATCTAGTTTGACTAATTAGGGTAAGGTCAATTTCTCCACAGGTAGTGGTTTTTCTTGGGATAAACCCAAAGAAAAAATTACTTGTACGTCCTGCTGGAACACACCCAGGTCTTAGAAAATGGGTATTTCTTCTAGACAGTTCACCAAATTCTTTCGGTTTAGGAACGATATTCTTAACTAGATTAGTCTCCTTTTCATATAGGTCGATTTCTTCTCTAATCTCATTGATCTCGTTTTCAATAGTCATTTTACCATATTTCTTATCAAGTTTTTTTGGTAATTTCATTTAATGGTAAAACATTGAGATCTTCTAATTTAATCAGGTTCATCTGCTGATATATTTCTTCTTGTAGTTGGACATTACCGGTCTCATCATTATCATCAGACAAAATGTCATGTTTGTCACTAATTGCGCTCATGATTTTGCTTAATTCTTCCGAATTTTATTCTTCATCGAACATTTTTTGTAACTCTTCAAGAGTATATTGTCTATACTCCATCTTCTTTTTCTTTCTTTTAAGGAGATTTTTCACCAGGTTTTTCCCCTACTTCTTTTTGGATTTTTATCTCTTGCAAAGGAAGTGAATCTTATTTTTTGGGTTTTGGAAAGGATATTTATGCTGAAAAGGAGTACTAATACTGGGAGTGGCTTGATCGCTATGCTTAACTTCGTTAATAAGAGAAAGATGGACTACCATTAACTGGTTCTTAAGCTCCTTGAATTCAGTCTTAGTTTTAGCTAATTCTGTTTTCAATTCTAATACTATATCAGTGATATAGTTCAATTGAGGTGCTAATGAGATATTACCCTCTGGTGAGTGGACGATAAGTGAATAGTTAGGACCAGGGCAAGCAGGTGATGATTCAAGTATTAATCACAGTTAATTAGCTTAATTAATCATTAATTAGCTTAGTTAACTTAATTATTTTTGCGCACGTGGCTCTGATACCATATGAAAGAGGGCGTCAAGTACTACTAGTGGGCAAAATATCACAAACACAAGTTTTGATTTTTCCAGAGTAAGTTTTTAAGTGTTGGGGTTAAAATAAAAAATTTGAAAATCTTAGGGACTTTTTTGCAATTTAGAAAACTAGTTTGGCTGGTTCCAGAAATTATTTGCACCAAACCTGGGTGGACCAGGAAATCGTTTCTAAAGTTATGGGTTCCAAAAATTATTTACACCAAACTTGAGGCGCCGAAATAGAATTTATTGGTTAGAAAATGGCATGACTACGGATATTTCCTTCAATGTCAGTAGATGTTGGTCAGACTTTCGATTAGAAAAATTCAGGGAAGCCAGGTTAGGATAATTAGGGGGAGGAGAGGGAGTGTTAGCCTAGGTCACCACATCACATGTTACCACTTGCCTAGCTAGAGCAGTGGGCTTGGATTTGTACATATTTGATATTTAATCTCAGCTATTGATTCAAATTTGAATGGTTAAGATGAGTTCTTTTAACTCTTCTGATAATATGCCATGTGTATGTGTATCACACATGAGATACATCTTCCAAAGAATACATCTTCCCCCCCCCCCCTTCAAATAAGTTAATAAGCTAATTCATTTGGGACCCTACATATTCATTATCTTCCTATTCAAAGATGAACCCTTTGTCTTTGTGCTTTCACATTGAGAATTCTTTGAAGATGAAAGAAAAATAGAAGTCATTTCCCACCTCTTTTTTTCTTCTACTTTTTTCCCTCTAAATTTTCTTTCCTCCTAGTTTTGCTAGATTTAAATAGGTCTTAATTCTAAACGTTATTTCAAACATGATTGCTAATACACAACAACAATGTATGCAAAGAAATTAGCATGTTATGTTTCAAATTGCAATTTTCTAATGTGTCAATTGATTCATTAGTTCTCTCACCTAAAACATTGGCCTATATAACTAGGAACAATACAATATGAGTAACGACATATGTCTTATGATAATACACTCTTTTTTATTATGTTAACTTAAATTAATTTATTTTATGATTTTAAATCACCAAATTTTGAATTATTTCAATTAATCATGAACTGTAAAGTTTTAATATTCATCAACTATATCGACAAGTTATAAGTCATAACACCATTTTACTATTCAATCATCCCACTTTTTTTTTCCAATCTTATATGTGAGAACATATTTTTTAAGTCCAAACAAGAAGCATAAGAAGTGTCTTGTCGTAAAACATTTATTATTTAGAAATACACAAATATCGTATATTTTTGGCATATAAAATAACTTTTTTTCATTAGTTTTTAATTTTACATTTGATCCAATTATATTTTACCTACGTTTTATAGCTACTTCAAGTGAGACAATTTCTTACTTTCTGGAATCTATCTTCAAAGAGAATAAACAATTGGAATTATTATCCTACACTGCCTCCACATTTGGGTTAATCTTTGTAATCCACTATTTTTGAAATTATGATTTAACCCCCCTCAAACTTAAAATTTTTTATCATATATAAAGGAAACTTTTTATAATTTAACAGCCCCCAACTTACAAACTTTTAATTAAAAAAGAAGCCAAATGATAATAATATTTAAGGAGATAGGGTTAAATAATAATTCCAAAAATAATGGGTTACAAATAATGGATTTATCTAAATTTAGAAGAGGTATATGATAATAATTCTTTGATTACTGGAATTAGAACTTGTGCTATGCATGAGCTTGTTTTAGATATCATTATTTAGATCTCTTAAGAATAACATTTACATAAGTACATGTTTTTATGAAATGTGACATAATTGAAAATAGTGGAATAAAATAATCATTTGATTTGCTTCAGATTTGTTAGATCATTGTTATTTATATCTATTAATATAAATTTTTTAATGTCATATTATTTGTATTTTATTAATCACAACTCATGAATGCTCTTTTGTAAAATTAAATTAAAAAATAATTCATAAATGCAACATTTAATTATAGCACCTCTAAGGGAACCCCAAAGTTTATATAAAGATGTATGTGTGTGTGTCCGCGTGCATGTGTGTGCATGTGCGCATGCGTAAGTACATATATATATATATATATATATATATATATATATATATATATATATAATTCATGGATGTTGTTTTACAAAATTAAATGAAAGAAAAATCATTAATGCAATATTTAACAACGCCTATAAGGAAACGCAAAGTCTATATATGTATGTATGTATATGCGAGTGAGTGTGTGTACTTAGAGATCCTAATTGAGGCCGCCTTCAAGGAAGGGTTCCCCTTCAATTAGGTCTCATTACTATGTAAACTAAAGCTTACAATTGAATTGTCATCCATAAACTCTCCATAACACAGAATCATAAGCTTTTTCTGAGTCTAACTTTATAATGCATGTATGACTAATATTCTTTCTAAAGTGACCTCTTAAAATTAGAATATCTTGACAAACCATAATACTGTGGACCATTTTTCTAGTTAAAATGAAGGTACTTATAACAGTGCTCACTGGAATAGGGTAGTATTACCTTTAATATGTAACATAGTACTTTAGAAATGCACTAACAAATGGAGTAGTAGCAAGATATGGATCTAAAATCCCCTCCCTCATCAAGACATTGCAGTTTAGGAATAATCAATAGGTTTGTAGAGTTTACCTATTATAATAAAAACTTGAAGGTAAATACACTTGTGCAACCTTGCTAACATGCCGCGTATAATGTTGTATTTATCATTGAAAAAACCATTGGAATGGCCATTAGGCCTAGGCTCGGAGATCTTTTACTAGAAATAACAAACATTTAATTTTTGACCTCTTTTTTGGTTGTAACCTAAACTATTTCTACACATTACGAACATTATCAAACTCAAAAACTAACTCCTTCTCAATGAACACTTTGTCTCCCTAACATTCTCTCATAAAATGCCAGTATATGTTGAGCAACACTTTATCCACCCTCATTTCTTTGACCAGGATCATTCAAAATATGAGAAGCAAGCTTTTTTTTGTTTCAAAATGGCAAAAACATGTTCTTGGAAGATCCAAAACACCCGCTCCGCTAGGCTTCAAGCTGAAATAAAAATTATTTCTCAACTCTCTATCCAATTCTTGGAAGATCTAAATGAAGGTAACTTTGAATATCATGTAGGTCAACTCTCATGATCTTAACATTCTCATGAACATTACCAAAATTTGATTCATGCAATTATCTTAGATGTTGTTTCAAGGCTTGTCACTTCTTCACTGATTGATATGAAAAAGAATTATTACTGTATTCCCTCCACATTTAGTTAATTATTTTTTGTAACCTACTGTTTTTGAAATTATTATTTAACTCCCTCACCTTGGTATTTGTTTCTTTTTTTGATAGAAAAATTTGTTTTCATATGGCCTTACTTTTTAATTAAAAATATGGAGGTAAGGAGAGGTAAATCGTAATAATTTTTCTATACATGATAGCAATTTTTAAAGTGATGATTTTAAATAATAATTTCAATAACAGTGAGTTACAAAGTACAAATAAAATTTACTTGAATGTGCAAGAGCATTGATAGTAATTTTAAGCAAGTTCTCTTAAACCAGAAATAAAATAAATCAACTTCGAAGAGAATAATTATGATTCCGGTCACCATAATGGCCCAACTTACGGGCCGCTTATTGGGCTCAATGCTCACACTCAGTCAGCCCGACACTCTGCCATGCTTTTCCCCCCACTCTCCCTGTCCCCCGTCTTGCTCAGAGTATCGCCGGACGTTGGAGTTGAAGGTAGAGGCCGTGTCCAACAATGGCGGCAAATTCCGAGGTTAGCTCCAACCCATCTACTGCTACTTCTGTGTGTGTGTGTGTGTGATGTTGATCTCTTTCATCTTCAGAGCTCAGGTGTCGAGCCGTTTCGGCTATTTCAATCCAAGGATGAGCGCAAAGACAACCCCCGTATTGGAGGACTAGGGTTTCTGGATTTTCCTGAGACCCCCCTTCCTCCTCCGCCTCCTTCTGTTGAAGTACTGCCCTCAGAGGTCAGTGAGATTGAATTAATGGAGTAACTTTTTTTGTGGGGACCCCGGGGGGGTGGATTTTCGATCTTTCTACTGATTTTGATGGAGTCGCATGGTGATAATTTTAGGGTTCTTCGTCTGTGACGTATACTGTCGAGAAGGTTGATTTGGGGGTTGTGACTTTGCTCAAGGTACTCTCTTTTGTTATCATTTTTTCCCCGGGGGGGTTGGGGGCGGTTGAGTAATTTGCTAAGTTTATCTCAATTTATTAGTTTGTGCATTGTTGTGTAATTCTTGAAGGGTGTGTTTTTCATCTTGAAGTAGTATTGTTGCGTGAACCGAGCAAAATGAGCTGCTTATGTGAAGTATTCGTCTGAATATACTAGTTCTAAAGGGTCTGAATTAGTAGATTTGTAACGAAGTCCCCTTCTTGGCGACATGCTCAATTTGACCCGTCCAAGTTATTAGCTCCGATGAAGCAAAATTGAGCATCCCTTGGTTGATGTTGAATGCGTGGAATGAGTTTTGTGAATGAAGGCTAGGATAACACTCAATGATGTATATGAAAGACCCATTAATCATGAAATCACCGAGAAACTATAGAACTGTTAAACTTCTTACATAAAAGAGCCATTTCCTGGATTTCACTGATGCAATACTTGCAAGAGTTTCCTCTTCCGATCCAAGTAAACATGCTTCGTGTGTTCTGGACTATCTGTTCTGTTTGTTGTATAAAGTCACAGTCATTCAGTAACTTTTTCTCTCTGTCTTTCAGTTATGGGTTATGGCTATTTCTTGAACTTTCTGTAGCTTACAAGTAAGGCTTAAACCTTGATGTTACGAAGCATTCCATTCATGTTCTCTTCCATGCATATTTCTGGCATAACAGTAATATTGTTGGAATGGAGTCAGGGTGGGAGGAGATGTCCTAAGTTTGAGTTGATGAAATGAAATGTATAAACATATGGGTCCTCTTTTGCAGGGTAGGGTAAGTACGCAGGAGGTTTTCAAATTGTCCAACTCTGATTTAGTCCCTGGGAAATATGAAGGTTTGGCACACCTTCTTTGTAACTTGTAACTATTAGAGTGTGTTTTTTTCCCTGCTTTTATGTGCTGATTGTAAATTCCAATGCATATGTATAAATTGTTATTGAGGATAGGTGGACTGAAGCTATGGGAGGGTTCACTTGATTTGGTCAAAGCTCTTGATTCAGATATCCAAAAAGGGAACTTATCATTTGAAGGGAAGAGAGTCTTAGAGGTGGGGTTCTAGTTATTCAGGTGATTTCTTCTGCTTTCCAGTGATTCTGCAATGTCGCATGCCATGTGTGTATGCTTGTATTCATCCAAGCTTTATGTCCTGCAAATCCTATGTGTCATTATGCTTCAGTCTCTGTGGTCACTAACGAATCATGTTGATGTTTCCTTCACAAAATTATTGAGTAACTATTTTTAAGGTGATTGATGCGTCCTGGGACTTTTTCTTAATGAACTGATGAAAATTACTCATCCCGGTCATCCCTAGCTATTCCCAAAGCATGGAGCCTACTGAGGGTCTGTTCTTTTCGTTGGTCTCTTTCAATTTACCCACTTCAACCCACTTCAATAAAAAATACCAACTTCAACCCACTTCAATAAAAAATATCAACTTCAACCCACTTCAACCCACTTCACCTAACTTCAACTAACTTCAACCTACTTCAACCAGCTTCAATCCATCTCCTTCAAAATTTTATTCTCTCTATTGTAACCAACTTCAGAAAATATATCAATTTCAACCAACTTCAATCTACTTCAACTCACTTCAACAAAAAATAGCAACTTCAACCCACTTTAACCTACCTCAACCAATTTACCCTTTTCCCAACCCCAATTTACCAACAAAAAGAATTGAGATGGCTGTTGCTCTTTCCTGACAGTTGGGGTGCTTTTTCTTATACTGCTTTACTAGTATTTTGTAAACAGCCATATGGAAACTGCATTTTTATTCTTAGCTTCATATCATAAGCATGGGTGTTCAATTGCTCAGGTTGGTTAGTGTGGTGCTGCTATGGCTTCTTCTAGTGCTTCTTTGCCATTAGCTGAATTTACTCTCCTTTTACTTTATTTTTCTGGGATGGAAAGGGTTATGCAATCAGACAGAAAAGAAAATTACATTTTCATCCTTTCTATGTTGGACTCAATTTATCAAGGGGAAATGGAGCATAACATGAATTCCTTGCTTGCTGACGATATTTTTACATGCCGTAGCTTGGATGCGGCCACGGACTTCCTGGAATCTTTGCCTGCCTTAAGGTATTTGATTGGCCATATCTGAAACCCTCTGTCCTTTCTGGCGGTACTAAGTTAGTTGATAATATATTCTTCTGATGTCAGGGAGCAGCTGCTGTGCATTTCCAGGATTTCAATGCAGAGGTGTTGCAGCACCTAACTATTGCTAATGTAAATGCAAATCTACCCAATGAAAACAGTCTTCTAGATAAGGGAAAAATTCGTTATTTTGCTGGCAATTGGAGTGGTGTGGATCATATTCTTCCTTATGCTCATAGTCCCAGCAAGGATACTTCATTTTCAGCTGAGGATCCAGTGGGTGGATATAATGTCATTTTGATGGCTGAGACCGTTTATTCCATCTCTACTCTACATAGCCTGTATGAACTTATCAAAAAGGTTTGCCCTTAGGGTTACCGGTTGTACACTCTCTGCAGGAAAATTGCTTCCTAAAAGATTTAAAATCAGATGAACTTCCTTTGCAGTGTATTAGGCGGCCTCATGGTGTTGTGTACATGGCTGCGAAAAAGTATTATTTTGGAGTGGGAGGTGGATCAAGGCGATTCTTGTCAATTGTGGAGAAAGATGGTAAGTTACATTTGTTTCAAGATAGAGGTAAATACTGATGGATCAAGGCACTACTAGATGGCTGTGGTTGTGCTGTCTCTAGTTTCCAAGGATTGCGAAACTGTATGTTCTTTGTCTGGATTATCACATTGTGGAGTCCTGGCATCATGCTACAAGATTATTTGTCTCTTAAGAACTCTTCATCAATGTTTGTGTTATTGGGTGGTTTGGGTTCCTTGTTGTAAGGCTTAATTTACTACTAACCACTCGATATGATGTTTTTGCAGGTGTGATGACTGCCAGCCAAATAGCTGAACTAGCTGATGGCTCATCAAACGTCAGAGAGGTTTGGAAGTTGTCATTCAAGTAAATGTCATAATCAATGATTCAGGGAGCATTCTGGATGCTGGGTCAGATCATGGAAAAAATGGTGATGGTAAGGACAAGGATGACTAGGAAAATTTTCACTGCAATTATGGCCTCAAAGCAATTTGTCTTGAACATAAGCAGTGTAGTCAAACTGTATACTTGATTTGATTAATCTGAGGGTCTTTCTCTCCCCTCTTTATAGCCAACGTGAATGTTACTTTTCAATACTAAAATGGCGTGCTCTTTTTCTGAACATTAGGATTCTGTAACTGATTGAGTTGGATTTCTAAATTATATGCATGCATGGTGGATCACGGGCATGAGCTCTGAAAAATCAGTTATAAAAACATTGCATACAAGGAGTCTTTCTTTAGTCACAGATAAGTGATAATATACGTAGATATATATAACTTCCGACAAGTAGTTTCAATAGAAGTACATAACTTAAGAGTTCTCCATTTGATGGCTTAGTTTTATTTATTGAGTCTTAGTACATCTTACTAGCTGACTACTACAAGAAGAAGCCATGAACGAAGCTGAAGCTCCTACAGTTGTCTATCCTTTCCTGTCTTTAACCTTCAGCCCCGGCACCTGTAGTACTTGGGGTGACCACGGCTCCAGGTGTTTGCAGGCTGGTGGTGATATCCTGGGCAAGACTGGGGCTGATCAGCCCTCAGATCGTCAAAGTTGATGTACTTGGTCTTCTGTTCGTTGAGCATCCGCACTTGCTCCTCCTCCACAGTCCTTCCGTGGTGGTTGAATTGCCGGTATTCGAAATCTTGATACCGAGTCTCAGAAGCATCACGGTCTCTTTGGTAAGAGTCCATTCTGCTTTCTTTCTTTTTCTTTTTCCTCTTCTTTTTTCTTGTGGTTTTGGAAGAGTGCTGCTACTGTGAAGTGAGAAATGAAGAGGGTGGCTTTGTTAAATAGGCATTAGAAAGCACCATGAGATGAGATAAGGATAGGTGAAAATGGTGCCCAGTTGGATGGCAGACTTAAACATATTCTTCACACAAGTTGTGGGATTGTTGATAGTACTACGAACGATGTTCCCTACTCTAGCGGTCAATTCAGAGAATTTTTTTTTTTATCGAATGAACCGAGGCAGATGCTAGCTTTAATTAAATCATAGAAAAGAATCTAAAATTTTTAGGTTCCGTTTGGTCCTTAGAAAATTTGATCAAAAGAAAAGTTGAAGGAAAAAAATGTAAAGAAAAAAAGTAGGGAGAAAATGAATTTTTTTCTCTTGTTTGAATTGAAGAAAAAATACAAGAATTTAGATGAGAAATTTAAATGCTGGTGATTTATTTGAATTATATTGATGTCATCTAAGTAATGTGAGGTTGAAGGAGAGTGAAAAATTTTCATAAATTTTCCTCACAATTTTATGAAGAAAATTTTATCACTTATTTCTATCAATTTTTCCTCATAACTTTCCTCTATATTTTTTTCTTCTTCATGACTTCTCTAAACCAAATGCAAGGAAAAAAGTAACTTTTTCAATTTTTTTCTTTCCACCAAACTTTTCAATATTCAAACGGAGACTCAGCAAAAAAGGGGTCAACTATAACGACTCGAGCAATAGGTTAAACAATGTATTTCCCCCCTGTTCCCCTTCTTTGGGCTACTAGCCTACTATAAATGTGGTTGGCAAAAATATGATCTAATTATTTGAATTTGTTGGACCAAAAAAAAATGGGTATCATCACAACGTTTTTGTCCAGGTTTAAAATTTTATATTCAGACATAATATTGGGGTCAGGTTTGAGTGTGAGCATTTGGGTCTGTGTTTTGTGATCTCGAATTTGGACAAATGAACAACTGTTTCCGGCATCAGACAATTTTAGATTTTAGGTATAGTTTTTGTTCAAACTCTCTAGAAATCTTTATAAAAATATTCGAACTTCGGAGATTAAAAATGTGGTCTTGGTCCCATTAGAGTGTCCAAAACTCATATCACAAATTCGAATACTTGAACAACTGGATCTAGACATTAGAGATCCAGATCAGTCAGAATGTTTGGATTAGTAATCCGAAAAGAGGTTAAGTACGAAATGTTTATTCGAGAGTGAGTTTGTCCAGATGCACCAAGACCCAAAATTTCACCCGCCCTTGCAAGGCTCTTTTATCTAGACCCCAATGTTGTGCCTGCGCAAGAATTCGAATATGGACTTGATATGGGTTTTTTTTTTTTTTTTTTTTTGTAAATATTCTCATTAAGGGTTTGAGAGGAAACTAGTAATGCCTCAAATAAATCATTACACTCTTGTTAATCCAAGGTAAGAGAAATAAAATATTGGGTTGTTTTTTCTTTTTTTTGTTTGTTGATCATCAACTTAATAGAGTGGAGTTACTTGATCCTTAAGATGTAGAACTCTTAACACATTTTCTCTCCTTTGTTAAGGAGAAAGTACCTAACAACTTGAACTAACTTTTGTTGATATTTGAGTAATTCTTTGATAATCCCTTTAGAGTTATCTAGCAAGGAGTTGACCGCTCGAACGCTTACCAACTAATACCAAGTGACCTTCAACTACATCACCAATTCACCATCCTAGAAAAAGCATCCTAGCAAATTCAGCAAGGAGCCACATCTCGAGCAAGGTTGAGAGAACCGACCCGGTGATCGACCCGGTCGACCGAGTGGGTCGATGGTTCAACCAGTCGGACCGTTTGGACCGGGTTTGGACCGGTTGACCCGATTTACCGTCCAACCGGGTTAGACCGGCACAACCCGGTGAACTTGAAATTTTTTTATATATATATTAGTTATATATATTTTTTTTCAAATTACTAACTAAAATGTAATAGAAAAGTTACAAGTACAAAATAATAAAGAAGAAGAGAAATGAGAAATTCATTTATGGTCCCACATTGATGGAGTAGAAGGTGATTACAAGACTCTCATTGCATAAATATGAGTTCTATTATAGAATGAGAATTGAGAAGTCCCACATTGCCAATTTGAGCATATTCTCAAACTTGGTAGTCTTATAAAAAAGCATGGAAGGCAAGCCAAAGACAATACAAAGTCATAAGTTTGTAATTAAAGCTATGCTTTGTAAAAGAACTCAAGGTTTTTGTGTGTTTTTATCACCTATAATTGGCATTCACACTCCAAAAAGAATAATATAATTTAGATATAAATAATATAGCGATACAACTAATTTGAGAGTCATAATTTTTTTGATTTGGACATGATTTGGTAAACCATGCTTGAATATACAAATTACAAGAGTTTGATGATAAACAAAAAATATACATTTATTACATTAAATGAAATAAAAATTACAATAAATGAACTACTACAAAATAATGTGGAAGAAGAGATCATTAAATTACTAAAATCTAATAAAAAAAGTTACAAGTACAAAATAAGGAGGAAGAAGAGAAATGAGAAATTTAATTATAGTCCCACATTGATAGAATAAAAGGTGATTGTAATGCCCTCATTACATAAATATAGGGTTTGTTAGATTGTGAGAAATGGGAAGTCCCACATCGCCATTTTGAGAAAATTCTCAAATTTGGTAGTCTTATAAAAAAGTATGGAAGGAGAAGGCAAGCCAAGTATGCTATTGAAGGGTTGAGTTATG
This sequence comes from Selenicereus undatus, assembly GCA_017589665.1. Taxonomy (NCBI): domain Eukaryota; kingdom Viridiplantae; phylum Streptophyta; class Magnoliopsida; order Caryophyllales; family Cactaceae; genus Selenicereus; species Selenicereus undatus. Next base: position 70,320,002 of record JACYFF010003369.1, read on the forward strand.
CTCAAAATCTTCATAGCCAAAAAAACATATTGATTTTTATAAAAAGTTGGGAAAAATCGGTCCAACCGCGGGTGGGCCGGTTTGATTGAGTCAGTCGGTCCAATCGGTTTTTTACGGTTTGATAGCTTAAACGGTTTTAGAGAACTTCTGGACCGGTGCTGTGGCCGGTTCCTGGTCCAACCGGTTGGCCGGTTCGGTCTGGTACTCTCAACCATGATCTCGAGCACTCACTTGGAATTGAACTCATTACTCCATTGCCAATTCACCATCCTAGATGAAGCGATCTAACAAATTGAGCATGCATTTGTTGGCTTATGCGGAATTTGTTGGCTTGATCGAGCACTTAACCAATGCAACAACAACAACAACAACAAACTCCCAATGTGGGTCCCGCTTTCGCGGGGTCTGAGGAGATCCAACTGTAGGCAACCTTTCCTCTACCGATATTCCTACCCATAGAGAAGTTGATTTCATAAGACCCACAAAACAACTTAGAGAAAAAGGTTTGAAGAGAAAACAATTGCAAAACCATTGACCGATGTAAGAGAAAGGGGAAGGGGGAAAAGGTATCGGATAAGCGAAAGGAAATGAAGCGGAGACATACCTCAACAAACCAGGGGCGCTTGGTGCCGTGACATCCCGGGAAAGCACGACCTGTAGACAAGCAAACCAAAACCCTACCCACCCCACCTCACCCCACACCTCCTAAGTTACTGCCACCTACGGAGCCGGTCCCCTACAATCAGGGACCTTAATCCTGTCCCGCCACAAACTCCTATCCTGAGCCATGTCCTCCGTGAGACCGACAACTCTAAGGTCCTCTCTAACCACATCTTCTAGGCTTTTCTTCGGCCTACTCCTCCCTCTCTTACCACCGGGGGGGGTTAATACTCTTGCACCTACGCACCGGGGCGACCACACTTCTCCTCTTCACGTGACCGAACCATCTGAGCCTCGATTCCCTCATCTTTTCCTCTATAGGGACCACTCCAGCTAAGCCCCTAATTACCTCATTCGTGATCCTATCCAATCTCGTAAAACCACACATCCACCTAACCATCCTCATCTCAGCTACTATCAACCTTTGGACCTGCGCCTTTTTTAGAGGCCAACATTCCGATCCATAGAGAACAGCCGGTCTAACTATCTTCCGATAGATTTTGCCTTTCAAACCCATGGGCACTCTTTTGTCACACAACACCCCTGACGCTGACTTCCACTTTTGCCAGCACACTCTAATCCGCTGGCTAACATCCTCGTCAATGTCCTCATTCTGATGGATGATCGAGCCTAGATACTTTAATTTGGCGACCTTCGGTATTGTCCTCCTATCCAGAACGATTTCTCCCCCCTCTTCTATCCTTCCGCTAAAACAACAGTGAAGGTATTCCGTTTTCGATCTACTCAACCGAAAGCCCCTAGCCTCAAGTGTATGCTTCCAACTCTCCAACCTGTCATTCACCCCTGCCTGGTCACATCGATAAGGACGATGTAATCTGCAAATAACATGCACCAAGGCACCTCGTCCTGGATTCCTCTAGTGAGTTCGTCTAAAACTAGTGTGAAAAGAAATGGGCTTAAAGCGGAGCCCTGATGCAGGCCTAGATTAACAACAAAGTCATTGGAGATCCCTCCCGGAGTCCTAACCCTCGTCCGCCCTCCCTCGTACATATCCTCGATAACTCAAATGTACGCGGGCGATACCCTTTTCTTTTCTAAACACCTCCACAATACCTCCCTTTGCACTCTATCATACGCTTTCTCCAGGTCAATGAACACCATATGGAGATCCACCTTTCTATCCCTGAACAAGCCCATGAGCCCTCTTAGGAGGTATATTGCCTCAATGGTGGCCCTACCTGGTATGAAACCAAATTGGTTTTCTGAAATCTCTACTTCTTCTCGCAGCCTTCTCTCAATCACCCTCTCCCACAGCTTCATAGTGTGACTGAGCAGCTTGATGCCCTTAAAGTTATTACAATCTTGGATATCCCCTTTGTTCTTGTACAGTGGGATAACTGTGCTGGCCCTCCACTCTCTGGGCATCTTGGCGGTCCTGAAAATAACATTGAAAAGCTCCGTGAGCCATTCTAGTCCCACTTCCCCCATAAACTTCCAAACTTCCACTGGTATCTGGTCCGGACTCACGACCTTTCTCTTCATCATCTTCTTCAAGGTCTCCCTAATTTCCTCCTTTGTTATCATAGCGCCCGCACGCTGCTCACTACACTCGCCGCCCCTACTACAATCGACTTCCCCCCTTCCCCATTGAGGAGTTTAGCAAAGAACCTCTGCCATCTCTCTTTAATTTCAGTATCTTTAGTCAACATCTTACCCTCTTCGTCCTTGATACACCTTACCACTCCCAAATCCCTAGTCTTTCTCTCCCTCACCCTAGCCAGTTTAAAAACCTCCTTCTCCCCTTCTTTCGTCCCCAATTTATGGTACAGTCTATCAAACGCCTGACTTTTTGCTACTGTCACCGCCCTTCTGGCTACCTTCGTGGCCGCCTTGTATCCGATATTCTTTTGTGCCCTCTTGTCCTCCGAACTGCTGCTCACGAACTCCACGTAAGCCTTTTTTTTTGCCTTAACTTTCTCCTTTACCTCTTCGTTCCACCACCAGGCGCCCTCCATCCTGTTGCCACCTCCCCTGGAAAGACCCAAGGTTTCCTTAGCCGACCTTCGAATGCAATCCGCCACAGCATCCCACATCGAGTCGGCGTCTTCTGCCCTCCTCCAAACTCTCTCCTCAGCTAATCTCTCTGCTATTAACCCTGCCTTCTCCTTCGTGAGGGTCCACCACTTAATTCTGGGTTCTTCGGTTCTCCTCTTCGCCCTCTTAGGATGCTTGAACTCTGCATCTAAAACCAACAACCTGTGTTGAGTTCCCAGCAACTCGATGGGAATCACTTTGCAATCCTTACACGATCTCCGAGTTTCCCTCCTTGTTAGGAAGTAGTTAATTTGGGTCTTGCAAGAATTGCTCTTAAAGGTCACTAGGTGGTCCTCCTTCTTCTTGAAGAAGGAGTTGACCACCAACAAATCAAAGGCCACCGCAAAATCCAGCACAGAGACCCTCCCGCATTCCTTTCTCCGAAACCTAGGCCCCCATGGACCCCATCGTATCCTACTGCATCCGCGCCGATATGGTCGTTAAAGTCTCCTCCTATGAATAGTTTCTCGCTCTGAGGTACCCCCTGGGTGACCTCATCTAGGTCCTCCCAGAAGAGCTTCTTAGTTTCTTCTGGCAGGCCTACCTGGGGCGCATACGCACTCACCGCGTTCACGAAAACTGAACCCACCAAAACCTTAATGGCCATAATCCGGTCGCTCTTACGCCTCACTTCGACCACCTGATCCGCCAAATTCTTCACGACTAGGATGCCAACTCCATTCTCCACCTTGGCTGCCCCCGAGTACCAAAGCTTGTACCCACCAATCTCTCTAGCTTTCGCCCCAACCCACTTCATCTCCTGGACACACGCTATACTAACCTTACGTCTACGCAGAGACTTAACTAATTCTATCGACTTACTCGTGAGGGTCCCAATGTTCCAGGATGCTAGGCGCACCTTCCGCAACCCTAACCCCCTCCTAACCCCCGAACTCCCCGGAGGACAGGCTGAAACAGCACTTGACCAATGCGGCAATGACAAAATGTCAAGGCAATAAATCGGCCAGTTTCAACATTTCAGGAATAATAGAATTATAGAAGCGTTTAATTGAGTAGCTCAGGGCACAAATATGACCTAGTGTGTGTGTGTGTGTTTTTTGGGTCTTTAATCATCCACTAGATAAAATTGAGTAACTGTCCACATATAACATAGATCGAAAGTAGTTGTCATCCGTAGCTTTGCCAATGCTATGTATTCATATTTGACACATTCCTATCTTACTTGTAACAAGTCATGTGGTTTAAGGTAACAAGTCACATGGTAAAGGTAGCGGCTTACCTAAGTGGTAAGCATCTCCATTCACCAACCTCGCCATCCAGATTCGATCCTGGATGTTAACACAATATCCACTTGCGAGGAAAAATCGGGCGTGGCCGCGCGGGGGAGGGGGTGGATGGTTCTAGGCTCTTGCTTGCGCTTAGACATTTCCCTGCCCCCTTGGGCTATTGTGGTATGCTGGAACTCCCCTCAAATAGGGTTGCAGTGGATCAGTCTACACAAAGAGAGAAAGGTAATGATATCAAATGTGAAGCTTGGCTATTATATTTTTAGAATTCAAAGCGAAACCAACATTGCATACTCTAGGAACAAACCCAACTGAGGCACCCATCAGCTTTGCAGAGAATATAAAACCAAAACTACGAGCATCTTGGATTGAAAAACCTAGCTGAAATTGTAAAAATCAAGAAGGAATTTCTGTTGAGCATTTTCAACTTTCATATATCCAAACACGGTACAGTTTATGTAGACTTGTTGTAGATAGCCACAAACCTTCGACCAAATTCCCTTTCAAACTCGACGAGAACCCTTTTATATCATTCACGGCATGTTTAATTTTAAGGCAACTTTACAAGGGGAGAGTTTATGCAAGATTTGTCATCCACAACATATTTGAAGCCAATTTCTACACGACGTTCATCTTTCACAAGGTATTCTGCTGAGCGTCCTTCACCACCAAAACAGAGCACAAGAAAAAAGGAAAATGAAAATACAGTAATGGTGTTGCTGCAGCCTGCATGGCCATGAGATTGGCCTGTGCCTTCCGTCTTGGTTGCCTCCTTTTTCAAATTTACCAGCAATCTTTGTTTAAATATTTTGTATCGATCTCGATTAGTATCTTCACTTGTATAAATTGGCAATTTCGTCACTATATCTCGCAACCACCCGCTCTCTTCGAATCTTCATGGTTGGAGTCATCAGACCATTCTCGATCTGCAGTTTCATCATGAAGATATGGCACGGATATTTTACACCGATCAAAATATAAGAGTCAAAAATGACTATATGATTAAGTAAAAATTACATACTGTGAAGGGCACATCAACTATTAGAATTGGCCCAATTCGAAATGGGCAGTCTGAAGTCCTGAATGAAGTCAATGAAACTTGGTTAGATTTGGAGACATAATCTGCGGTCAATATAATATTTTCAAGGGGGTCAAGATTTCAAAGAACTAATTTCATTAGCTTTCTTTGCAATGTGGTTTACAATTGTGTTACTTAGATACTTGCACTCGAGTTTAGGCCACATACGCACCCCAATGAACAGGTGGGATATTTCTGTGTGGTTCTTCAAAGCATTAGAGTAGATGGCTAATAATTAGACCTGTCAAACTGGCCCATATTCAATCAACATGGGTGACCCAAATCCAGCTGTGAAAAGGGCGATGAAATCGTGGCCAGAAACTTAATTGCAGACAAAAAGCTACCTGGCATATACCAAATCCATTTTTATGACCGCACTATAGGACAACCCAATAGCAGACCAATGACTTGTGCCCAATGACTAGCTCGAGTCAAATCCAATATCCCATCATCTGCTCTGACCCTATCGAAACTAATGCAGCCTGAACGATAAATTTGTCAGGCCTAGTATAAGAGAAACACCCAACACATCCATGTTGGATGCTTCCTACTCATGAGACATGACACAAATATGCAATCCCATAAAAGGCATAGAAACCATGAAAGCTGTTGTTAGAAACCTTTGTTTATACTCTTACATGGCTCAATGCAACAATCTCGAAACTTAGCACGCATAATATTCCAACTATCAATAACCACTTTGAAAAAAAGTTCATTAAAGCTTTAAAAAAGGATTGGATGCAAGATAACATAACTCTGAAATGCAAGTTTTACAGGGTTTTAAATCCTTACCAGGTCATCAGCTCTCTGCGTAGCAGGTTAATCAATTTTTCCCTGCCAAGCTTATCGGCATCTGCATCTATTATGGACAATTTCTTTGCTGCCTTTAAAGCCTCTTCTCTGTTAGGAAAAATAACAGCTCCAAGGCGTCGTTGGTCCTGAACATTGAATACATAAGCCAAGGCAAAATTTTCAACAAAATCTGGCAAACAACAATAGATGGGGAGACAACCTGACCAATGACGACAATTTGTTGAATTAGACTACTTCTCATGGCAGCATCCTCAATCTCTGAGGGCTCAACATTTTCACCTAAATATAGGAAGTCAGCATCACGGAACACGTTGAATGGATAAAAGAATATTCACATGCACACACACAGAAGCCTAAGCACTTGCAAAACAGTCTGCAGTTTCCACTTTCCAGAACCACCAGGAAAAAAACTAAAACAATACTCTTCTTAAGGATATTGCACCGAAACCCATAACAATTCCGATTCAACTCTAGATTCACTTGCTTTTCAACCTAAGCTTTTTTTCCCCCTCTCGAAAGTACGCAGAATTTTGCATTCATTCTTCACTTAGCAAGACACCCCAGGAGCAATTTAGTCCCATTCATCAGGAATGGGAACATTTGCTCAGCAAGCTAGCCTACACAGTAAAGACTTATCCAACGCATCACCAAATTCATTTCCTTGTACATGTTCATTAGTTATACATTGCTGGACACAAGAAAGTTATGCGTCACCTGTTGAAAGAACAATCGTATGTTTGGCTCGTCCTTCATGAACTAGAACACCTCCACAAAGGCGGCTTCTCCCTGCTGAATGACAAGGTGCTATCCAACCTAGATCTCCAGTGTCCAGCCAACCATCATCATCTAAAACTTGCCTTGTAGCATTGGGATTCTGGTCACAGATTGTCAAAAGATCCATTAATCATCACATTAACAGTACATCACCAATATATAATGCCAGATTACAGTGCACCGATTGCCCCTGAGCATTGCCGGGCAGAATGTCAAAAGTATATCCTGAATATATTAATTGATCTTGATATTGATGTCATGCGTTCTTCTAGTTAATGTCCTCATATACAATCATTGAGGAGAAAGCAGATGACAATTACGTGCGTAAACAGTTTTTTATAGACAAATACTTCACAATAATAGCCCTAGTGCAGATCCCCTCCCCCCAAACACACACTCTCTCTCTCAGATACAGAGAGAGACTAATCAACGAAAAAAGCAAAAAGGAGCATCCAAACAGATCTAGATTGTCCAATATAGACAATACCCAAAAGAGATAGTATTATCAACAGATAAACTATTAATTGGACCAATGAAGAGAGTAGTATCTTGCTAACAAATAGTCTATGAAATTGAGAATAGATTCCAGTGAAGAGAGTAGTATCTTGATAACAAATAGTCTATGAAATTGAGAATAGAACGACTCATAGGCATTGAGGATGCTCTTTATTCTTTCTTTTTTGTAGTTGCCATCACTTTATATCGTACACTTTCCCCTCACAACTAGATAAATTAAACCTTACATACATTAAATATCTTGTTAATCATCATACCAAAATTTTCCCTCTATTTTTTGCATCTTCCAAAACTTAGGATTTATTTACACTTAAAAAAGGAAAGATAATTAGAAATTTCTTTAGTTAGTAAGGTGTAGAAACACAACACAAAGCTTCGTAATTATTTGAACCCAACCTTACTTTAGTGATTTGTGAAATCATTTCCAAAGTATGGTGATTTTTTAGAACCTTAGGGGGAAGTCTAGTGATAAATTCTCCATTAGCTTGGCACCACAACAGTCACACCAACCAAGGCCATCCTTTGGACTGATCACGATTTTAATCACCCTTGTTGAAAACCATGGAGTCAATGTTGTTGCATTGCAACGTATGCTGATCAATCAAAAATATTTTCATATCTTACATTGAAAGGAGAGCATAACATGCATGCTCCAACCTCCAAGCCCCTATAGCTCATTTTTATTATCTTATAGTAATTTACGGAATAAACCAACCCAAACATCAAATCATTGATGTTGAAGCCATTGATGATCCTTTAGAGAACATTAACAAACAAATTGATTAGCTGTAAGATGAGCATCTCAAATCAAACATGCTCCAACAATATTAATTGAACCTGCATCTTACTAAAGCGAAAGCGGAGAGATATAGGAAAATCTTCAAGATGTTGTTCTTATATCAAATCCCGAAGAAGAGGCACAAAAAGAACACTGGTCTCAATGTTCCTAAGGGTGGGGAGTTGAAATGAATGAAGCTACAGAGATTAAAGAGGTTCCTAAGATCGAAAAGGACGTAATGAAATTTGAGGTAAAGGAGTCATCATCAATAGTGACGTCCATGACCACTTTAAAGACTTTATCTTCCGACTCTTCGGAATCCAAACAATATAAGACCTTGGTTTTTCCACCATACATTATAGCACCAAGAGTTTATTATAAAAAGTCTTGTATCTACGATGCTGCTCATTCTAATTTATTGGAAGACTCATGATCGAGTTTTTGGAAGAATGATACATTTAGCCAGACAAGGAAATGAGATACTCATGATCAGTGGAAATCCATTAGTTTTGTAATTATGTTTTATTAGTTTTCTTGAATTTTCGGAATTTATTTGAAGAGTATTTTTTGGTTTGTAAACCTTAGAATATAAGTCACATTATGGTTAGGAAAGCAGTACTTTAGTTGTACTGGGATAATAGGATATTCTCCTTATCTTGTTTGTTTGATTTAGGCATTATACCCATTCATGCTGTTTTATCTGTATTAATTATGGCAGTACTTTAGTATTTGTCACCCCCCCCCCCCCAAAAAAGTGTGTTAAATCTGGTTCAATGGCCTGAAATCACTCCTCAGTCCGCATGCATCCTCCTATTCCCTCACATCTACACATGCCTATGTGCAGATGCACGTATCCTGACTATAACATACGGTCTTCACACACTGAGATGAGAATGCAAGAAGCTGTTTACTACTATAGTACCATGTAATTACACTGTTACACAAAAAACAGGCACTCAATTTTGAATGAATGAGCATATGAAATACAACTCACAAGAAAGAGATACCTTATAGTACCCTCTCATCACTTGTGGGCCCCTGGCTTTTATAATCCCTTTGGAACCAGGCGGCAAAACTTCATTAGTATCAGCATCTACAACTTTAATTTCTGTATGCCGAGCTGGGTGACCAACTGATCCTAGAATCTTCAAGAACAACATAACCAACAGAATCCATGACTTAAATGTACGCATAGTTTAGGGGGAAAAGAGACACTTATTGAAGAAAGCGTGGATTCGCTCATATAGACAACTAACATTATAAGAAGGTCTTCTAGCAGCAAGAGCAGCTGTAGACTCGGTAAGCCCATAGCCATTCTGCAGTAAAATGCCAATGGCCTGCAAAGAACAGAACAAGTTGTAAACTTGTAATATCACAAAACCAAGAATTATGGAAGCTTCAAATGAGTTTATATATGAACCTCGAAAAACTTGTCGATATGCATAGGCAGACTACCACCTGCACTCACACCAGCCTGCACAGTCCGGAGAACAAATGTTTCACATTGGGAATCCGATACCTAAATAAAAATATCCCAACCATATGGAACATCCCGAAAATAGGATCCATGAGAGCTAGTATTATATTGGGGAGGCTTTAATGTCAACAAAGACTAGCAGAAAAAGGTCTGGAGCGTGACAGTATGACAAAATTCCACGTAAAATTTTCCGACTTTAAACAGGCAAGAATTTTAAGCAATTTGCAAACCAAACAACTGCAACTTCTTTAGAGAATTTCAACAATGCTAACTAAATACAGAGCAAAAGGCACCAGCTTCAGAAATCCGAACCACCTCAATTTCAGGTTTAAGATTTCAACAGCAAAAGAAGAACAGGAAAGTGGAGTTCTTAAATAACATATATAACCTCGTAGCGACAAAACTAAGTAAAGACTCTTAAAAGATTGACAAACCTTCGATATTCCAATAGCAGATTGAAATTTACTATATAACAGCTTCTTAGCTAATGCATGAATTGGCAACAAAATGGCTGCAGCTACTCTCGCCCATAGCCAATCCATGACTGCAGTGGGGTAAGATGGTTGCTCATGCTTCTTGGCTAGGTATTTTCCCTACATGCAGACAAATCAAACAAAAACAATGAAAAGGCATTAAGAATGATGTGCTCATCCAATTGCATCACAAATTGAACCAAAAAACTGAATATTTACGTGGATAAATGGAGAAAAAAGACTTTCAACAACCATCAACAGGTAAAACACTCCAAGTAGGTGCTGCTGATGCAAATTATCGTCATGAAAGCTAAAGTTTTAGTATTTATGATCCATCAAAGGTGAGAAAGGAAAACAAAGGAAAGTCAATCAACTACATTCACCATAGAAAATACTTTTGCACAAGATTACATGTGTGGACTAAGAAAGCTAGTTAACTACTTAAAAGGAATTGCCTAAACAGCCTTTTTGTATAATCAGTCTCTGCATTGAATCTTTTATCCTTCTTCTTTTACAGAATGCCTTCTATTAGCCAAAAAATGGCAAAGTCCATGATAGAAGTGATGTAGGATAAGAGTAAAGAATGGGTAAAAAGATTTAGGAAACTACAATATTTTGATATTGATGATCTTTTGTATTTTTTTATAATTTTCATAGGTTATTTTTAAGCATATTTTAGGATGACCAAAATAATGATATTCAGTGATATTTATTGAGATTTAGTTTCCTAGTGTATTAGGATAATATTAGGTAATATTAGGTTATATATTTTTATCCTTTTCTAGCTTATATCTTATTATTTAGGTTTTCTAATATTAGTTAACCTATTGGTTATATAAACCCCTTTATGTAACTCAAGAAGGCAGATGATGAATAAGAATTGATATTGAATTAAAGTGAAAGTTCTTGAGTGAATTTTCTCGATGTGGGAATTGCTCTTAGAGCGTCCTACACCAATTATTCCCCTTTGTAGGAATTGTTCTTAGAGCGTCCTACATCAAGAAGTTCATAGACAACTCTAAAATATTGAGTGGGTTGACCCTATCACATAGCTAGAACGCAATAAATACATGTTAACAGGTAAGGTCAATGCAGATGACTAAATAGACTTAGTCCCAATGTAAAAATTTAACGATGTTTCATAGAATTAAGTGAAATGTTCCTTGCTAGTGTTAGGCAACCCGGAACCACAAAATTGCTGTGGTGGTGGGCACAATCTCCAAACCATATGTAAGGCGAGTTTCTGAGTGATATGGCTCAGGCCAAAAACAACTGGAAGTTGAGAAGAGATGGGCATTAAATGTAGCATCCTCCGAAAAGGGTATACATCTCCAAATCGGACCATATTTGATCATCTTGAACAAGAACCATCCAATTATGAATCACGACCCCGGCTGTCCCCGGGGGGGTGTTGAGGCATGGATTCAAAATGTGGCCGATCTGCGACAAAACAGCAACATCGGAAAGTTTTTAAGTTGGCCGAACCGCGTTTCGTCGCATTATAGAACGCGATTCCCGCAATAGAACAATTTTTCCATATCGCGACCAAAACTACAATCGTGATTGAATCCGTATTTTGAATCCTTGGTCCAAATATAAGTAAAATTTCCTACCCCTTCAAGCAAATAAAGAGACCCACTTTTGAAAGGAGTCCTGAAAGAGATTCACAACAAATTTCAGAAATTTTTTGAGCATCAGCTAAAACAGGGGGCAATGCAATAAAATAACAGCACAAGGAAACCAAGCATGCTACAAGGGACTGAAAAGGAACAGGAGACAGATATACTCCCTTGATAGAGCTGAGGATGTGAATTCTATATTGCCATAGCATCCCGTCAAGGTCCTTTCTTGGAAAAAGACATAAATGTAAATGTTTGAATACAAACATTTCAGATAACAAACCTCATATATTCTTTTTAATTCCATGTACATCAAACTAATCTTTAGGAATGCAAGCACAATGATCCTTCGAAAAGCAGAGCTAGCAGATATCTCTTTCTGAATTGCACTGCAAGAAACAGTATCACACGAATTTCAAGCATAAGTAACAATTCTAGGAGTACTAGAAATGCTAAATGAGACAAAACAGAACGGCTTCAATCAATAAGACACAACAGATCTCAAGGATTGCAATCTGTTGCCAAGGTAGGAATCATGTAAAGTATTGTCTACTTAGACTAGTAGCGTCACACATCTTGAAACAGATATATGGCCATATTGTCTTTCAGGACAACCAAGAACTTGGTCGGAAGTATAGAGAGTATCTGTTAATGTCAAATTCGCAGTGAATGTGTTACTGGAAGTCTTTAGGGGTGAATTTTAAGATGACCAAAGATTATTGATAACAGAAAAATGTAAAGGTGAATCCATCAATCCAACTAATGGCATAATACAAAAAGAAATTTGAACAAAAAGAATATGTCAGTGCTTGCATGATCACCTCTTCAAATACATTGTCAGCATAAATCCAAAGTTAAGAACCACTCAGCTGTACAATAATCCTTGAACAAGTGAAGTATCTTTATAAATATAGAACTATCCAATATTGCAAACAGCTAAAACTTCATAAGAATAACATCTCCAGGGATAATTACTGTAATGTCATTGTAGTTCTCTTTGGCATTACTAAAAGGTGTACCATACAAGTTAATTAACATTAATGCCCGCCTGGGTATGGGAGAACAATGGTTATAGCAGTTTGATATAAGAGTTAAACCACTGCAGCTCTTTTAATCTCAATTTTGTTTCACTAGCTATTACTATGGCTAAACCAAATATAAGTATTGCCAATTTCAGTAACAATGTTTCATAGAGCAATATGCAGGGATGGAACTGAACAGAAGCCATAAAAATCCACAAACTGCTCTCAGGAATAATGGCGACATTCTGAAAGATGTTGCATGGTAAACTCTCCTCGTCAATTGCTAACCTGTAGAGTGTTTCATAAATCAATGGAACAGAAATAAGGTAATCAGGTTGATAGTTCCTTAAATCTTCCTGTTGTTGAAACACGAAATAAGCAGGATTAGAGGAAAACACGAAGAGAGGCAAGCAATGACAGGAAGAAAAAGAAACATTCGATACATAACTTTAAGTAAATTCAAAGGTGAAAAGATGATCTATATGTCAGGTTCTTACCTTCAAGCTCTTCACATTACCATACACTTGCTCCGCCCCATATGCGAAAGTGAAATACTCAAGTACTCGTTCATAAGCATGCCAGGGAGGCAGCATGCTCAAGAATCTATCCCCAGCTTTTACAGGTATAATATCCCACAAACTCTTGATCTAGAGATGGAAGCAATACAGAAAGCGTTGATTATTTATACTGAAAGTAACCCCCCCCCCCACCCAAAAAAAGAAGTGCCAACCCCCAAAAGGCAGAAACAAAAAAATCTTGATTCAAAAGAATAGAACAATCCGAAAGAAATGCAAATTAGTCATACATTTGGGTTGCCAAGTTACCTTTTGCCTCCAATTCTACAAAAGTAAAAGTGCCCCCCCCCCCCCCCCCCAAAAGGGTCAACTAATATGACTACAGAAAATCTAAATCACAAATTAAATCCATTTTAGTTGAAACCAAGACTTTTAAAAACTGGCTGAAGTTTACAACACAAACTAATTAGAATAACTGCCACCAAACAACTCCAATTATTATTTGAAGAAACCCATGTATGAGTAACACGTACCATGCAGTTACAGGTACTACATCAATGTCAGCAGAAGTTGGTCAAGCGACTTTTGCTTTGGGGTATTTCTCAGCTAGCCCACCAAATCCCCCGTCCCCCCAAAAAAAGAAAAAAAAAAGAAATATAGAAGAAGAAAAGTTTCCAGCATTGCTACACTACAGGAGAGTGGAATGCAGAATCACCCAACCTGATGCAGGACGTTACGATGCGTAATCATCACAGCCTTTGGGTTCCCAGTGGTACCACTAGTATAGATAAGTGTGGCAACATCATCAGAGCTTATGGGCTCATAATCATATACTTTCCCTGGAATCACCATAAAAGAGATTTTATTGGTCATATATTCAAAGTTGTATGTAGCATTTGCTCCTCCTTGACAAAACATGAAAGATTATTTGCTTAATCAGATGCGCTGCCCCCCCCCCCCCCCGGGGAAAAGAAAAGGAAAAAAATGCAACTAACTTTAACAAAACAAAATATGGATCTAAAGCAGGAGGTACTGAGAACGGAGTGAATGCATTAGAAATATGAGGACAAAGAGCACAGACAGTGGCAGAAAACACTGGAGAAACTATTTGGCAAATGGCAATGCACACGGACTCATTCAAGCACACAAAGTTCATCTTAACACTCAATATCAAGTGAGGTCTTTGAGCAATAGATCCTTTATCGGTTGTTTTTCAGACAAACTGTTTGACCAATGGAGAAAGAATTATGGATTCATATTTTATTTAAAATGCAAAAAAACAGCTGGTAATTATGAAGATGATGGTCGTAACTAATAATCCAACTTGGAGCATTCCCAATCAGAGTTCCAATTTTTGAAACTCTGGCCTGCGACATCTGTAAAAGTTCCAATTTTTTGGAACTTGCATTCCATCACTTCTCCAACCCATGAAACTCCAATTTGGATTATCAAATAAAATAATTATCAAGGACCCATCTTATAACACAATTTGTATTTTAATCACCTAAAAAAATATACTTTTGTAAAAAAATATTTAAAAAGGCAAAAACACACAAAAAGACAAAATTTTGTGCCTCGTGGGAAGGAACGGCAGAGCGTTCCTACTCCCGTGCAGTTCTGGAAATGGGAAGGGCTGGAAAAGGAAAAGTGGAACTCTGGGCCCCACGCATGGCAAGAGTGTAACTCATATCAACTGAGTTAGCATTGTCCACAATAATATAATGATATTAAGCTTCCTTTTTAATTCTCTCCCTTTTCCAAGCCTTTGATGCAAACTTTATATTGTGAATTCATGACTGAATAATTCCTGCCTTACTGGCATCATGAGAGTCAGTCAGAAGTTTCCGGTTATGCCTGCCCATCTCTATAATCTCCTGATAGTTGAAGATCGGGAACTTGTCTGATACTTCTCCATTCAATTCTGATTTCTCTCCCCATAGCAGAACCACCAATTTCATTGTTGCCTTGGCAATGAACATATCCGCAATGCGGTTAAACAACTGAGGACTATCCACAATAAGTGCAACACTGCAGAGACATAGGGTCACATCAACAACATAAACATCCACTGCGTTTACAGGACAATACAACCAGAAAGAGAAAAATACATAACATTCGGCAAAGAACATATATTTAGTGTAACAATAAAGAGAAGAAAAAAGAAGCAACTTCCCACAAACTTAATATCAATCTTCTTGTATGAATACATCTATCATCAATTGCTAACATCGATCTTTTTCCTAGAAGATGCACTTAACAATGAAACAATGTAATTGTCAGGTGTGATAAGAGGGGAGGGTAGGTACAAATTCAGATAACCATAATTTCATGTCATGTAGCATGTGTAAAAGACATGTGAAAAGCTTCGGAGCCAAAACCTAACATAGATCATGGGGGACAATCTCTAGGACATCAAGATAATTATGATTGACAGCCACATTTCAAAGTAAATTGAATACTGCTTTATTCAAAAATTCTTGTCTAACCTACCTTTCAGAATGATTGTATATTTGCAACAATTCTTCTGTGGATGATCTTGAACCTCTTACAACATTTACAGCCCCCATTGCCATGGCCCCTGCACCAATAAGTTAAACAAATTTAGGGCAATAGATGAACCAGATTCATCATGTGTAATCTTTCTGTTATTTTATCAGTTAGCCATCACAGAAAAATATGACAACTTTCACAAGTACAGAGAGAAAAGCTGACTCATTGTCCTAATAATGCAAAATGCAGATCCTAGCAATTAAGGATGAATGAAGAGGGAGAAAAAAAATTCCTTACGAAGGAAAAAAATTTACTCACTGATACAACAACCACCACCACCTATTATGAATCATGGAGGACTTCGGCAATAACCATACTACAAAATATTTAGTGTGGTCACTCTTCAAGAATGCATTCAAAATATTGGATCGCAGAACAGAGCATTTTTCAACTTATCTTTGTTTATGAGATATATTCATCTATTTTTGGTTTATTTTCATCTTAAATTTTGTCCTGCATATCTACTCCTTTTTCTTTCCACTTAAAAAAACTCATTCTGAGTATGATTAGCTTCCTTGTCCCGTGTTTGGTCAATTGAAATTTTTTTCTTTGGGCAATATTTTTAGCTTGATTATAATGGACTTTGTAAATTGCCCCTGTTAAAACTGCTCTCTAGTTCTTTTCTCCTGGAGTAGTGTAGAAAAAATCAGGGACCAATGATGATAACCAGTGACAGAGTAATGGATTTCAAACAAAAGATGAACAACTCTAGAGTCATCTACAACCCACAAAGTGATTAAAAAAAAATCGAAGGCCCAAATAAACCCAAATTGAGAAAGCTTGAAGTCCAAACAGTGTTCTTATTGCATTTCCCACCCCATGAGGGCAAAAAGGTCATTGAGTGTAATCTCTTCGCTTCCCTGTATAATAGGCTTCGAATAACTTATCATATGCTCGAACCCAAGCAACAGAAAAAATAGAAGCTGATTAGGAAGACTAGTGTGCGAAGCCGGAAATGGATTTCCCTACACTGTTTTGCTCGTGTCTTTCTCGACACCATCCACATGTCATGAAATCAAATAGTTATCAAACTAGACCAATACGTCGGACAAGAAAGTTATGGCCAAAACAATTCGAAGCTGAACAACTGTCTTGTAAGCCAGTTGGCTTTTGATCAAAAGCCGGCAAATTAGATGGGCTTTTCCCAAATGCTGATGTGTGTTGGCACATGTACCAGGCTATCAGCTGCCATGTCGCAAGGTCTGACCAGTTTTGACCCCTTTTGATCTGTTTGCTCTTCATTTAAGGAAAAGCCTGTCAGCCCCTGCCCATTTCTAAAATCATGTTGCTATGGGCTATGGCACATACATGTTTTACGCAGCCAAACCTAATCCTACTCAGAGAGTAGCACAGGCAAAAGTACCTAGGCCACAACTATCTCCTGCGGCTAGAGGTGCCCAAGTCTTACCTGAAAAATCCATCTAAGTGAGATGGACTGAAGCAATCATACCTAAGACAACATACTCAAATAATCAGAATCAAATACAACCTTTAGAAGTCAATACTTTTAAGTCCAAACTTGTGGTTCCAGGGTATCATGTCCCAAAAATCACCTCTTCTTCCTTTATGATTTTTTTTTCCCAATCTCATGTTCATTACTTGCTTTTCTATGTTCTTTCATTAGTCTGCAAGAAGATGTAGCAGCTGAAAGTGAATGCCTTCGTACTACAGTTGCTTGTACATAGCTCATTTAATTTTTTTCAGTGTAAAGTTGTAATTTTGCATGTGTTTACTGTGGTTAGATTATCCCAAACAATAAATAGAGGCCCTACGTAGACCAAACCATTGTTAGTGACATTGCTCCTAAAACCATACCTTTCCTCATGAGCTTGGTTCTTTGGTGCAAACCAATGGAGTCAAGTAGTCTCCACTTCCCACACCAAGACTTATCCAAGGTCATTCAAAAAGCCATCTAGACTTGAGAGTTGGGACAAGGCCTAATTGGGGGGGGGGGGAATTATAGAGAGAGACCAATAGGTTCTGTCAGTTTGTCCTAAAAACTTACAAGAGAATCCTAATTCAATTGCACAAAAATAACAATAAGAAACAAAGCATACTTAGTCAGCACACCCTAGGCATCCATGGGGATCAGGTCTCAGGACATAGGCCTTACAAGCAGTTTCCAGTGAATGATTTTTACCCTCTATTTCTTGATAAGTTTGCTATATCTGACCGCCCCTCCCCCAGGCCCCCTCTACAAAAACTAGGCAGGGCTCTGAGGAATGGATTTCAGCTGAAGCTTCAGCTATTAGACAAAAAGATTTCATCAGATTACTTTTGTCTAACCGTATGGGACATTCATTCAACCTAGCAATGGAAATCTTCTGGAAGACGTGGACACTTTCAAGATCATTTCATCAATGGAGGCCGACTGCAGAAAACTGGTCAAATCCAATGTTGGTTAATTGGACCAGCACAGGTCCAAAAAGTTCAGCAGTTATGCTATACTATTAACCACAAACACCAAAAACGCAGAGAAAATTCCAGCGGGATGGCTATGACAGACAATCAGAATGGTTCATAGTAACAAAAGTCAGAACAGAAAGCTGATGGGCAAAGACAAGTACCTTGGTCAGCAATTAACCATCGATATGAATTATCAGCAAAAAGTGCAAGCTTTTCATCTGGAATTACCCCAGCAACCCTTAGGCCTTCACAGAAATCCAAAATTTCTTGCTTAAGCTGCAAATTGACCACAACATGTGAGCAAGGGGGGAAAAAACAATAATAAGGACTCCAACCAACCTAAATGAAGCAAGTAGATAAGAAACAAAATAATTCAAGATACAATACTACTACATTCCATTGTACATATATAGGATTGCAATCAGCCAGCCCATGCACATCACTGACTGCAGCTGTAAGCAGCAGACTTAATGTTGCACAGCATGCTGTAAACTTTTCCATCCGATGCCTCCAACAACAGAATAAGTAAAAAAGTACTAAGGCCAGAGAAGGACCACAGATCTCACACACAAATAGACGTGACGCAATCCTTGGATCCAAATGACACTCACAAAACATAGGAAGAGATAAGTAAGCACCCAAGACAATCTTATAACGGTGTAACAGTCCCCTGGTTGATACCATTGGTGATAATAATCATTCCCTCTCCTAGACTGGGGATCAAACTATACACATGAAGTTCAATGCACAACAAGAGAAAGCTTATTTCATAGGTGGAATACCAAGCCCTTGGAACTTACTAAATAGATGCCATCAGAGCAATGTGTCACAACACTTATGCGAGTTTGCCCCCACTTATGCAAATGCTGTTCAGTACAGAAAAAGTTCATCCTAGGCGGGGGAAAATTGCCAGTGCAAACAATCCAGTTCTTTTAAACATTATGAGTTAAGAGGTCCAGATAACTTACAGATGAAAATAGAAATGAAAGATTTTTCCTTTTTTCTTTTTTTTGGGGCAGGGGGGGGGGGTCCGGGTAGAGAGGTCACCTGCTTATAAGTCAGCTGTAACAAAGGATCATGATGTGGATCTGCTACAGCTATCTGGTTGGCATATTTCTCAGCAGCAGTTCTCCAAATGTCAGGAACCGCTTTCCAATCAGAAGAGCCCCAAACAACCCTTTTGGACAAAACTTCACATTCCAGCAATGGCGAGCACTTCCTTTTCTGAAACTCCTCTGTCTGGACAGAAAATTTTAGAACCAAATGGTGTCAACACTCAACTGCTTTTCATGCAAATGATAATAAGAGGAGTAGCACATTCCCATGGCATACTGTTGATTATTTGCACCATCATACTTGGATCAAGTCATCAATCAAGTCTGCAAAGAAATCCAGCCTAGCAAAATAAAGACATTTCTAATTGCATGTGGATGTTAAATAAGAACACTATGCCATCTAAATTTTGATATTGACTTGTGATGCTCCAAATCCAAATCCATGCCTTAGGAGTCCTGACTAAATTGCAAAGAGGGTTATTCGGAACAAACTCGAGATTTTAAAAAAATAATTGAAGGCCTACTGCTCCTTGGAAAAAGAAGTACAGGTGTTTAGTGAGGCATTTTTCTTTAGTCGCGCTATAATCAAAGACCAAAACAGAAAAGGGGGGGGGGGTTTCAAAAAGTGACCCGTAAAAGTGAGGATGAAAAAGAACTTCAACGTGGAAATAGGGTCGCAATCATAAAAGTGAACAATTAGCTAACCCAAATTATAAGATTAGGCAATCTTTGTCCAAAAATACAACTTCTTTATTCAGGGAGACAGTGAGGCATTTAGCTGATTTTTGGTCAACATGATCAGTGTTGACGAGTGTTGAGCAATGCTGATCACTACTGACGAGTGTTGATCAATGTTGGTCACTACTAATGAATGTCGATAAGTGCTAGTGGGTGGCTGAGTGCTAAACTTACAGCTAGGAAATATGACTAAGTGCTAATCAATGTTGATGAGTGCCGATGAATGCAGATGAATGCTAAAACTACAACTAAGAAATATGACTAAGTCTTGTTTGGTACTGGGTGCTAATCAATGCTGACGAGTGCAAAAGAATAGGCCCTTAATACCCCACAACTCATCGAATGAAGAATCTAAAAGTGTCACCCCCCAGTTATGGAGAAACAAGACAACAAATAAGCAAGTTCATCAGAGTATCTCTCAAACAGCAAGGCTATTTACTAGACATGCGAGGTGAATTCATCCATAGCATGCCTTACCTTGCATACATCAAATTTGTCAAACACACAACAAAATTCAAAAGGCTGCTCGAAAATCAAGTTACCTTGGCAGGTGTCTGACAGCAAACAAATGTGAGCATTCGTCGGCAAGACCCGCGTGGTTTCCGAGAAAATTCTGCAAAATCTCCGAAAACCCATCTGGGTTTAGAGGGCAGGAAATGAAGGGCATGCCTTCGATGATCACGGCAGTTGAAGATCACCCCAGGAGCTAAGGAAATGTTAGTAGTAGCCATCAGATAATTGGCAGTAGCTTAAAGGGGACTTTGAGGATAGATTGAGTGAGACAGTGATCGAGAGAAAGATATAAGTTGAATATACTAACGACAATGAAATTTTACTAAGAGAGACCATAAGACAATCACAAGAGAGAGATTTGAGTCAACATCAATGGCGGGAGTTGGGTTTTCTTCAAGGCTTGAAATGCCCGTAGAGATGAAAGAGACTTTTGAACGATTGCAAATTTTCCGGAGAGTAATCCAGTCCCACCGCCACCAACCTGTTAATTTATTGTGTGCAAATCCCACACTCCAAGTTTCACAGACTCGGTGCGAGAATTTAGATTTGTGTTCATTACTTCATTTGATCTTTGGTTTTATTTTTGTTTATTTATAACGTACGTCCTTCTAGACGCCTCTTTTAGAATTTTGCATGTAAAATATAAACAGTACATATATGATTTAAATATATATTTTTGAATACAAATAATTGTTGTATTTCGTATTTTCAGAATAAATACTACAAATAGTTGTATTTTTATTGTTTATGCAAGATTTCACTTTAAATGTAAAAAATTTAAAGAGACGGAAATCAAGTATGCAAAATTTTGAACATAACATGCAAAAATTATAAGGGAGTATGTATTTAACAGAAATGGTATAGATGGTACAAATATGATGTAAAGAGGTATGAGTTTTGCATGCATAAGTTGGAAGTCAAGTATGCAAAACTAAGAATATGGTATGTAAAAACTACAGAGAGAGATGCATTTAGACAAATCGTACAAATGTAATTTAAAGAAATATACGTTTTGTATGCATAAATTGTTACATCTTGTATTTTTTAGTACAAATAATTGTATTCTTATTGGTTATGCAAGATTTCAATCTACATAAAAAATAAATAAATAAACAGGTAAGTATAAGTGGGAATTTACGTCTACAAAACCAGTGTCGTAGCCACTGTGGTGTCAATGGTGTTATCCGACATCCCTCTAAAAAAAATATGATAAAAAATTCAAAAAAATAAGAAGTTCAGTATATGTATCAAATGCGTTAAAAGTAAACATGAAATCACCTTTGGCTTAGTGGTCCAAGCACTTTGTGATTATGTTGGTTGTGTTTGAGGTTGTGAGTTTAAATCCCCCAACCTTGGCCTTTGCAGTTTTATTTTTTCAATTTTTTTTAACTTACGCCTTGCAAATACTGGAATAAATCCCCCTTCGTATTCTACTTCATCTCTTTGGAGCTTCGCACTGGCCACTTGCAATCCCAAACCCTAACCCCACCCACACACTCAGTCACCAAAGCACCGGTTACCAGTGACCGTCCCCACGCCGAGTGGCCTCCCAACGGCCAGCGCACGGTCCACCAGTCTCACCTCTCTCTCCAAGTTTGTGAGTTCTCTTTTGTAATACTAGTTTAAATGTTTAATTGACTTGAACTTATTACGTAATTCTTCAATTTGTAGATTAATAAGTTTGTATTATTTGATTTATGAGTTTGTTAGTCAAATTTCAATTCCAAATTTGTTTAATTTACAGGTTTAATTTTAACTCTAGGTTAAATCTCAATTTGTAGTTTAGTTTGTTTTATTGTTTAATTTGTGAGTTTATTTGCCAATTTCAATTCCAAATTTGTTTAATATATAGGTTTCATTTTAATCATAGGGTAATTCTCAATTTGTAGATTATTTTGTTTCTATAGTTTAATTTGTGAGTTTGTTTGCCAACTTCAATTCGAAATTTGTTTAATTTATACGTGTAATTTCAATTCTGGGTACTTACTTTGAGGATGATTTGTTTGAAAGTGGATCTACTGATGATATTTTGCATCGTTTTCAAAATATGAGGTCTCGTTGAGGACAATTAGATTAGATGTAATGTAATCGTTATTTAATTTTAATTTGTGATTATTGTTGAATTTTATACTACATGCTATTAATTCTGACACCCCTTCTGAATTTCCTGACTTCACCACTATATAAAGCTAATGTGGTGTGCAAAAACTGCATAGGGGGGATTCTTTTGATGCTGGCATTTGAGATGCAACATGCAAGGCCATATTCGTACTGCTGTTGACCATGAATTGGAACCTTGTGCATGTGGCCTTAAGGTTTCCTTTAGGCTCCGTTTGGACCTAGGAAACTTTGGTGGAAATAAAAAAATTTAGGAAAGTTACTTTTTTTCTTGTGTTTGGTTTAAAGAAAATCACAAAGAAAAAAAATATGGAGAAAAGTTAGATGGAAAAATTATTAGAAACAAATGATAAAATTTTCCTCATAAAATTGTGAGGAAAGTTTGAGAAAAATTCCCAACCTCCTCTAACCTTGCATTGCTTAAATGATATCAACATGATTCAAGTAGTTCATCAACATTCAAATTTTTCATCTAAATTCTTGTATTTTTTCCTCAATCCAAACAAGAGAAAAAAACTCATTTTCTCTCTACTTTTTTTTCTTTCATATATTTTTTTTCCTTCAACCTTTCTTTCTACCAAATTTTCTAAGGATCAAACAAACCCTATTAATTTTTCTCTAATCTGCCATTTAGTTTTTTTTTTTTTTGGTTTAAGTTTTTTCTTCAATTATTAGTTGTGTATAACCGTATAAAATAAAACGTCATAGGCAAAGTATAATAGTGGCTAAATAAACACTTAGATCATTAGCTAATACAAAAAGAACATAAAATTCTACTAAATTCTAATTAACTCTTGCTTTTTAGCCAACTTAAAGTACCATATGTCGATATCAACTGCTAATTTTTTGGTTATTTTGTCTCTTACTTTTTACTTATATATACTCTTAGTATGTGCGATACCAATGTCATAATGACACCCTTCAAAACTAAATTTATTAAATTGTTTACCCAAGTGTACAAAGTAGCAACTGTTTGTGATTATTATTGTTTGTGACAATTTAATTAAATAGATGACCGCCTACCTTTGATAGTGCACCCCAAAAAAACAGGATAAATTCAAGTTAAAACAAAGAATTACTCATAATGATTAGCAAACTACAAGAAGTATGAAAGAAATTCTGTGATATACGGCTACTAGTAAGATATGCTGGGTTTCTTCCATTGAACTTTTTTTTTAGCCCTCAAACTTCATATGATCCTCCTAATGGTTGAAGTTTTGTACATAATCACTCAAATACTAAGTTTATCTTAGAATTCGAGAACTTCTTGAGCAACTTATCTTGAATATCAGTACTTTACATTTCATCAACCATCCTGCATGCATCTTTTTTTGTTTCATTTTTATCATGAGCTTTAAAACCGAACTCACCAACATTGTCATTATTTGCGGTTTTCAACTACTTCACAGTATCTGCACTTTTTCCCAAATAAGGTGCAAAATTTCCAACATAAATTATTTTGTTAGTACGAGAGCAAGTCCTAAAGGTCTTCATTTGGAACGTCTTTTTTAAAAGGTTGGGTCTTAAAGTTTTCATTTTCAAAGGGATTCTAACAGCTTCCCTCAACTAAATTGACTCTCTCTTAAATCTCATTTCCCCAACCAACTTTTCCCTAGCTTGCCCTCCAACTCGAATGGCTCCACCTTTTGCAATATTAGCAAACCCAAAACCACTTTGCATTCTTCAATCCTGATAGATTGGACCCCATTTACATTCCCCCATCCATATCTGGAGTCATTAATCCCTAATAAAATACGAAAAAATAAGGTTGTCATTTAAAGAAGTAAGCTTTTCGAGTATTATCAACCTCCTATACTTGATCACTACTTCAAAGCCAACGTCGGCCAAGCTTACAACCCAACAATAGCCAACAACAACCAATAACTTGACATGAGATGGCTTCCAAGAAACTGAAGAGATGGTTATTTCTCAATTATTGTCACCTTGAAAGTGCCTAATTTAGAGGCTATGTTTTTACGGGGGACGTTGTTTAAGGTGACATTTGGTTTAGTTTGGGGAAAATTCTATTTGGAGGAAATGATTTTAGATAGTTAAGTGGATTAAAGTTTGGTAAGAATGTTTTGGCTTGTCCAAAAGAGGCAGTTAGCTTGCTTGAGATGGCCTAATAAATATGCCATTTTCTTGTACTCATGCACTTCTTTTTTGAGGTTTGTCAATCATCCAAAATAAATATTAAGAAAAACCCTTAATAAAATTCATGTATTCTCCCTATTCAAAGTTATTCGTTCCTAACTTTGTCCCTCCAATTTAAGTAATTAACAAATTCCACCTTCTCAAGTTTAAATCACCTCTTGGTTTTTTTGTTTTTTTGTTTTTTACATAAAAGACCTAGAATTACAAAGTTAGCATCCATTTTTTAAACGCTACTCATTATGAATGGCGGGACGCTAATCATTAATTTTTAATTAGATCATCCCCAATCATTGAAACTCATTCTAGTGGTAGGGCCAAAAAAATGACATGTGTTTCTTTGCTTAATTTGCAGCCCTTGGTTTTTTGGTTGTGGCACGCTGGTAGACACGGCATAAAATTACTACCCTCATTCCTTTTTTTTTTGTCTTTTTGTGTATTTTTTGTTTGTTTTTTTTGTTTTTTCTGTTAAAAATATTATTTAACTAATTAAGAAAAGAGATTGTGTGCAAGAGATGGGCTCCATGATAAATATTTAATTTAAGTATTTAGGAATGAGTTTCATTGGTCGGAAAAATGATTAAATATAAGTTCCAAAAAAGTGGAACTCAGGCTGAGAATGCTCTTAGTTTGTCATTCCTGCAGCCGCCCCCTTCTTTTGGGTTGAAGGTGGATCAATTTTTGGAAGACTGTAAGAAGTTTAACGTATAGTAATACTTGATGCCAATTCTTCATATCCTATTTTACAACTTGTCCATTTAAATTAGGATGAGGTGCACATTAATGCATACTTAGAAATATTGGTATATATTGTCTGTTCACCCTTTTTTTCGATTGTTTAATAGGTAAAATCTAACATAAAAGCAAACAAATAAATACAAAAGACAACCAATGGGAATCACTACTAGTTGAACAAAAAAAGTTATGTTGCAACAAAACAATAAAAATTATGTTTCATTTGGACTTAATTTCATTTTATTTATTTTTTATTTCAATTTCTATATTTTTAATGTATGAAACCGTGGGCTATACATTAGAGAGAAACAAAAAAGAAAAGGGATATTGAAATCTTGGTGAGGATGTTATATTTATTTTTAACAGTAATGGCTGTAGTAATTTTGCTCCTTCTAAGAGATGTTGTACTCCTTTTATCTTGCACTATCTATTTGGTTCTACCTTCATATGCATTTTACAATTTGTTTAACTGGTTTTAGTAATTGAAATACTTGATTCCAATAATTGATAGAAATCTTTATGCAATCGACTTATGCGTTCCATTAGTTTCTTATGCTGAGAGCAGCATTAACTTTAGAAAAATTTGCTTATTAGTGTTGTTTAAATTAATACTTTTCACTTATGGATTTCTTGCTTATAAGTGTTAAGTTTGTCCCTACTGGGCCTCCTTGGTGAGAGATTCATGGGAACTGAAACTTAGTCTCTTCTTTCTCCTGGTTGACCCTTGGCTCCCTTCCCCCATCAGGTCCTTGCATCTCCATTTATGTGAATTCTCTCTCTTTTAGTTGCTTTTTCCAAACCTCCAACTTCCATCAATCGAAACAAGTGAAGCCCTCAAAATCACTAACCAAAAATTGAACCACCAAATGCATAGGAAGCCAATGCCTAAAAAATAAAATAAAACTAAAACAGGGGGTTGGAAAACAGAACAATGGAATAAAGTATTGAGCCAAATTTCAACCGAACTCAGATGAATTTAGGCCACAATGCTAAGGTTTCACTTCAATTTAATATAACCAAACCAATAATATAACTTGAGAGTCTAAATTTCTAAATCTACACAGCAGGAAAAGAAAAGCATGCAAAAGAAAAGAAAAAAAAAAGGTGTTTGGGGGTGTTTTACTTGTTTTGACTAAGTCAAATAGCTAAATAGGTGTTTGGTAAGACCCCAAATAGCATTTTTTGAAAAGGCTGCTTCCATTAGCTTTTCAAAAGAATTTTTTGTGGAAATGACGCATGTGCCCAATACTGTAAACATTTTGCTCCCCTTAGAGTGGAAATTTCCCTGGTTAAAAAAAGAGCGAGGGAGTGAAGGGTGTCTGTATGTTGCTCGTAAGCCGCCAAGTACCAGTCTCACAATAGTACTGGTGTGTACGCCTGTTACAATTTAACTGCCTAATAACCAATTTGGTCATGCCATTACATTATATTTATAGAATATTATTTTATAAAATAGAAAGAGTATATAGTATAATAAGCGCTCCTTAGTAGCATTCGAACCTAGTTAGATCTTGAAGATTAATAAGAGTAAAGATTTTTTATTTTTATTTTGAGGCAAAAACAAACCATTGAAGTTGCATTTTCTCTTTCATTGTTTGTATTTTTTTCTTAACCAAGTAGTGCATGTTTTGGTGTAGATTTTTTAATTTTGCTAGTATATTATATCACATTTATTTGGTTCTCTCACCATGCACCTTTATGAGCATCTAATATTTTGATATTCATACTTTAGATTATTCAAACTCTCTTCTAATTACCTCGACAATGAGCTTTGGATCAATGTAAAATAATAACATTTGATACTATGTTTTGTATGAATTGGATCTAATGAGAATAAAGTCGTTATAAACAAAAAAATTAAAAAACGACAAAATAATGTTATAAACCATTGTCATCATTTACATAAGAATAAATCGAAAAGAAATAAGATCTTTATTAGAAGTAGCTAACTTTACCAAACTGTTTTGGATAAATAAAAAAATATGTTCTATTAAGAAGTAATTTAGAGATAAGGATATAAATGAAATTTTACCAAACATCTTTATTAGAAATAACTAACTTTACCATACAGGTTTTTTATAAACAATTAATACAAACAACTAATTCAAACAGCTAATAGCTAATACAAATAGCTAACAGCTATTTGCCAAACAGGACCTTTATCTATATATCCCTCCCATGAACCAAATCCAATGTCCAATTTATTGCCTCCTTGCTTGGAATCTTTCATCAATCAAAGATTTAAAACTTCTATCATGGCTTGGAATTATCAAGGATTATTGAAGAGCTTACCTTCAATGCTCAATTTGACAAGATAGATGGAGATGAGGGAGATAGACATAAGGGTGGTCAGTCGAACTGATCATGATGTAACTGTTAGGTGCATAATGGAATATACAGAAGACGGAGAAAGAAGGAGAAGGTGTTAGTGAGGTGAAGCAGAACACCATGAAAGAAGACGATCTAAGTCGTAAGAGGTTGAGACATAAAATAAGGGGTGGGGAATGTTATTCACATATTTTTATCAAATTATTTCACAATTTAAATAAAACTATTTCTCTAATTTAAAATAAAAATTTTAACTTATTTTAGTCTTCTCTTATTCAAAATAGAATTTTTTTAATCAAAAGAAGTAGTTCGAAAAAATTCCTATTTAACTAAAAAATTAAATACTTTAGTTGTAGGACAACATTTTTAAAAAACCATCTTGTCATTATTTTCTCTTATAAATAAATCAACTTTTTTCTGATCAAAAAAAGATAACCTTTAATTTTTGGTATCGGATTTTATGTAAAATTTTCATTCCACATTACTCATCTCAAATTTCCAAGTGTTTAGTTTTACTAGTTTCTTATTTCAATTAAAAAAATATAATGATTGGAAAATATTAAAAGGTACCTCGAACCCTAAATCTTAATAACTCTACGTATACCCCAAACATTAAATCCAAAAGGCCAAGCCCTAAACTCTAATTCTAAATACGTACGCCTTATATATAGCAGTTAAAAATAATGATTAACACTATTTGCAACATATATAACCATCTACATATATTAACCTAGAAATATACATAAGGTTACTTGGGTTAATCTAAGTCAATTTTTGGGATAGAATAAATCAATTCCTCAGCTTCCAATTAAAAATAAATATTGTTTCTTGAATTAAGATCGCCATGTTTTTTTTTTCATTAAAAAGAAAGTTAGACGGGCTTTATCTTTCAATAAATTTTTTTTGTAATTTTATATCTTTTAATTAAGTTAGATAGGTTTAGAGGGTGTTTGGTAACAATAGCTTTTTGAGAAAAAAATAGTTGTTTGAGAGGATTTTTGCTACTTTGACCAAGTCAAACAGCTAAAGGGTGTTTGGTAAATAGCTGTTTGGCTCCAAAAAGCTCTCTTTGAAAAAACTATTCTCATTAGTCTTTTGAGAAGAGCTTTTTGTAGAAATGACATAATTATCCATAAGTTTGAAAAAATTACACACATCCCATTAAAAACTAATTCATAAATAAGGGCATAAATGAAATTTTACCAACATATTGTTTAGAAATAGCTAATTTTTACCAAACACTTTTTCTAAAAACAGCTAATTCAAACAACTAATATAAACAGCTAATTCAAACAGCTAACAGCTAACAACTAATACAAACAGCTAATTCAAACAGCTAACAGCTTAATTAAACAAAGTAGAGGTGCACGCTATTTGTTTTTCCATTTTCTCACTTTCTAGTAGATTCTTTGAAGGGGGAAAAAAAAAACCTTAGATGTCAATTATTGCTAAATAAAGTAGCTATGGCTCGGTTGCAAAAAGAAGCAATAATTATGAAAAAAGTGGGGATGTAAGTTTAGGACAGAGAGTCTTGGATTTAGTTGTTAGTAGTTTCATATTTTAATTCGTCTTCTGTAGAAAAAACTAAAATTTGCTATCATAATGCATGACGGTGATTTAATTCTATAAGATCTTATTAGCTTGTATATTCTAATGCATTATTGAATCTTATAGGATATCAGTGGTACCCAAACACTAACCCTTAAAACCCTAAATTCCAATCGACATGAGCAAATTATATATATATATATATATATATATATATATATATATATATATATATATATATATATATATATAAAATTAGATTGAACTCATGTATGAGCGACACATAAGCTTGCCATATAAGAAGCCACATAAGAGAGAATAGCCATGTGAGATACTTTAATGCAACATAGGATGCTACATGATATTTAAAATAAAAAGAAAATGTAATGTGGGATGGATGTAAATTTAATACAATATTAATTCTATTTAATAAGATAACTTCTCACAAACCTTCTTATTATTTAATAATAAAATTTAATCATAAAATATATATAATTTAATGATGCAAATACAACTAAAAATGTGAGTTACATATTAATTAAGAATAAAAAAATATGTTCGTAGTATGAAAAAAAAAACCTATAGAATACTCACTTGGCTTTTGCATCAACAAAATAATATAACACATCAATTTATTATTTTTTTTCAATAAAAAATCTATTCTTTTAATAATATAATACATCGTAAGGGTAAAATCTTAATATTATCAATAAATTTAAAGATTTACATGTTGAATAGATATACATACAAAAGTGTGATAAGAACAGAAGGAGGAATTTGCTCCCAAAAAAAAATTAATAATGAAAGGGGTTAAACAATTCAAGGTAAACTATACACGTCCTTTATTATACATAAACAGTATTGTAATCCCCCCCCCCCCCGGGGGGAAGTCTTTTTCAATCAAAACTTGTAAGTAGTGACGATAGTTTGTTAGCATGATGAAGTTATTATGCTTTAGTAGTGTCCACCAATGGAAGGAAGTCTTTTTTTTTAAGAGAAAAGAAATTGAATTAACTTGATTTGTATCCAAATTAGCATATACAAACCATATTGGGTTGATTTTTCAACTAAGAGATGGTACAAAATTCATAATTTATATACAGTGAACAAAGTATATATTGTATTATACTCTAAATATTCTCCAGAAACTAATAGTTAAAAAGTTTAATAGTGTTAAAATGTCACAACAAATTGTTTTTGTAAATATATGTAATATAAAACTTAAGATATATAATAATCAAATTTGTTAGGATATTTGACTATAAGTAGTAAATAAATTATAATGAAAGTTTAATAATTGTATTTTGCGTTAATCAAAATTGCAACCACATATGTATATTGATTAGTGAAAACACAATAGATTACAATTGAAACACCGACAAAATTAAAGCAATAAAAAAAAGATAAAGTTGGATAACAAAAACTTTCGAACAACTGAGCAGGGGATTAAAAAATAGAGGAACAAACCTTAATATCTTAATAGACTATACATCTACGTGGAAAGAATGAAGAAGTTCAATTTCAACTAAAGGTAGAGGAAAGCATTGTCTACCTCTTCGAGTGAGTTCCAATTAAAAGTTACCTCTATGTCAAATGTATATATAGCAAACTTTTAAAACAATTAATTTTGCAAGAGTTGACCAATTAATAAGTATAATCACTGGAAAGGACTAAAATTAATTTTTTTGAGTGAATGACACAATGAAGAAAAGAACCATTGCATTTTTAAATACTCATATTTTGGAGATTAATTATATTAATGCTTCAATTCTGAAAATAAATGAAATGATAATTATAATCATTAATGTGGTTCAGCAGTTTAAGTTGTGCATGTGTCATTAATATAGTAGGAGGTTAATTATTTAATAATTACAGGACTGTTCAGAAAAGGAAAGCAGAAGAAACACAAGAAAGAGATGAACCAATAGCAATGTGACATTTGGCAAAAGTGTGTGATTTCACTCAACTTTATATATCTATATTTATATAGATAAAAAAAATATATGATTTAAAATTGATTTACATCCACCTATATTCCTTCAATTAAAACAAGAAATGACTTATGTATTAATCATGATTTCATCAATTGAAAAGTTCACTGGGTTTGTTAAATTTAAATCCAGCCAAGCTTGGGAGCAAAGTATTAATAGATTGAAGTGTTGTGTATGATTAGGCACTGTGCTTTCTGCATAAGTTTTTACCAATTTCTGCCGGCGGTCAAAGGAATACTATAAGATTGGTCACATTTCATTAGGTCAGAAGACGTTGGCTCAAAGAACTAGAAAAAGGGCAGCCAAAAGAAATTTTAAAGGAAGCAGGCTGATGTATAATAAATCCAACATACAAACAACTCATAAGGCACGTAAAAGACATAGATATGATCAAACGAATATAATACATCCCGATACAAAAGTTGCTTATACTCAGTCCATCCTAAACAGAGAACGCCCCCTCCCCTCCCTTCCTTGTGTGTGTGTGTGTGTGTGTGTGATTGTGGTAGTAAAAAATGTATAATCTCAGTTGTACTGATGACAAAATTACAAAAAATAGGCTAGTGTATAAGATATGAAGAACAAATAAAGCAAAGACCAAAAATAGGAAACCCCAATTGAATAGAGATCAAAATGGCTATAGCCCTTATATCTAAAAGAAACATATCTGTTGTCCAAACAAGGAATGAGTATGACCATAAGATTTTAACCTGGTTTCAATTTCATATCCAATCCAAGCTTGGTTTTGGATAGTAATCTCACGACATAGTGCACCCTAAAGTAACAATGTCCAAAGATTGAAGATCTGCTTGTATGGTAAAGGCCAGTCCAAATGAATTTTATGTGAATCAAAGTAATTTACGCAAATAGTCAAGAAGAAAATAGTTTATTTGGCTGATTCAAGCAAAAACCAGAGAGATATGTGGGTACAAAAATCATAGTTAGAATCAACATCCCTTGCTGCATACGACTCTAGAGTCATCCTTTGTAAGCAGCTCGGTGCTTTTCTAGCCTGCCTTATTGGTTAGCTTCTGTAACGCCTCCAACCCTAAGGCTAGGAGTGTTAATGTTGTACCTTGTTTTTCTTAAAATTCTGGGACGAAACAGGCAAAATATCCCCTGAAAACTGACTGTTTTTCAGGCTTAAAGCCTTACATTAAATTAACTGAAATTTAGGGCAATAATAAAACCAACTCAACGGCTACCCGCCGGAGTTTCACGACTTTACGGGCCACCCGCCCGGAGCATCTTAACCAGCGCAGTTCAATACTAAATTCATGAAACAATAAAAGTACAATTCCATGAACCACACGTTCGGAGTACTGAGATTACATCCCAACTATAAACAATCTTAGCGAAACGATGATCGGCTGACATGGCCATACGGAGCGACTCCAGATGATATGCAACACATGCACACAAGGACTTAAATTACATAACAATAAACCATACATCACAATACAACTTGCAGCTCACATACAAGCACACTGCTTTATTCTTAGGACAGCAATGCCTCCATCTCGGCTTACTTGGAGACCTTTACCTGATATTTCATAAACCTGGGAAGGGAACAACAATAATAGATGAGAATTAGCAACAATCGCTCAGTGGATAATTCCCCTCTCTCAAACAATGCTTAAAGTACAATAATACTTACAAAATTCATTTGTGCTTCCTTCCCTTTGAAGAAACTCACTTACCTTGTAACGTATTCAAACCATAATGCAAGAGCAATAGTATTTGGACCAATTGCTAAACTTTATACATATGGGTATTACATCCTTGAGGCTTGTTTCATTTCATATAATCTATAACGTACAGAGTCATTAAAACGCATTGAATGTTAACATTGCACATTAAACAATAAACAATTAACACTGAATATTAAATTTTGCACGTGGAACAATAAATCATGAACATTGAACATTAGACATTGCACCTTGAACATTGGCCATGGAACATTAAATTTATATGAACTGTGAATTCGTAAAAACTGTGAACAACACCCAGTGGATGTGATTATTAAACATTGAACATTGAGCCTTAAACATTGGACACTGACATTATGCTGAACATTTATTGACTTCACTATTCCATATAGCAACCGCCTACATGCATGAATAGGTGTCTTTGATAAGGCATAGAACAATAATCATAAAATAGAACATATAACCATGTCATGTGGGTAGTGAACCAATACAACAACAACAACAACAACACCTCCTTGTGTGGGTCCCGCTTTCGCGGAGTCTGGGGAGATCCAGCTGTAGGCAACCTTACCTCTATCGGTATTCCTACCCATAGAGAGGTTGATTCCAAGAAACCCACGAAAAAGGTTTTGTGAAAAAGTTTTATAGGGAAAGCGTTTGCGAAGCATTTAAAGAGGAAAATCAGTGCCAAAGAAACTGAAACTGAAAGAAAGCTGAAAGAACATACCTCAACAATCCACGTTAAGCAGCTGTCGTCACTCCTATGAAAAAGCACAATCTGCATACGAGCACGACAGACCCCTACCAACACTAAACCACTACAGCTACTGACAACTACAAAGTCGCTTCTCCGCCATCTAGGATTCTAATCCTATTCCGCCACAGCCTCCTATCCTGAGCCAGGTCCTCCGTCAAACCCACTACTTTCAAGTACTCTCTAATCACCTCGTCCAAACTCTTCTTCGGTCTACCCCTTCCTCTCTTACCACCGGGGAGATCGATTAACTCACATCTCCTTACTGGAGCGGCCATACTTCTCCTTTTAATGTGGCCGAACCATCGGAGTCTTGATTCCCTCATCTTCTCTTCTATGGGGGGCAATAATATAACAATATAACCTTTGAATTTCACTGGACTCTACTTTAAATCACATGTTTGTTTATTAAAAGTATGATGCTTTATAAACCATCATATGCACTGGAAGTCCCCTTGGCCTGGTTTTGCTACCAGTTAACGGGCTTATAACATATGACTGTGACTCTACTGCCGATTGGCAGAACTATAGGACATATGCATTTTGAGTTTTCTTCCTATTGACTGGACTACGAGACATTAAACTTTGAGCTTATGCCTATTGACTGAACTATAAAACTTTGAACTTTGAATCACTGAACTTTGCATTCTCTGCCTTCTGGCATAACGCTGAATCATTAAACTTGAATTTCTGCCTTCCGGCAGAACAATGAACATTGAACCTTGGCATAACGCTGAATCATTAAACTTGAATTTCTGCCTTCTGGCAGAACAATGAACATTGAACCTTGAATTTCTACCTTCTGGCAGAACATTGAATCACTGAACTTGAATTTCTTATAACAACTTTAATAAAGGATACTGGGTTGCCTAGGTCGACCATAATAATGGATACGACGTAATCGGCTGCTTACTACTTAAGTCCTTTCTTAAAAGAATTCCTAGACCTGTTAACTGGCCGCCTGCTTCAATCAATTGAGCAGTTCGACGATTTAAGATTATTTCATGACCTATGAATTGTAAATTAAAATAGGCAACCGATAAATATTTAGAAATACTTTGAAACCAATGTCATCCCATGCATTCATTGATTCAAGGAAAAGGTTTTCACATAGCACGTATAGTCACGTCATGAAATCATATCATCAACCAATTCCCCAACTATAACGCAACCCACACGATTGTCATCGATGCAATCATTTGATTTACTTTTCAATTTACTCTGTTCAAGCTTCCTGAATTATGAACATTTCTATGTAATCATACAAATAATATCGTTAAGCACATAACCACTATAAACAGAGGAGGTATCGTTAATTCAAGCTTATACATGTAAACACTATCCATCACTATAAACATATAATCGTTATAAAAGTTCAGGCAGTGTACATTCACATAAAAGCTTGCCGAATAACGATATCATTTATCGTTAATTCATATACAGCCGCCAAACCCATAACGTTATCGTTTCTATGCATTCGCTAAAACAGATACATATAATCGATAAACTTTTGTTCAATACGAACAACCTATATATATTAGGCATCTTTCAGTTTACTTGATAATTCCTCAATCATTGATAATCAACAGACTTTTAATAAACTTTCAATAATCGATAAACTTTCCATAAACTTACACTAATCGATATATTTTCAATAAATCTCATATAATTGATAAACTATATATAATCGGTAAACTTTAATAAACTATATAATCGATAAACTTGATATAATCACTAAATTTCCTGTAATCGATAAACTATATAATCGATGAATTTTATAGCATATAATCGAGAAACTATATAATCGATAAGCTTTATTCCTCAAATCACTGATAATCAGGTCGAATTCAACCTGAACAAACTATAATCAATAATCAATAAATTTCATCGAGATTAACAGTAAATAGGAGGAAGAGGAAGCCCACCTCGAGTCCCAGCTACAAGACCCATTTTAGGGTTTGGTTTGGGTTGGTTCGGTGTAGATTCATTCCTTTGCTCCCCAATCTGCTAGCCACCGCTCCTCAGCCTACCACCGCCGGTGAACCACGGAGGAGCCGCCGCGTTGACTGCCGGGACCTCTCCCGTGGTCTCTTTCTCCCTCTCTTGCTGTGCGTGTGGGTCTGGCCCAGGCTGCGCGGTGGGGGATGGCCAGGGGCGCAAGGCCGGCCACCGGCGAGCCTCACCTCGCCTCCGCACCGGTCGCCTCTCTCTCTCTCTCCTCGGGTGTGTGCCACCGGTGCTGGGGTCGGGGAGCCCCCCCTTCTCGTGATTTTGTTTGGTCGAGGAAAAGAGCAGGGGCCTCCACCCCCCTTCTTGCCTTTTGTATATCTATATATTTTTTTTTTCTTTTTCCTTTTTCTTTTGTTTTGGATAATTACCTCGTCACATCGTAATTAATACGAGCTTATCCACTTGTCACATTGTAATTAATACCCAACGTTCGATTCAATAAATTGCAAGATTAGTTCCAAGGCTTGCTAGTCCAGCGATATTCAGGAATCTACTAATAGTAGTGCCCGATAATAACCCTTAATGACAGTAAAATAAGAATAATATTCTTCTCAATAACAACAGTACTTTAAGCAGGCACATCTATATCATTTCCGCTTTATTTATAACAATATAAAATAGCAGAATTGACTTAACGAAGGGGGATAAAAATTCTGGGTGTTACATCCTTCCCCTCTTAAAAGAATTTCGTCCTCGAAATTCCATGGTATATGGTTAAGCCACCCACACATGCGATTCCATCTATGCTCTTTCTGAGCTCTAGCACTGCCCACCGCTCCTCCTTGGGTTTATGTTCTCTTGACTCCTAACCATTTGTATTGTTGCTTCAAGCCATCAACTAATTACTATTATTACTGGGTTTTTTTTTTTTTTTTGGAGGGTGGGGGGGTTAATACAAAATATGGTTCATGCTAAGCCCAGATTGAGCTGGTGCTTTGTTTTGATTTTTCTGAATAAATTTGACTGACACTTGGATTTTTTTACCGATGGCACGCCTTATGCTTCAAAGGGCAAGAGGAAGATATGTTCATATGAAACTGGTGGAATCTTATCAACAAGAAAATTTGCGGACTACCACGGAGCTCGAAGTTTTAGAAGAATGCCGAAAGGTGTTAAATTTTATATATCAATTGGGTATTAAATAAAGAGTCATATACATAAACTCAAATGAGGTTCTAACCCAAAACCAATTGGCAATGGGTGGAGTAACTCACAAGCTTATATACATGCTCAAACCCTTAAATTTTATCAACGTAGGACAAACCCCACTTTCACATTCCAACAAAAGACAATTAAAAATGCCAAGGGCCCAAAAGCACATTTAAATGTATCGGAAGTACCTCAGTCCCAAATCAAATACTAAGCTAAACAATCATACTTACCAATTTGATCTTCCAAGCATGTCACCCATACCAAGCTTCTTCTGCTCCCGAAAAACAATGTCTTGATCAATAGCTCCTTGACAATTAGGATCCCTTTAAGGGAGGTTCTCCTGCCTCCTTAGCACTGTGCCCAGTTCTATGCGGAAGACATCCCAGTGTGCAAGCACAAGCGTTGACTGAAAAAGACACCCAGGAGCACACATTATCAAAGTTGATGTTCCTGAAGTCAATAAAGAAGAGGTGAAACTGTGAAAGTCAAGGTGGAACTTAGAAGAGAGCAGGATTCTGCAAATACGTAGATAGAGAAGAAAACAGCATGAAGAGAAGAATGACAAGCAGCAACAATGTTTCAAGGAGCACTGGGAAGTTCATTTGCTACTTTATGCTGCCTAAGAATGCCATGCTGAATGAGGTTGAGGCCAGATGGGAGAACGTGCGCTGAGTATGACTGTGTGACTACTTTGAAAGAACATAATGTGATTTATTTAGCGTGAGATAAGTTAAATTTTGTCTTTTTGCCTCTCTAAAAGAGAATTTTGTTTCTTAAAGAAACTTTTCAACAATTCACAATTGTGCAAGTTGATTCAGCTTTGATGCCTTATACTACATCACTTTGGCACAAAAAGTTACTTATAGGCTAACCAGAACTGTCAGTCGCATAATGATCTTTCTGAAATGTATGAGTTAATCGTGGAAAGCTGAGTCAGGCTGTCCTCTCAATCAGGAAGGATTGGCCAATCTCACCTTAGTTAGCCTTGTGAAATTTGGTTGCCAAGTAGCCATGTTGGTTTTTCTAGATGGACTTCTAACATGGCTTGGAGAATTAGACTAGCTTTACTAGCTGAATAAGTCTCATTTGGTTGGTATCATCATTCTAGTGTTTTATGGGTTTTTTCCTACTTGGTGGTCAAATAAAACAAGAAAATAAAGATGCTTGGCTGAGTTGCTCCAAATTAGATCAGCTGACGGGCCACATAGGTCCACTGGGTATGCTTTAAAACGTAGCCAGACCAGTATATAGTCCACTCACAATAAAAATGAAGTTGACTTGCTTCTTGACCCAGGACGAGGCAAGCAGCGCTAACCAATGAACCAATGACCCAATCCACCTGCATCTAAGCCTGGCCATGTACCAACTCATTTGATTCCGCCAAAGTATCACATAATACAATTGAATGCTAGATGTCTAGAATTATGGATTATCTAC
This sequence comes from Selenicereus undatus, assembly GCA_017589665.1. Lineage (NCBI taxonomy): Eukaryota > Viridiplantae > Streptophyta > Magnoliopsida > Caryophyllales > Cactaceae > Selenicereus > Selenicereus undatus. Next base: position 70,358,224 of record JACYFF010003369.1, read on the forward strand.
ATTCAAGACTTGAATAAAGATAAGAGTTGGAAACCAGTCCTACATTATGTATCAAAGAGTTTGTTTTCAATTGTTTAGCATTAGAATTGAAAGCGAACTTGAATGAATATCAAAGGCAACAACTAATATACATGAATGATTAGAATAATACGTGGTCAATATGTACACTTTGACTAAGTACTAAGCCACAGGACAAACAGTCTTGTTCTTAGATTGACAAAATGTTACTCATCATTAGTTATATTCTTTTTTAAAGGAAATCTGTAATGCTTCAGCCACTCCCCATCTGATACTTCGAAAAGATACCTCAAAATTACTCACTTTTAATCCATTTTCTTTGTCTTTTGTACCTTTTGGTTTTTATTTTTTCTTTTAGATTTTCATCACTCCATAGTATTGGGCTTTACATCACATATGGATAAAAGAATGTTCATCATTCCCTTTCATTCTATGAGATTTCTCAACCTAGACATTGAACAGTGTACTGTAGTCACTAGACCATGCTAGTATGTAAATTAAATGCTTCGGTCGTCTTTCAATAATAATTGAAGGACTAAGTTGCTCATCTCCTGCAGGAAGTAATGTAGAGATGCTCTATTCAAACTGGAGTTATCCAATCAAACTAAGGAACATAATAGGTTGGTAAACTCCGGTTGGAAATGAAATAATGCTATGCGGAAGAAGGTTTTCGCATTGCACCTGGTTATCAACAGAAAAACTGACGAAGGCTTCCATGAATACAATTTTGGGAACCAATTGTAGCTGTTTGAAGATATAATTGCCTAAAAACACCAAGGTTCTGTACTAAGGTTCTGCTCCTAACTTGGGAAATGTGAATGACTCACAAAAGACGATGTTTAACATTCTCTTCTACAGAACAGCTTATATGACTTCATAGTCATGATATAGCTTAGTTTTTGTAGATCTCTTAAAATTGGCTTCTCTGCGGGCAGTGATGCACGTAAAAGTAAGACCGTTCACATTAGGATCTCCCCATAACCCTCAAAAGCAGGACTGATACAGTGGGTTGTAATTGTTATTGTAGTCATGATATGGCATATAATTGCTGGTATAGGAGAATTCCACTAAAAGCAACCATTACACCATGTACCTTGAAAAGCTAGACATAATTGAACATAAGTGTTACGTAATAGCTAATGTTCACTGTCCAAGATAAAGTTCATGAAGGAACTGTTAAAGTGATTTTGTTTGTAATCTCATGCAGGCTGTAAATAGATGACTTGTGTTTGATATAGCCTTGGGTTTGAATCAATTCTAATCTTCAATCAGTTTTTTTTTTTTTTTCAATGATAAAATTTTGCTATGAAGCGTAGAGTTCATAGGACATTTCTTGTCAGACGCCTCGCAAAAGTCGGCCCTACATAATGAAATAATACTCTTATTGCCCAAGGTTGTGCAGTAATGTCAGTTCTAGTATGCCTTCCAAGTTCCAACATTTCATTTAATTCTCCGTAATTCTGCTTAACTCCGTTATCAGTAAGTGAATTGCCTTCCTGGCTAGCTCAAAGAGATATTTTCTTTGTAATCAGTCACCTAGCATTCCAACATGTCAAGCTTCTCATAAAGCAGATAGCACATAAAGACAGTCAAAATGGGAAGCTCAAGTGCACAACCAAAAATGATTACTGCTTACAATGACTACGTTGTAGACTATGCCTAAAAAAAGTAATTAATGACTAAATACAACTCAAAATGAGCAGATTGATATGGGTGTCTACTGCTTTGATTGATCGCCCCTGGAATTGCACCAGAAATATTGGCACAAATTGGTCTCTTCTAACATGGCATTTGCCCATCCCTTTACGCCAAAAAGAAAATCCTTTGAGATTTTCTCACAACCTCATCGCTCATTAGTGTAAGCTTAAAGAAAGTCACTCCCACAAACCTTCAATCAAATAAGTTCTTGTCAATTCATCATGTAATTAATTCAAAAACCCTAAGAAACTTTCTATTTATTAACATCACATGGACTCGTATGACCATTAGATGATTATCGTCCTAGAAGACGTGTCAGCTACTAGTCATGTCACCTTCAGATGTTCATTACTTAACTGTTCAATTTTCACAAGTTATTCAGATTCAAATACTATTCAATGCACCAACACAGGTTGGTTCAAGTTGTTTGACACTTGTTCCATTAAGTAAGATTTCGAGTTTGAATCTTGTCAAGGAAGAAAATCTGTAATGGTAGGAGAGCTCTGTCCTTTTATGGACCAACAATAACTCGACCATAATAAAAACAGAGGCCTAAACACACCCCCCCCCCCCAAAAACACAAAAAAAAACTATTCAATATCACTAACTAATTGTTTTAGCTCACCTAGATAAATTGATTAGCACTCACCAAAGGAACTCACAACTCATATATAAAATGGCTTATGCTACTGCGGTTTCAAGTCTGACATCATAAATTGCTGACATCCAAGCTGGTAGAGTTTATGTCATTTGCAAGACATAAGCTAAATAATCCAACTCCATCGGAGAAGTTATGAGGATTTATTTCCCTTATGAAAAACAAAATAACTCATTAGCTTCTTCAAGTCTTTGGAAGTATGTAGTTTGCATGCATTTCAAATCCAAGGTCCATCAAAACAGCACCACTGCAATTCAAATCTAGAAGTAAAGTTACATGTCTAATGTAAGCTCCCAATCCCCAACTCTTGGCGTAATGCTAGAGTAATTTGTACTTCTATTGGTGTAACAAACAAGACAATGTATTATAGACCTTGGGATCAAAATCAATGTTAGTATAATAAACAAGATAGCATATTGTAAATCTTGGGAAAACAAAACCAAAATGACATATAAGCAAACAAACACTCCACTTTTTCCAAGTACAAGAAAACCTCTATTATGTTCAAAGCAGTAGAGCTCTATCTTGACAAGAAAGCAGTCAGCAAGCCTCTCTATAGAAGGATCATGCATACAGCACTGTATGCTTTCTGCATGCTGGTATTATGCATAATTGTTAAAAAAGCAAAAGTCGAGTTGTGCGCATGATCATGCATACAACATTGCACTTCGACAACTCAATGCACTGCCACTCCAGCATCTAGACCATAAAAAGCGCCCAGGACTTATGACCAATTCCCTCACCACTGCCGTAGTTCGAAGGGACCTAGGAGATGGGACTAGTGTGCTCTCTATTCTCGCATCGAGATATATTGAAGTATTTGAAATAGATGAAGCCAGAGAGAGGAAAGTTCAAATGGACTTACAATTTTAACTCCAATTTGGGTTGATTCTTTCCCTGCATTCTCATCCTTCAGGATACATATCTAAACTTCTTCTCTGAGTAATCTGACACGAATATGAACATCATTAAGGCCTAGAATGCACAACGACTCCAGCATTTAGACCACAAAAAGCTGAAGAATCACAAAAAAAATAAAAAATAAAAAAGATCAAGCAATTACAATTAATTACCCTGACAAGCAGCAATCATGTCAGCACAAGATCATTTCAGGACTGACAAGTAAAGCCATGGTCAATAATTTCCTCGGCTACAGAAAATAATGTGGGCTTTGCCTTCGGTAGACTTCCACCATGAAACAGCCACAAAACCACTGTACGATGTGCTTTCATTGAGGGACCAACTTTGGAATCTATCTAAAATGCATGAGTGTATGACTGTTCCTTAACCTAAACCCAACTGCTTCCAGGGGTTTTTTTCATACCAGCATTGGTGAGTTTTAACCTTGTGTTCTTAGCCTCAACCCACCTACCAAATTAAGCATATATATTGGATAGACCAACATAATGTGCTGGGTTCCTAGGTTCAAGTCTCACCAAATAGCTCAACACTTCTTTGGCTAATTCTATGTTGGAATGCATTCCACAGGCACCCAATAAAGCTCCCCAAATGGATGCATCAGGTTCCATTGGCATCTCATTAATGAGGTCTATAATGTCAGTAAACAGACCTGTACGACCTAACAAGTCAACCATGCAAGCATAGTGTTCCAACTTAGGTTCAACATGGAAATGATCACGCATGGAATGAAATATTTTTCTTCCTTCTTCTATCAAACCGCTGTGTCCGCATGCAGACAATACACTTAGAAAAGACACCCCATCAACCATGACACTATTATCTTGCATCTGCAAAAAGAGTGCAACAGCACGTGTAGCATGGCCATGAACCGCACATCCAGCAAGCATTGTATTCCATGATACTATATCTTTGTAAACCATCTCATCAAAATACTTCTCCGCAAAATCAAACCACCCGCATTTAGCATACATGTCAATAAGGCTGTTACCAACAGGCGTATGAGATTGAAACCCCATACGCACCATACAGGCATGAAGTGCCATACCTTCCTGGAGAGCAATTAAGTCTACTACTGCAGAAAGGACACTCACAAAGGAAGCTGCAGAAGGCTGGAAATCTGCGGATCTCATTTGACAAAAGGTGGAAATGGCTTCTTTAGGGTATCTATTATGCACATAACCAGCAATCATAGCATTCCAAGAGACTTGATCTCTAGTGAATTCAGTTTCGTTAAATAGTGATTCAGCATATTCTAGTATTCTGCACTTAGCATACATGTCAATTAGAGCATTCCTCACATGACATTCAGATATGAATCCACTTTTTATAATCAGACCATGAATACATGCACCTTGATCTAGAACATGCAAAAGTGCACATGCAGATACCACACTCGCCATGGTTCCAAGGTCAAGTTTACTCCCCGAGCCCGAGGACAGCAATTCTTGGAACATTTCCAATGCATGAAAGGCATCACCATTCTCTGCATAACCGTTTATCAGTGCATTCCAGGAGACCACATTTCTGCTTGGCATACTGTGAAAGATAGCCAATGCCTGAGTAAACAACCCACACTTAGCATACATTGAAATTAGAGTATTCCCAATGGCTAGCTCTGAACCTATACCTGCTTTAAGAGAATAACAGCGTATACTCTTTCCCAAGTTCCATAGAGAAAGCTCAGTACAAGCTGGGAAGACGCTAAGCAGGGTTATGTTGCTTGGTTTAAGTTTTTCATGCACCATGTCACGAAACAGAGACGATGCTTGTTGAGGGAATCCAGTCTGCACAAAGGCAGCAATTAAGGCAGACCAAGCAACCAAATCTTTTTCCTTAAGGCCGCTAAAAATTTGCTTAGCTTTATCTATCTCTCCACACTTTATGTACATCGTCATCAAAGCAGTAGCAACTACAAAATCTGAGTCAATACATTGTTGCATTACACAATTGTGAATCTCATTCCCTTTGTCTAAATCTCTCATCTCAGAAGCTGCCAAAGCAGAGCTAACGGCAGACACCTTATTCATAACCATATTTTTACTCTTCATCCCATCAAATAACTCCAGAACTTCATTGAAATATCCATTATGGGCATAACCAGCCATCATTGTTCCCCATGACACATGATCTCTACTACGCATCCTATCAAATACACAACGTGCATCTTCAACAAGTCCACATTTAGAGTACACATCAATCAATCCATTGAAGACCTTTTCCCGGAAATCCTGCCTAATCACAAAGCCATGAACACACTTACTCAACCTACCATCCTCTAATTTACAAAGAGCGGGAAACAAATTTAACAAGCTTACCGAACTTGGCACAAGCCCACCTAGTTGCATTGCCCGAAAAAACACTAATGATTCATCAGGATTTGCACCCCGTGATAGCCCTCCAATCATAGCATTCCAAGAGACAATATCTCTCTTTGGCATTTTATCAAACATCTCTGAGTTGTCCCATCTTACAGTACATATCGACTAATTCAGTAGCAATAAACACATCCGACTCCAATCGTCTCCCAATCACATCATTATGAATTTCAACGCCCTCCTCCAATTCTAATTTCTCAGCACAGGCTTTAAGCACGAAAGTATAAGTATATTTATCAGGCTCTGTTCCTCTCTCCAACATTTTATGGTACAATTTAAAGGCTTCATCATGTTGATCTGATTTCATATAAGCTCTGATCATAGAATTATACAAAATGGCACCTGGGTTTATCACAGAATCAAATATTACGCGAGCGGAATCGAGTTTTTGGTCCATACCGTACGCGTTTATTAGGTGGGCAAGCATTGAATTGCCATGGCTGATGCCTGAGACCACTAGACGGCCATGAATGCGGAGAACGGATTTCAAATCCCTGCAAGAAGAAAGAAGAGGAAGGCGACCACAAGAATTTGATGGGATTTCAGCACCCGCCGGTGTAGCAGTAACGGAGCTGAAACATCGACAAAGTGCGCGCATTATCTACCGAGTCGTTTTCGCGGGGAACTCGGGAGAAATAATGTTGGAAAAACTAAACTAAAATTGACTACTGTTTTCCTGTGTGCTTCAGCAGCGTAGGTAGAATCCACTAATAACTGGTAAGGTGTTAGGCTTTGTTATGTAGGATCCTAGCTTTGAGCCATGTGGGCAGCAGCATACTGATGCTTTAAGGCCCTGTCCTTTTCTTGGGTATATTATAGGTGCGGAATGAAAAGAAGTGAAGATAAGTGAAAAGAAATGGATAAAAATGGGTAAGAATGATTTATTGTATGTGGGACTGCAAAGCAATGGAAAGGAAAGGAATGGAGTGGAATGAATTGGGAACATTGACATTCGTTATATTAAAAAAATTATATAACATAATAACAATAATTAATAATTATTATAATCATAATGATTATTAATATTAATAATAACAATTAACAATGATAATTACAACAATAATTCTTATTAATATTAATAATTAATCATAATAATTCCTAATATTAATAATAACTAATTAATATTAACAATAATTATTAACCATTAACATTAATAGTAAGTATAACAACTATAATAATTATGATTATTATAATAATTATTAATAAAAATAATAACTACTAACATCAAGAATAATTATTATTATTAATACTATTAATGACAATAGTTAATATTAATAATTACTCACATTAATAATTCTTATTTGATAATCAATTAATAATATTAATAATGAATAATTGTTATTAATTTTTAAAATCATTACTATCACCCTTATTATTATTAATAAATATTAATAATAATTATATTAATTAATAATAAAAATAATAATGAATCATTAACAGTAATAATTATTAACGTTAATAATATTTAACAATGTTAGTTACAATAATAATTTTTATTGTTATTAATAATAAACATAATAATTGTCAATATTAATAATATCAGTTATTATTAATATTCCTATTAATATTAATAGTAAGAATTATTATTAATTATCAATAATAATTAATATAATTATAATTATAATTATGATAATGATTATTATTATTAATGAATACTATTAATTATAACTTATTTTTAATATTAATAATAATTATTATCATTATTTTTAAAAATAATTAATATAAATTATAATTACTAATTACTAATATTATAATAATTAATAACAATAAAATCAATAATTAATAATATTAAGAATAATAATCATAATTATTACTATAAACAATGATAATTAATAAAAATTATTAATATTACTAATTATCATTTAACAATTAAATAGTTAATTAAGTAATAATTATTAATATTATTATTGTCGAAAATAATTACTAATAATAATAATATTATTAACTAATAATAATACTTATTATTATTATTAAATAATAATTATAATAATAGTAATCATTAATTAATAATAAAAAATAGTCATAAATCACAATAATAATTATTAACATTAATAATAATTAAAAATGATAATTACAATAATAATACTTATTAATATTAATAATTATAATCATAATAAGTTTTAATATCAATAATAATTACTGACATTAATATTAATATTAATATCAATAATTAATAACAATCAATAATAATAGCTATTATTATTATATTTGTTATAATTATTATTACTAATGAAATGAAGTAATAATTATAATATAAAATATTATTAATATTAATATGAATAATAATAAAATTTACTAATTTCTAATATTAATAATAATAAATATTATTAAAAATAATAATTGGTAACATTAAGAATAATAATTATTATTATTAATATTATTTGTAATAACAATTAATATTACTAATATTAATAGCTATTGTTTAATAATTAATTATTTAATTAATTAAATAATAATAATTAATAATTTTTATTGTTATTATTAATATTAAAAATAAATACTAATAATTACTAACAATTAATGAGAATAACAATTAATATTAAAAATTATTATTATAATAATAATGATTATTAATTAATAATAAAAATAATAATTAATCACAATACTAATTATTATTGATATCAATGACAATGATTAAGGATAACAATTGCAATGATAATACCTATTAATATTAATAATAAAAATCATAATAAAAATAAGTGTGAGTGGGTAGGAGTATAAATGAATGGAAAGGGGTGGAATTCATTTTAAGGAATGGGAAGAGGTGGAAAGAAATAAGAAAGAGTGGGAATGAGTGGAAAAAAGCAGAATAGGAGCATTTGCCCAAGAAAAGAACAATGCCTAAGGGCCTGTTTTTTTCGTGGGCCAATTGCAATTTACCAACCTCAACCCACTTCAACTTATTTCAACCTATTTCAACCTACTTCAACCCACTTGAAAAAAAAAAAATACCAACTTCGACCCATTTCAACCTACCTCAACCTATTTCAACCTACTTCAACCCACCTCTTCATAATTTTAATAATTTGTAAAGTATCATATGAGATTTAATCATTCTTGCATCAAAAAGTTCACTGTACTACCTTTTTTGTAAATTATCGTACTTTGGAATTGTTTTATTTTTATATTTTTCTATTTTTTTTAGTTTTTTATTTTTAAAATTTTAAAGTTTTTAATTTTTAATTTTTACTTTTTAATTTTTAATCTTTTGTTTTTAATTTTTTTATTTTTATTTTTTTTTATTTTTTGTATTTTTTGTTGTATTTTTATTTTTGTATTTTTTATATTTTGTTATTTTTTTTTTCTATTTTTTTTATTTTTAAATTTTATTTTTTATTTTTTATTTTTTACTTTTTGTATTTTTTGTATTATTTGTATTTTTGTCATTTTTTAGATTTTTATTTTTACATTTTATATTTTATATTTTATTTTTTATTTTTTATTTTTTATATTTTTATATTTTATTTTTATTTCTTATTTCTTATTTCTTATTTTTTTTAATGTATAATTTTTTAATTTTTTAATTTTTAATTTTTAATTTTTAAATTTTTAATTTTTAATTTCTAATTTCTAATTTTTTAATTTTATTTTAATTTTTTTGTTTTAATTTTTAGTTTTTAATTTTTTTTAAATTTTTGTATATAATTTTTTTATTTTTTATTTTTATATTTCATTATTGTTATTTTGGTTTTTTTTGTATTTTTTGTATTTATTTTTAAATTTTTTATCTTTTCTGTTTTATTCAAAACAAAAGCTACATAAAATTCCAAAAAAATAAAAAATAAAAAATAAAAAATAAAAAATACTAAATAAAAAAATAAGAAATAAGAAATAATAAATAATAAATAAGAAATAAAAAATAAAAAAATATAAAATATATCAAAAATATAAAATATAAAAAACAAAAAATACTAAATACTAAATTAAAAATTAAAAATTAAATATTAAAAAATTAAAAAATTAAAAATTAAAAATTAAAAATTCAAATAAAAATTAAAATTAAAATTAAAAATTAAAAATTAAAAAATTAAAAATTAAAACTTAAAAGTTAAAAATTAAAAATAAGAAAATAAAGTAAATAAAATAAAATAATAAAATAAAAAATATAAAATAAAAAATAAACAAAAAATAAAATAAACAAAAAGAAACAAAAATTTCATAAAATTTTGATAACTTCATAAATTATCACACATTAATTACATTCTCATTATTTTAACCCACTTCAACCCACCACATAAAAAATATACCAACTTCAACTCATTTCAACCTACATCAACCTATTTCAACCTACTTCATCCTATTTGAACTCACCTCAAAAAAAAATACCAACTTCAATCCACTTCAACCTACTTCACCCTTTTACCCACCCAATTTACTCACGAAAAGAACATACCCTAAGAAGGATGTTTTGTAACCTTTGCATCCTTTTTATTTGGGGCAAAATTTACTAAGTTTTTTTTTTTCAAAAAAAATATATTCTATAGTCAAAGTTAATTTTTAATCAAATTTCATCCATAAAAATTATTTATTAAACATAATACCAATGAAAAGTTAACTACTGTTCGCAAAATACTTTTTCCATCAAGTCCTATGTTCACAAAAAGTTAACTATTGTTCACAAGGTGCTAATATAGTTCACAAAATATAAATCTATTATCCACAGAAAGTTAACATACAGTTCACAAAATGCAAACCCCTAATTCACAAAATATAAACCTATTGTTCATAAAAAAATTAACCTATTGTTCACAAAATGTAAACCTATAATTCATAAAATATAAACTTATTGTTCACAAAAAGTTAACATATTGTTTACAAAAGAGAATTCTACGTTAGTGATGTTTTATTGTTTGCGAACATTCTTAGTTTTTTTTTTTATTTAACAAAAATATATTCTGTTGGTCAAAGTTTCAATAAGAAAATTTTGCATTGTTCACGAAAAATATTTATCTATTATTCACAAAATGTTAACCTGTGGTTCACAAAATATAAATTGATTGTTTACAAAGTAGAATTTTATGCTAAGAACATCGTATTGTTCACCAAAAATTTTGGTTTTCTTTTTAAAAATATTTTCATTTATCAAAGTTTCAATAAAAATAATACTCTATTGCTTAGAAAGAGTTAACCTATTTCTCACAAAACGTTAGCATGCATCTTACAAAATAAAAATCTCTTGTTCGCAAAATATAAACCTATTGTTCCCAAAGCTGAAGCTATTGTTCCCAAAAGTTATTTACAAATGTTTAACTTATAAATAATAGGTATCTAATAGTTAACCATTAGATATCAAATTATGAATATTAGTTATTTAAATATGCTGATATGGACCTATATAGGTTCGTTATTTTATAGTTATATCATTATATATTGTTAAATCGAAACTTATGTGCTCATTTATCTTTGAACTTAGTTTTCCAATAAGACATCATAAAACAAACTTAGTTGAAAGTCCTATATTTTTTTGAAAAATGTATAAACAAACAAGAAGAAACATGATGAGGTACCTCAACAAAAAAAATCCAAAAGTTCATGTATTTTGATACAAAAGAAGAAAATGGAAGGCTAAAAGAAGAAAAAAACAATTCTGATAGCGAAAAAAAAAAGCGAGAATGTAATAAAAAAATAAAAAAACTAAGATTGTTTTAGTTGCTAAGAATCAAACCCTAGACAAATCACATGCAGGGATAGCACAAATTGCTCCACCACTTCTTTTTGCTCTAAACCTATAGTGCCTTTTGTATATTTGTTTCTATAAATTTGAACAGGTATACAATACGCATTGCACACCTGGGATGTTAATATAGTTTAAGTTGTCCGTGTGGGGCTAAACAATAAATTTAGGATAAAAACTATCTTAGATAATATTCTCAGTAAAATAATAGACAATGTGAGATGGATAGATTCTTTTAATGTGAGATGGATAGATTCTTTTAATGTGATTTTCAACTTACAAAGTGAGTGGGTAATTGATAAATTATTTAGATGAGATGCATATCTAGCTCACTTCCAAAAGAATTATTAGACAATTCCAAATTTGAAAGTGTCTTAAAATCAATTAATAATTACTAGAACATTTGATAAGTCACTCATAAAGTAATTAGTCTATTCATATTTTTTTGCATAATCTCACCCAAATTTTTTTAATGGAATAATTTAATAGTTAATATTTGGTTTTGATATGAAAGATTAAAGTTTGATTCACCCTTGTGTTGCATTAGTATCAAAGTTACCCATGTAACAAACAAAAGAAAAGAAGACACTGATATCTATATTTCAATACTAAAAATCATTTAGAGCACATTCATAAAGCCCCACTTCCTCAGCACTAAGCACCTAAAGTAGTCGTAATTAATTGATAACTAGTGGTTAATATTGGAGAAGAGTTAAGAGTAGGGTGTTTCCCAATGCATGTAGATGTCCTAACACTTCATGAAATATTAGTATAATCCTATCTAGACCCCACTAATTGCCTTCCTACTTAATTTATGTTGCCAGATGTATAAACATCCCACATGCTTATCCTAAAACACAAAATACAAAATGTTAGAAGAATTAGTCGAAACCCAATGTATTTACTCCCTATACTGTCAAGAACAAAATTCATTTCTCAGTGAGCACGTGCATTTCAATTCATCTTAATTCAAAGTTACAGCGAGAAAGAATACACATAAGCCTATTACCAATTTATTATCTAGGCTTGCCCTTTATGATGGTAATTATGATTACTGGTTTTTCCCTTCATTTGAGCATACCTAAATCGATCAGAAAGTTTAATCAGTCGAAAATAGTGGACATAAGCTAGTTACAATTTATATAAAACTAATATTGTAACACCCAGCCTAATTTCCCCTTAATTCCCTGCACTAATTAGTATTAAGGCTAGCGGAAAGTGTTATGCAACTAAGGCGTTACCGACATCCTTTATGGACAAATCTACATCTGATAACCAAAGGCGGTTAGATGGTAGCCCCAAGGTGTATTACACAAATACCTCGAGTTTAACTCGTCTTCAAAATTTTAAAAGCTAACTCATGTGATAAAACTCAGTCTAAAATGAATTTACATTCTATGCACATTCATTAGCAGCTTAAAAGCAAAACTACATCCGCAAAAGTATTTAACTAGATTAGAGATTTGACATCAGCTACCCTGGCCCACGTCTCCTGGGCCCTTAACTTCCTTGGGTTCTCGTCTGTTCTTCGATTGTTTCTCCTTCCCTAAAACAGTTTGAAAACACAAAACTATAGAAGATGAGCGCTTGCTCAATACGTTAATCTTGTACAGTTAAATGGGCTTTCGTAGGAGTCAGTGAGCGCGCGCGCGCGATGTCAAAACAGTGTTTGCAAATGTCCTTTGAGAAACATTGTACTAAATAAATAGTTAATAATTAATTCTTCGGCCTGGATTAGGATCCTATGTTTATGAATAGCAGCCATGGCATTTACAATGAACTATGAATTCCCATTTAACGGCAAGGGTTGTAACGCCCGGGATTTTATTCCCTTATCTCGGAATTTTATATCATGGGAAATTAAAATAATATCGACGTGCCTACTTAAGTGCTATTTTTATTGAAAAGAATATTATTCTTATTTTATTGTTATGGAGGATTATATCGGGCACTACGTATTGCGTAGATTCCAGATTATAACTGGACTGGTGAACCTTAGGACTAATCCTGCAATTTATTGAATCAAACATTGGGTATTAATTACGAGATGACAAATGATAAGCTCGTATTAATTACGAGGTGACAAGTGGATAAGCTCGTTTTAATTATGATGTGACGAGATAATTATCCAAAACAAAAGAAAAAGGAAAAAGAAAAAATAATAAAATCAAAAAGGGCCAAGCCCCTGTTTTTCTGAGAAAAGAAAA
>JACYFF010003369.1:70371784-70386598 GCA_017589665.1 Selenicereus undatus
TATGAAACTTATCGACTATATGAGTTTATCGATTTTATGGTGTTTATCGATTATATATACGTTTATCGATTAAGGAAAGTTTATTGATTATATGGAATTTAATGTAAGGCTTTAAGCCTAGGAAACGGTCAATTTTAAGGGGAAACTCTGTCCGTTTCGTCCCAGAATTTATAAAAAAAAAATGCAACGTTAGCACTCCTAACCTGGGGTTGGGGGGCGTTACAAGGGTCGACAATGAATTCTAATAGCAGATACTTATGAACACTGATCATGGCTTATTAAACAATGAACACTGAAATGGTTCTAAAGGTTTCAATGGCCAAATAAGAATTTGCTAACATTAATAAATGTAAATTTAAATGTCTTTGAAGGGTAAAAGCAATAACCTACCAAATTTAAATGTCTTTGAAAGGTACAAGCAATAACGTACTTGGAAAAAAAAGTAATTTTCCCTTTTCCTTTTCTTTTTGTACGATTCGATTCAAATCCTGTGTCTAGGGTCATTTACTAAAGTGAGTCTTTATTCCTTAATATCGGTATGTTTTTAATTATAACAATTGACAAGAAACGACTAACGTCATAGGCTCTGACTTAGAAAGGCCTTATGGTTCTTTCCCTTTTTATCAACTTACGAAGAATAATCGCAATATTCTCCCTATTTATTTTGGTCTCATTCTTGCCAAGTCCAACTTAGTTTAGGCATTACTAACCATCCTTAGATACTTGATTAACTCGACTAAACCTTGTGTGAATTTTCGGTTTATATGGTTACTAGAAAAATATTTTCCTTACTCCCTTTACTCTCTATAATTGTAATCATCGCAATAACTCCACAATCTCATAATCCCCACAATTCTTCAACCAAGCTGTCTCATCCATTCCTCTCTCCAATTTGACCAAGTTCCTCATCACCCCTTTGATTTATTTACTCTACTTACTAGGACTAACTTGAGTTCCAAAGCCTCTAATAATCTAAAGTATATCAACTCCATTCCTGCCTCCTCTAAACACTCTAACACCAACATCATTCAAGCATCTATTTATAACCTTGTCTAATTAACTTGTCATAGACTAAGTTAAGTAAATCCTAACAAACCTATTCACACCCATGCCCAAATTAATTCATCCAGAATTTCACAAATCAATCCACTAAATTGTTACTATCCAATTCATTCATAATCTCCACAATCCTGCCAACTAACTTACTATTCTTGAATTCATTAAATCGATTAGCACAAGTAATTGTTGCACATCACAAATAGCTCACCAACACTTCATACTACCCACTATGAAATTGAGTTTAGAAAGGAGAAAGAGGGGAAGAGCATTACCTTGCTTGCAAAGGAGTAAGGATGGATGTGAGTGAATTGGTGGAGGGTGAGGATGGAGATGGTTTGAGGCTGCCCCTGTCATGGTTGGGCTAGCGAAACAGAGGGAGAAAAGGGTGGTGGAAGGGAGAAAGAGCAGGAGAGAATGAGCTGGCCGATTGGTGGCAGCGATGGCCTAGCATTGGGCGGCTACAGTCGGCGCTGGCACTGGGGGCGGGTAGCCAGCAGCACAGAGACAATGGACAAAGGACAGAGAACAGGGGGCAGATAGGGGGGTCGTGGCTAGGTCTCTCACAGCTCTCACACTCCTCTCTCTCTCTTTTTTTTTTTTTTTTATTCTTGGTTTCCATACAAAGCTTTGCTAGTAACATTAGTCAAAACCCATCAATTGCCATGCTTATCCCAAAACACGTGGCTTGCTCCCATTCCCATTCTGAACTTTCTTAATTATTAAGAAAATTTTATATCTCGATAATTTTCCGGTATTACTTAAATACACTATAATTTATTTTATTCCGATACTTGTGCGACTTTACTTATTTTAAAAAATGCGCGGGTCACTGCTCTAAATATCCATAATTATATGCATAATACCAATTTTTTTTTAAAAACGACCAGGATTTATTACTGGGGCACCATAGCCTCCCCTATTAAAGAAAGTTTCGTTCTTGAAACTTATGTTGGACGTAAATTTTAAATAAATGTGGATAGTGATGCCTCATTTCATCCTCAGTTTCCCATGTAGCCCCCGACAGATGACTTTGACTAATGGTATAGCCTTATTGCGCAATTGTTTTATCCTTTGATCCACTATCTTTACAGGTTACTCTTCATAGGTCGATCCGTCAACCTCAACCTCCTAGGATTCATACTGTATCGTATGTGTTGGATCACGAATATACTTGCAAAGTTGAGAAATATGGAACACATCATGCACATGTTGTAATTCAAGGGGTAGAGCTAAACGATACGCAACAGGATTGATTTTCTCAATAATATCATATGGTCCAACAAAGCGCGGGCTTAATTTTCCTTTAACATTGAATCTTCGTAGTCCCTTCACAGGGAAAACTTTCAGGAACACCTTATTTCCTTTTTCGAACTCCAAAGGCTTCCGCCTTCGACCCGCATATGCTTTCTACCTATCTTGTCCTGCTTTCATGTTTTGTTGGATAACTTTGACTTTATCTACCATTTCTTAAATAATCTCCGGCCCCATAATTAGAACATCATCCAGGTCATTCCAACAAATAGGCGTTCTACATCTTCTACCATAGAGTGCCTCAAAAGGGGCCATTTTAATAGCAGCTTGATAGCTATTATTATACGAGAATTCTACTAGGGGCAAATATTCTTCCCATTTCCCTTGAAAATCCAACACACAGGCCCATAACATGTCGTCAACTACCTAATTTACTCTTTCAGTCTGCCCATCTGTTTTAGGGTGGTAAGAACTGCTAAACTATAAATTTATTCCAAAGGCCTTCTGCAAGGCTTTCCAGAACCGAGATTGAAATCTTGAGTCCCTATCTAAGATAATGTCCTGGGGTATACCATGTAATCATATCACTTCCTTAACATAAATCTATGCCAACTTGTCCACATTCCAGGAATCATGTATCGCTACAAAGTGAGCAGATTTGGTAAGTCGGCCCACTATCACCCAAATGGCATTCTTCTGTGATGCGGTCGAAGGTAATCCCATCACGAAATCCATGGAAATAAAGTCCCATTTCCACGTGGGAATCTCCAACGGTCTTAATTCTCCCACAGGTCGTTGGTGCTCAGCATTGACTTTTTGGCAGGTGAGACATTTACTCACATACTCAGCTATGTATCTTTTCATGTTATTCCACCAGAAGGTCTGCTTCAAATCTCTATACATTTCCGTTCCTTCTGGATGAACAGAATATCTAGTATTATGGGCCTCAGCCATTATCCTCTCCTTTAACTCTCCTTCTTGTGGCACACAAATCCGATTTTGAAATTTGATAATTCCTTACTCATCTTCTACAATCCCAATGTCTTTCCCTTGTTTATACTTTCTTTAATCCTTGTCACTTCCTCATCCTTTGTTTGCGCTTGTTTAATCTCATCTATGAGAGTGGGTTGAACTACGAGACTATCCAAAAACAATCCCGGTACCCCAGGGAATACGATTTCTATAGCCACACTTTCCAAGTCCCTCAGAATTTATAGCTGTATTACTTTCATAGCATGACCAATATGGTGTGTCTTTCGGATTAATACGTCTGCAACCACATTAGCCTTTCCTGGGTGGTATCGCATTTGAAGATTATAGTCCTTGAGGAGAAGCTCTAACCATCTACGCTATCTTAAATTCAATTCTTTTTGAGGAAAGATGTATTTGAGACTCTTATGATTAGAGAAAATCTTACCAGGACTACCATAAAGGTAGTGTCTCCAAATCTTTAGTGCAAAAACCATCGCGGCTAGTTCCAAGTCATAGTTAGGATAATTTTTCTCATACGGCTTCAGCTGCCTGGAAGCATAGGCTATAACCTTCCCATCTTGCATCAGGACACATCCTATGCCTTGCCTAGAAGCATCACTCTAAATGGTAAAATCTCCTCCTTCAGCTGGTAAGGCTAAGACTAGGGCAGTGGCGAGTTTATGTTCTAGTTCCTAGAAGGCTGCTTCACACCTATCATCCCACTCAAACTTTGTAATCTTCCTTAATAGGTTAGTGAGAGGTAGGGCAATTCTTGAAAAATCTTATACAAATCGCCTATAGTACCCGACCACTCCTAGGAAACTCTGAACCTCAGTGATTTTAGTAGGCCTTGGCCACTCAGTAACCATTTTCACCTTTTGCGGGCCCACCTTTATTCCCTCTTTAGAAATTACATGCCCCAAAAAGGTCACTCCTACTAACCAGAATTCACATTTGGAGAGTTTAGCATAAAGTTTATGCTCCCTAAGGGTTTGTAATATAATCCTTAGATGTTCGCTATGCTCGTCTTCAGTTTTGGAGTAAATTAAAATATCATCAATGCAAACAACCACAAATTTGTCCAAATACGGTCTAAACACCCGATTCATCAAATCTATAAAGGCTGAAGGAGCATTAGTTAACTCAAACGGCATAACCGTAAATTCCTAGTGATCATAACGAGTTCTAAACACCGTCTTCGGAATATCCTTTCATTTGATTTTCAACTAGTGGTACCCTGACCTAAGGTCAATCTTCGAAAAGACTCTCATTCCTTGTAATTGATCAAATAAATCATCAATCATAGGCAAAGGATTCTTATTCTTTACAATGATTTTGTTCAATTCCTTGTAGTCTATACATAATCTCAAAGTACTATCTTTTTTCTTCACAAACAGCACTGACGCTCCCCACGGAGATACGCTTGGTCTTATATAACCCTTTTTCAACATATCTTCGAACGGTATCTTCAACTCTCTCAACTCTGCTAGGGCCATTCTATATGGGGGTTTTAAAATAGGATGCACTCTAGGCTCTAATTCTATTTCAAAGTCAATCTCTCTCTTGGGTGGTAATCCAGGAATTTTTGCTTGGAATACATCTGGAAATTCTTTGACCACCGGAATATCCTTAAGTTTTACTTATTCCTTCCTATCCTTCGTGACACAACATAAGTACGCCATACATCCTTGCCTAACCAGTTTTCGAGTTGCCATCAAGGGATACCACCGGGCATTCAGTTTTGCTATTGTTTCCCCCAAAAATATAATTGTCCTCCCCTTTTCCTCTTAGGGACACCCTTTGCTTTTGACAATTAATCTTTGCTTCAAGCCTCGACAACCAATCCATTCCTAGAATTCTATCAAATTATGAGAGGTCTAACTGTAGCAAATCATTTTCAAAAACCTCCTGATTTAGAATGACTGGACAATTCTGGTACTTAATGTTACATCTCACAATTTCTCAGTTGGCATACTTACATCTAAATCTACAGGATGCTTATGTGATTCCATCCCTATTTGTGACACAGATTTTGATGAAATAAAATAATGCGTAGCCTCGGAATCAAATAAAACAACAAAAGATGTTGAATTGAAAGTAAGCATACTAGTCACGACGGTTCCTACATCATCCGCTTACTTTTTGTTGATCATATACACTCTACCCACTTGACAACCAGTTGCAAGAACAGTGCTCTTACTTTGTTTAGAACCTTGAGCATAATCCTTACCTAGTGGGGTAGGCCTAACAGGACAGTTGGCAATCAAATCGTTTGGGTCTCCACACCAAAAATGGCGATTCATCCCTACCCTACATTTCACAATGTTGTGGTTCGTACGATCACAATTAGTGCAATGTTTTCCAGCAAGGACTGAGCCTTGAGGTCTTGGTTTTTTGGGGGTAGGTTTCTTGCTGGGAAATCCTCCAGCCTGTGTACCTCTGTCATCACACATTTCCCTAGGTGCCTGGATTGGTCATTCTCAACTCAGTTTTTACCCGTGCGATCTCAGCAGTACGTTCATACAATTCTTGACTAGTTTGTACATGCTGTCCTGCTAACTAGTTCCTAATATAAGGTGCCAAGCCTTCCTCAAACCTTAATATCTTCATTCTGTCTGTAGCCACATATTCAGAGGCAAAACTCGAGAGTTCAGCAAAACGGCTAGCATACTCCATCACTGACGCTTAATGTCTTGTTGAACCTACTCCAAGTGGCCTTAGAGTTTTGAAAGGTGAGCTTAACCATTCCCCACCAAATGTCAACCTGTCCTGTAAGATAAAAAGCTCCAATGTTTACACATATATTATCGAGGACTTCCACAATATCAAATATCTTTTCCATCTATCTAACCCATTTTCAAGTAACACTGGATTTTCCTTACCATCATATGTTCTTGGATTCCGTTTTGCAACTCTATCAAAGAACTTATTTTCCTGTTCATCCTTTCCAGATCCTGACCCCTTAAGCCTTTTTGTTACCTCAGCTACAATCTTGGCCATTAATTTAGGATCTAGATTATCTAATAGTCTCTTTTTACCTTCAACATTTTCGAGAATTGGGGGTCTACTAACAACTTCCTGGCTTCTTTGAGGGGTCACTGCCAGGGTATTCTGATTGACGGAGTGAGCTGGCACCTCTTCCTCAGCATTCACTTGTAAATCATTATGCAGAACATTGTTGTTTGCCTCCGTCATTCTGTTACATATATACAAATGTATTAGCTCTCACTGATTCATTTCCTAGCAGTTATGCGCTTATGCTTTCCCGTTATTAATATTCATTAACACAACTCCTTTCGTTTTACCCTTGCTTGTTCTTAAATTACCCATGCTGGCCAAGCAGGTATCCCTAGCCAACCTATTGCATTTCATCATTCCGGTTTTCCCTTTATTAGTAATTTCATATGCCTATAGTTATGACAATTTCTATAGTCATGTACATAGAACTTGTACGCTTTATTAGATTAGCCACTGTATATGTTTCATACATAATCACAACATAGGTTACATACATATAGATACTACTGACACGTTTTACATGAGCCCACCGAAAGTATGATCTTCAAGGTGGCTATACAAAAGACCCACTCCCTTTGCAAAATGAGTGGGTAAGGTTAGGTTAGGACTACTATAACCTTACAATCTGAGGTCCTACCCCTCCTACTAGGGTTAGTTACCAGCTTACTATCTTATATATTTACATTCTTACAGAACTACTAATGGATTCACCATTCCAGGTACTTCATGCACCCCGTTACCCCCTTGCTTCCTTCTTCGGTTCCACCCTTTTGGTTGGTAATCTGGGTATCTACTATTATTGGTCTCTGACCCTGAACTCCAAGAATCCTTATCAGAACTTAACTCTATGATCTCTGGGGACCCAGGAATATCAATCCCTGTCACGACATTGTCCGAGTCGCTAGAGCCCTAGATGTCATATTCGCCGTCTCCTGCCCAAATATCCAATATGTCAATAGCATAGCCTTCATCATCAATCAGGGGTTCGAAAACAGGTGGCAGCGGGAAAGGTAGGTGGCAGGGGTTGTTCATTATTCGGTCCAAGACCGGACCGGACTGAAGACCAGCATGGACCGGACCGAACCGAAGACCACCATGGACCGGACCGGACCAAACTAGACCGAGTGAATTTGATCCCGTCTTCAGTCTGTTGTTTGGACTTGTTTGGTATTCGGTCCAGTCCTGGTGTGGACTGGTGGACCGAATAAAATATAGGGTTTTAATTCTTTTTTTGTTTTGGGTTGGCCTTGGTCCTCCAAATTTACATGATTTCAATTTTGATTTTTGAGAACTCAACTCTCTCAGTCTCTCTCAGACTCTCACAGCACTTCTGCCGCCTCAACCCCTTCTCCTCTCTAACTCAATCCTTCATCTCTCATATTCTTACTCTCCATCTCTCCCTCTAACTTTGAGTTGCTGACTGTCAATATACACTGCTGCTAGCTGATTCCATCTGAGGCTTCGACACCATCGCTTACCCACTTTTAGGTCTCTGACTCTTCGGTCCCCCTCTCTCACTTTTTGTCTAACTCCAGCCCCGACTCCGGCCTTTTCTTCTCCAGTCACCGTTGAACAGTCATCCATGCATGCACATTTAACAAACGCGAACTGTCCACCGGTGATGCTCCGATAACCCATTTGAGTCTGGCCGGCAGTCTCTCTCTATAATTTTGAATTCTCCATTTTTAGTACTTTTGGGAATTTATGGTGTTAATTTTTGAGATTTATGATGTTAATTTTTGAGATTTATGATGTTATTTTGTTATTTTCTTAGATTTATTGTACTAATTCACGCTAAAGCTTTTAGAATGGTGTTGATTTATAATATTATTGGTCATTTTATGATATGTATGGAATTATGGTTCCTGAGATGTCCTTGGTTGCAACCTACAAGTAAGAGGGGAGGGTCTTTTACCTAACATTGATAATTCACAACACCAAAACAACCCATTTCACCAGATCATAGACTTAGTCCAAAATCGGTCCAGTCCGGGTTTGCCTGGTCCGGTCTCAGTTTGGACCGACCCTAGACCGGTCCAGTCCTCGGTCCTCCAGGTTACCCTTAATCGATCTTCAGTCTAGGTCAGGCCGGTCCGATCCGGGTCCGATGAACAGCCTAAGGGAGACCCTGGAGCTGGTGGAGGATTTTACGGATCCTCTAGAGGTACAGGGGGTCCATGTTCCGCTAACTGTCATTAGCACAAAACACTTTTTAATCCCCATAGTACGTGTATATATGTATACATACTTGATAAGCACCCGTACACGTCAAAATACACTTGTCTATATTTATTTTACTGTATTTAACACCTATACATCATCCCTAAGATTTAGAATCCCATTCCTCACTCCATCAAGTACATTGCGCCTTAACGAGATAACTACAGTGATTAATCAAGTTAATATCCACAACTGCGCTTTTATACTACTTCTGTAACACCCCAGCCTAATTACCCCTTAATTACCTACTCTAACTAGTATTAAGGTAAGCGTTATGCAGCTAGGGTGTTACTGTCGTCCTTTATGGACAAGGCTATATGTGAGAACCAAAGGAGGTTGGATGGTAGCCCCAGGGTATATTACACAAATAACTCGAGTTTAACTCGTCCCCAAAATTTTGCAATCTAAGTCATGTGATGAAACTCAGTCTAAAATGAATTTACATTCTGTGCACATTCATTAGCAACTTAAAAGCAAAACTACATCTGTAAAAGTATTTAACCAGATTAGACATTTGACATCAGCTACCCTGGCTCACGTCCCCTAGGCCCTTAACTTCCTTGGGTTCCTGTCTATTCTCCGATTGTTTCTCCTTCCCTAAAACAGTTTGAAAACACAAAACCATAGAAGATGAGCAATTAATCAATACGTTAACCATGTATAGTTAAATGGGCTTTTGTAGGAGTCAGTGAGAGCGCACGCGACGTCAAAACAATATTTGTAAATGTCCTTTAAGAAACATTGTACTAAATAAACAGTTAATAATTAATTCTTCGGCCTGGATTAGGACTCTATGTCTATGAATAGCAGCCATGGCATTTCCAATGAACTATGAATTCCCATTTAATGGGAAGGGCCCACAATGAATTCTGCTAACAGATACTTATGAACACTGAACATAGCTTATTAAACAATGAACATTGAAATGGTCCTAAATGTTCCAATGGCCGAGTAAGAATTTGCTAACATTAATAAATGTAAATTTAAATGTCTTTGAAGGGTACAAGCAATAACGTACCTAGAAAAGAATTAATTTTTCCTTTTCCTTTTCTTTTTGTACGATTCAATTCAAATCCTATGTCTAGGGTCATTTACTAAAGTGAGTCTTCATTCCTTAATATCGATATGTTTTTAATTATTACGATTAACAAGAAACGACTAACGTCACAGGCTTTGACTTGGAAAGGCCTTATGGTTCTTTCCCTTTTTGTCGGCTTACAAAGAATAATCGCAATATTCTCCTTATTTATTTTAGTCTTGTTCTTGCCAACTCCAACTTAGTTCAGGCATTACTAACCATCCTTAGACACTTGATTAACTTGACTAAACCTTGTGTGAATTTTCGGTTTATATGGTTACTAGAAAAATATTTTCCTTACTCCCTTTACTCTCTATAATTGTAATCATCGCAATAACTCCACAATCTCATAATCCCCCACAATTCCTCAACGAAGCTATCTCATCCATTCCTCTCTCCAATTTAACCAAGTTCCTCATCACCCCTTTGATTTATTTACTCCACTGACTAGGCCTAACTTGAGTTCCAAAGCCTCTAATAATCTAAAGTTTATCAACTCCATTCCCGCCTCCTCTAAGCACTCTAACACCAACACCATTCAAGCATCTATTTATAACCTTGTCTAATTAACTTGTCATAGACTAAGTTAAGTAAATCCTGACAAACCTATTCACACCCATACCCAAATTAATTCATCCAGAATTTCACAAATCAATCCACTAAATTGATACTATCCAATTCATTCATAATCTCCACAATCCCATCAACTAATTTACTATTCTCGAATTCATTAAATCGATTAGCACAAGTAATTGTTGCACATCACAAATAGCTCACCAACACTTCATACTACCCACTATGAAATTGAATTTAGAAGGAGAAAGAGAGGAAGAGCATTACCTTGCTTGCAAAGGAGTAGGGATAGAAGTGAGTGAATTGGTGGAGTGTGAGGATGGAGATGGTTTCAGGTTGTCCCGGGAGGTTTTCAGGCGACAGTAGGCATGTGGTGGGTGCCAGACAGGTTGTTGCCTCTGTCATGGCTGGGCTAGCGAAACAGAGGGAGAAAAGGGTGGTGGAAGGGAGAAAGAGAGGGAGATGGCCAGTTGGTGGCGGCGATGACCTGACATTGGACAGCTGCAGTGGGTGCTGGCATCAGGGTGGGTTGTCGGCAGCACAAAAACGATGGACAGAGGACAGAGAACGGGGGACAGAGAGGGGGTCGTAGCTAGGTCTCTCGGCCTTCAGAGCTCTTACACTCATCTCTCTGTTCTCTTTTTTTTTTGTTTTATTCTTGATGGCCTTACAAAGCTTTGCCGGTAACATTAGTCAAAACCCATCAATTACCACGCGTATCCCAAAAACCGTGGCTTGCCCCCATTCGCCTTCTGAATTTTCTTAATTATTAAGAAAATTTTGTGTTTTGTTAATTTCCTGGTATTGCTTAAATATACCATAATTTATTTTATTCTGATACTTGCGATGCTCTACTTATTTTCAAAAATGCGTGGCTCACTACACCGAATATCCATAATTATACGCATAATACCAATTTTTTTAAAAAAATGACCATGATTAATTACTGGGGCGTTACAAATGTGATGTGATCTGATATGATAGGATCATATTATTACGTGACGAAATAGCACTTAAAAATGATTTATTAAATACTTGTATATTATGAAGTCTTGATATTTAAAAGAGAAATATGTGAATTTTTGAAGGGTACAATAGTAATTGTATCTCAATCTACTTAACATGTCCCTTCCTTTTGGAATAATTGACTAATGGCTCGGGCAACTAAAGCCATACATTTGTTAGTGTTTGACACATCTGTGCAAAAGTTTAGCATTGTGTCTAAGGTATATGCACCGACACAACTTCGCGATAAAGATAGGTTTTGGAATCACCTTGTTCACCTCCACTCTATCATAGATCATCCTTCGTGTTTAATTAGGGATTTCATTGAGCTAGAGCATCATGCTGATAAAACAGGTGGAATTAGTGCACCTGTCACTCATTGTCAGTGTTTGCATAATTTTCTACACTCAATCTCCGTTTCAACAACGAAATGTCAAGGGAGGATTTTTACGTGCAAAACGTGTGTCCATGGGCATCTTGTTTATGAGAGAGTAGATAGGGCAATCGGTCGCTCTGGTTGGTTTAATATCTATACAAAAGTAGTGACAACTCATAATCCTTTCTCATGCTCCAACCACCGCTACATAAGTTTAAGCACCCAACGTATCAACTATAAGGAGAAAAGACCATGTTTTAGATACCTGTCTAACTAGTTTAAGCACAATAGAGTTGGACAACTTGTTATCATAAACAATTTAAGACTTAGATTCTAGGTTCTCCCATGTTCTAAATTACAAGGAAATTATTAACAGTAAAAAAATTACCTAAAGAATGGAGCCAAAAAGTGTTTGGGAACTATCGAACTAAGTTGGAAACTAATAATGAGAGACTACAATATGTTGAAAATAAGTTGTTTGAGACTCCGAATTGTAATCACCTCAATTCTTGGCACTTTTGACTTGTAAAATAACGAGAAAAACGAATGCTTTTCAATCAATGTAATTAGGTAAGTATGCTTGTAAAGATTGGCTAGTGAATGGTGATCATGACTCGAAACTATTTCATTGATGTGACGCCACCAAGAAACATAAAACGATAATTCTAAGGCTTAAAAGATGGTGCCAGAGTTTGAATTATAGAAGGGTCCTTCATCTAACAAAAATTTATTAGTGAGTTCACACACTAATTTACCTCCACAAGGTATCCAACTAATGCCTTATGCCCTTTAAATTTCCTAGTCAAGTCTTGCATGATGAAAATAAGGCGCTTATCAAACTTATCACAAAGCACGAAATTAGGGAGGCTATTTTTCAAATAGACCCTTATAAAGCCCATGGTCCTGATGGCTTTAGACCATCCTTTTTTCAAAACCATTGTCCAATATTTGGTGATCAAGTTGTGTATATCATTTAAAATTTCTTTTTTTTGGGAAATTTCTCAAGGAAATCAATCATAAGTTTATTGCTCACATCTCTAAGGTTCCCAATCTAAAGAGAACAAACCATTTTAGACCAATTAGCCTGTGCCATACTATATACAAAATTATTGCAAAAGTAATGGTTAATAGAATGTGACTGATTTTAGAAAGGATCATCTAACCTACATAAAGTGCTTTTATTCCCCATCGAGCTATACATGATATTGTTCTAGTTGCTTATGAGGTGATAAACAAGTTCAAGCATATGAAAGGAAAGAAAGGCTATGTGAGTGTAAACACAGATTTCGAGCCTGAAATAAATTAGACAAGAAATTAATGAACAAATTGAATTTTTGTATTGATATTGTATATGGGTGCAATCTCTATATAATTGTTACAAGAAACAAGTATAATAAATCCTCTGATTCGTTCTCCTTGGATAATCTTGAATAGTTTGTCTCGCGAGAGGGCCTAAGAGGCTTGATCTCTATCGAGGATTTGATCTCTGTAAGTAGACGACACGTATTTGGAGTGCTTGTTGTCTACTTACAGAGATCAAATCCTCGATAGAGATCAAGCCTCTTAGGCCCTCTCGCGAGACAAACTATTCAAGATCATCCAAGGAGATCGAATCAGAGGATTTATTATACTTGTTTCTTGTAACAATTATACAGAGATTGCACCCATATACAATATCAATACAAAAATTCAATTTGTTCATCAATTTCTTGTCTAATTTATTTCATGCTCGATATCTGTGTTTACAAATTTGGCACGCCTGGTGGGACCTCTCTGCCTCTCATCTCTTTCTCCAAAATACAAACTTTGCACTCCTTCAAAGATAACATGGCCCCCAAGAACGCTTTGAAGAAGGAGACTATCGAATCTACATCTGAAGGATCTGCAAACGCTAATATTGCATCTGACAATCGAAGCACCAAGGCAATGATTAGGAGCATGACCGAAGCTGCTGCATCCATCACCTTAAAACAACAAGTTGTGGCTCCAACGTTGCAGTCACGCAAAACTCAAAACTTTGGCTTCAACTTGCCTACTGATGGAGTCGGTCAAATTGCTTGTCTCCCTAATTTGAAGCTAAAAACTCTTGCTATCTTCAATATAAAGGAGGTTCTACCATGTGGACTGGAAAAATTCCAAACCTACATCAATCCTGTCTTCCAATCTATCAGTGAGGAGGATGATGACTATGGTAGCAGTGATTCTTCACCAACATCTTCAAGAGATTCACTTTTCTCATATGTTGAAGTCGAATCCTCTGACACCGTTATCATGCCAGTCATGGTGACAGAGGCTATCAACTTAGAGGAACAATTGGCAGATATGAAGGTCACACTCGATAGACTCTCAAAGGAAAATGCGAAAAAGGATGCTCAAATCAAGCGTCAAAGCAAACATATTGCTGATTTGACAAAGAAGCTGGGGAAGCGGACGTGTAAAGCTTTCAACAAATGCTTAAGCAGTGAAGATTCTAACAAAGAGTCCAATCACAACAAGGAGTCTGATGATGAGCCCAATCCAAAGAATGACTCAATGTCAATTGAGCAAATTCAAAACTTGATAGCGGATGCGGTAAAGACTCATCTACAAGGAGGTTCTCACGAAACTCACCGTTACAGTAAGCCTTATACGAAAAGGATTGATGCACTGCGGATGCCTCAGGGATTCCAACCTCCAAAATTTCATCAATTTGATGGCAAAGGGAACCCAAAGCAGCATATAACGCACTTCATCGAGACTTGCAATAACGCTGGCACGAGTGGTGACCTTTTAGTAAAGCAATTCGTGCGATCTCTTAAAGGTCTTGCGTTTGACTGGTATGCAGACCTTGCTTCTACATCCATCGATAGTTGGGGGCAAATGGAAAATGAATTCTTGAATCGCTTCTATAGCACACACCGTGTGGTCAACATAAGTGAATTGACTAATACTAGGCAAGGGGATAAAGAGCAAGTCGTAGATTATATCCATCGTTGGCGTGCCCTCTCGTTGAAGTACAAGGATCACTTGCCTTAATCTTCTGCTGTTGAGATGTGTGCTCAAGGAATGGAGTGGGATATCTTATATGCTTTGCAGGTAAACAAGCCCAAGACTTTCCAAGAATTAGCAACACGAGCTCATGACATGGAGCTTACAATCGCCTACTTTGGAAGACAAGTCGATGATGGTGAATTAATGGCATCGTCAAGAAATAGAGGCTCCATGCTAAGAGATTCTGAAAAGAACGAATATTCTTATTCTGAGTATGATGCACCAAAAATGC
>JACYFF010003369.1:70406598-70423398 GCA_017589665.1 Selenicereus undatus
GAGAGAGAGAGAGAGATGGTAAGAGGGTTATATCTTCGTTACTACATCAAAGCATGCTCAAATATAGGGGAATACAACTTATATAAGTATTTTGAGTAGGGTGCTAGAGCCTACATTGATCATTTAAGCACTTTGTCTATGCATTTTCTATATTTCTTTAAACAATTTACAGGGGACAGAACTGTATTTACTACTTTCTCCTTGATCGTCCTTACTCCCATGTCCATATCCAATCTTTTATGCTTGAACAACACGTGGTTCCTTGTAGCCCATGTATTATAAATAGTTTGAATAAACCCCATGTTAGTCATCTCCTTTTTTACTATGTTTGCTTTCTAATTCAGTAGTATGGTTATCAGTTGCTGAATATTACGCCCTTGTATGTGACACTCCAGTGAACTTCTAATGGCTTCCCAAACACTTTTTATTAATGGGTAATAGCTGAAGCGGTGATCTAATATTTCTTCCTCTTTGTTACATAAGACACAAGGTATTCTCTTAAGGATGATATTTTACTGTCCTGGACTTAACGGGAAGTTTTTTGTGCATCAGGATCCATGTCACAACACCATGCTTAGGGATGTTGAGCCTAGACCATATAAGCCATAGCAAACAATGTGCTTTTCAGTATGCAAGTGCCAAAGGTAACTAGATTTAACACTATACTTGCCATTAGTTCTTGCATCCCATTTCCAATGCTTGTTAGGCTCACATCCCCATTTGAAAACCTCTTTGACACTACATATCTTCTTGAAATACCAACATACATCACTATATGGCATATACTCCCACCCATCATTCTTACCATGGTATCTCTCATGTATCCACTTCACCCAAAGGTTATCCTTTTTAGTAGCCACTGCCCACACCAACTTTGCTATGCATGCATCCTTCCATTTTTGTAAATTTTTAAGGCCTAACTCTCTATTTCTTTTGGAAAGACAACTGGTTTGCTAGGCTACAACTAGAACTTTTTTGAACTCCTCTGTGCCTTCTCAATGAAAGTTTCTACATAGCTTATTCACTTAGATATTGCCTCTTAGGGTTAATACAAATACAGAAGTCCAAAATGTGAACGTACCCATCAAAACAGAGTTAATTAATACAACTCTAATAGTATATGATAGATGTCTTGAAGCCTGTGTTATGATCTTCCCTATAATCTTCTCCGCTAGGACATTGCAATCCATTTTTGACAGTCTTCTTACAGTGACTGGAATGCCTAAATATCCAAATGGAAGAGACCCTTTAGCATAGCCGATGCTATCAAGTATCTGCTGCCAAACCCTATCATTAAGTCCTCTAATTACAACCTGAGATTTGTGGTTGTTGGCCACAAGGCTAGAAGTAAAAGAGAGCTTCTGAAAGGCTCCAAGCAGAATATATATGTACAAACGTGTTATGAGCAACACTAAATAAGATAAGGTCATCTGCAAAGATTACATGGGCCAATTGTAGTTTTTGATACTTTGGGTGAAACCTAAAGTCCTTGTGTAGGAATTTCCTCTTAAAAAGCATCTTGATAAGTACTCCATAATCAACAGAAATAGCAATGGGGAAATAGGATCTTTCTACCTGAGGCCTCTGCCACCTTTAAAATACCCAAAACTATCCCCATTCATACATATTGTAAAAGAGGATGTACTTATGCATTCCTTGACCCATTTTATTAATAAAGGAGGAGACTTTAGGCCATCTAGTAGATCAAAAGCAAAGTCCCAAAGTATAGAATCATGGGCTTTCTTAAGGTTTATTTCAAACATGCATCTTGGAAAGATGTTTTTCGTAAAGGATCTTCTAGCAACCTCTTGATATAGCAGAACATTAAACAACAATTCTCTACCTTGTACAAATGCCCCTTGGCTTAGATAAAATGGGAATACCTCTTTTCACCTTATGCTCATGAGCTTGGAGGCACATTTGTAGATCACATTACAACATGCGATTGGCCTAAAGTTTACCCCTGTAGATAGGGAGTCAACTTTAGGCCATATAACCAGATTAGTAGCATTGCAGGCTTTATGAATCTTACATGTAGCAAAGAATTCCTTAATAGCCTCACACACCATCTGTCCAATCTCATTCCATGCAGACTTATAAAAACCATTGTTATTACCAACTGGCCTAGGTGACTTTGAGTTAGGAATTGAGAAAATAGCATGTTGTATATCATGTTTTATAAAAGGATTACATAATCCAATATGTTGTTTAATAGTCAGAACTGGTTCCATATCTATAACTTGTTATCAATTTGATATCTTTGTATAGCTTGTTTCCCCAACAGATTATGATAAAAGTTTACAATGATCCCAGCTACCTTAGAAAAACCATCCACCCTCTTCCCTTCCTTGTCATGAATAGAGTAAACATAGCTCGATATCTTCCTTTGCTTCACTTTCGCAAAAAAATAATGATGTACATTGGTCCCCAAAATGGCTCCAATCTATGTTGTTGTGCTGCTTCATTAGAGATAATGAGGAGTGAAGGACATAATAATATCTAGGTGTGACTTGCTTCTCTTCCTGCAATAGGGTCATATCTTTTGGGCTTTCACTTAGTTTCTGTTGAATTTCATCAAGTTTAACTATGTGGATCATTTGTTGGGCATGGATATTAGCATATCTACCTCTATTCAGTCTTTTCAAGGATATTATCAGTTCCTTAAGAAACCCTATCACAGCTACAAGCTTAGTGCTCTTTTTACTCAGTTGTACAACTTCCTTGACTATTCCTATAAACTCATGATCAGAGCTCCACATATCAAAATTTTTGAAAGCCTTTTTAGACCTTGGGCACTGTTGCAAACCCAGAAAAATTGGGACATGATCAGATGATCCAACTATCATATACTCAGCTTGCACAAAGTCAAACAAATTAAACCATTCAATATTAATCAAAGCTCTGTCAACTCTTGACCATATATGCTTGTTGTCCAAGTTTAATCCCCACTAAAACTCCTCTTTTCAGATATAGAACAATGACCAATGCATTGTTGGAAGTCCTTAGTTTTAGCCACTCAAATATCAGTCCCTTCTATCCTTTCATGTGGATGCAACATAGCATTAAAGTCCTCAATGACACACCAACCCCTATTTGAGCTGTTGCAATTTGCTTAAATGTGCTCCATAATAGATGCCTGAGGTCAACCTTCTTAAAGCAATATATAAAAGTCATATGAAACACCTTTTGAGTTAAGAGTTGAGCAACTTTGCAGTGCATTAGTTGCTCACTCATGCTTACCACCTCCACTAGATAAGCTTTTGGCTTCTAAGCAATTAGAATTCTCCCAACATGGTGTATATGGAAATTAGATTGAACATGCCCGTTTCTGAATAGAGATTAGGATATCCCATCAGCATTCTTTTCGTTAATCTTAATTTCAAACAATGCCACAAGAACAACCCTATTTTTTTGCAAGGAAGAGTTTATCTTCCTTCTTATTAGGGCTATTCAAGCCCCTAATATTCCATGCTATCATATTGTCCATGGGCAGGGGGTTCACCTACCACTTCCTCTTGTCGTAGTAATTGCATAATCTCCTCTTTTAGTAGTGCTTGAAACCTATTTGATGCTGAAGCTGGCATATTTTGTACTAGCCTAATTGATCTGGCTGACCTTCTTAGGCTTATAAATCCTTCATCATCAACTCTGTTCCTCATTTCACCATCCTTTTGTAGATTCTCTTCTATTGAGTTGCTCATCACTGGTCTCCATTCCTACGTGATAACATTCTTTTTTCTGTAGCCCTTTTCCTCATGCCCAAAAAAGTCATAGTGCTTACATCTAACCGGTTTCCATTCAAATTTTACTTTTGCTTCACAACCACGTCATACTCATTCACATAACCCACAAATTTAGGTAACTTCCCATCAATCTAGACTTCTATAAGCAAACGAGCATAATTCGGCTTTGTTCTTTCTTTCATATGTTTATCTATCTTCAAAAAGATTCCAATGATACCTCATATCTTATTAAGGCTATCTAAACCCTAATATTTGATGTCCAGCCCTTGGAACTGAACCCATACAAGGAACAAATTGATAACATTGACATCAATATCTAGCTTCTCATCCCAATCTTTTAACACAAAAGGCTTATTATCAAAAAAAAAATGTCCCCCTAGCTAGTACTGCTTCCTTATTCTCAATAAAGTTGAATCTCCCCAGAAACACCTCTTTCCTCATTACAGCAACCTTATGAATGCCATAATTTTTCCATATTCGGGGCACAAATCCATCAATTATCTCAAATTGTGGATTTGCTCCCAATACTCGACATAGTATTACAGAACTCCAATATTCTATCTCCTACTTTATATCATCCTTCTCCAATTTAGCACACAGAAATCCATCAATTTTAGGGGCTTGTATGAAGTTCAATGCACTTCCTTCATCCGGCTCAATTAACGAAGCGTAGAAACTTACTTTGATGGAGTTATCAATCTCCAGGATCATTTGTGTTACTTGCTCCTTCGGTTCTTCGTGATCATGCTCAGGCATCTCCTATGGTAATGTTTCATTAGATATGGGCATCCTTCTCCTCCAACTGGGTCAATCTCCAGCTACTTACGGGGTATGATGACTTTTTTGAACTGATGATGACAACAACATAGTGTTAAGAGGCATAATTGATCTCGGTCTGTAACGCTTTCCCCCTCTCACCATGGTTGAAGCACGAAGCTTTAGAGAGAGAGTTTTCTATACACAGAGAAGTGTGTATATGCGTGCGCGTGCATATGTGTATGTGTGTGTATTAACTAAATGCGATATGTTTTAGTTGATTCTTGAAGGCCTTTAATTGAAAAAAGAACATGATATGACAATAGGGCTAAAGGCCTGTTCATTATGCGCATATTGATGAGCACATAGTAGATTGGAGGAGGTTGGGTCAGATTTGAGTAGGTTGGGTCAGATTTGAGTAGGTTGGGGTTGTATCTGAAGTTAACATATTAGAGCATGTTGGAGCATATTGGTATAGATTAGAGTATGTTGGTCCATGTTGTGTTAGCAATTAGCAGATTGGAGCATGTTGGAATAGATTGGTATAGATTGGAGTAGAGTACAGTAAGTTGATACAACAATTAGCAGGTTAAAGTAGACTAGAGTAGGTTGCATTTTATTTTTGTAATTACCAACGGCTATATTTTATGCAAAACCTTTTTTTAATACAAGTTTGCATCCAAAAAATTATGCATTGATGTGTTGAACATCATCGTAAGCATTATTGCATCAATTGGTAATCTTTTTCATATATCAGGAAATTGTAATGACCAATTGCGACCAATAAATACGTTTCATTACAACAAAGGCTTACATTTAGAAGTTTAGTTGTCGTCTATCGATGCTAAAATTATTATATCCCTACATTTCATTCATTGTTTGTTTGTTTTGCTCATCGTACAACCCAATGTTGGGGATTGTGATAATGTTTGCTTGGTCTTGGCAAAATTCGTATCCCTTCTTTATGCATTTGGCTAAAGTTGTGTAATGCACATTATTGTCATTTTCTTAATTGTGTCCACATTGTTGTCGTTTACTTAATTTGTTATAATAATTCTTTTAAAAAATATATTTTTAAAGATTGTCATTCATGCAATAAAGTGTATAGTTTTTTTCTAGTGAGTTGGATTGATTTCGGGTGGGTTTGAATAGTTAAGAGTGGGTTCGAATAGGTTGGAGTAGATTGGCATAGATACAATATGCTTTAATGAACAAGCTTGTAAAATTTACCATAAACAATTACAACATAATTTGCCATTGCTTTGTTATTTATATATTTATTATCTTTCTTTTGTAAAAAGTAGGTTTGTCATCTCATATGTCATCAACATTCAACATTTCACCACTCATTGCCTTACCCCGAAAAATTGGATTATACTCTGAGGTGCAGCTTGATTGGTGAGTCTAGATTTGTGTGTCGTATGCGGTAAGAAGAGACTTTTGTTTGATCAATGAAAATGTGCATTAGTAGCATTGTATACAAAATTGCAGCAGGTGTGCATGTGGGTTTATCAACACAAACTTCAAGTCTAAAATCAAATAAGACAAGTAAAATGTATAAACTTAAGTATTGATTTCAAAAAATATGGGTACAATTTCTACATTGAATACAAATTAAGTAATTCTTCGATTCAATCTCCTTGTAACTTATGCAATTCAACTGCTTGATCTCGATTGATGCAGAACCAAATGAAATGGTTCTTGGTCTTGAATTGCAAAAGGTTTGATTCTTGTTTCTAAAGTATCAGAAGTTCTACTCCTTGTCGCTAAGTAGCTATATGTTGCTTGCAGCGTGAGCCTTTCATTTCTGTAGATGCTAATTGTTGAATTTAGTTTGCCAGTTTAATCGATGTGAGGCGAGGTTGCTTGATCTCGGTCGATGAATTGGATGATGAAGAACACTAGGGCAATCTTCAATTTGGAATTGTAGGAGATGTCAAATTAGCTGACCTTGATCCTTGTTGATTGCTGACTGGAGGTATTTTATAGTTCGAGTTTTTTGAGATTGTAAATGCTGAATGTTGAGCCCTGAAGAATGGCGGGGAGGGGCCCTTATATGCTCTAAGACTAGGGTTTGAATTGGGCTTTCAACCTAAGCCTACATTTTAGTAATTATCTTCTAAAAGAAAATAAGTATTATTCATTGCATTATCAATTACATGTGGTAATTTTTGATTGATCAAAATTCTATTTCATTTAAATTTGACGTAATGGACCTACCAAAGACAATTTGACACATGACAGTCCATAATTAGCCAAATGAAAATTATTTTATTTTACACATAACATCGTATGATTTGTCAGCAACTTTTTGCCTCCTACAGGGTTCTCTTCTCTACTGAGTAGGAGTTGGGGTTCAAATATCTTTTTATCGCAAAATTAACCATTGTCTTAGTTTTTTGAGTACTTTTGTGTTTTTTAACTTATATATTCTTTTATTGTTTAAACTACATTTTTTTCTTATCAATTCAAACTACATATGTTACTTTCCTCTTACTCCTTTCATCTTATATGGAAGGATCTCTTTCATATTTTTTTTATTTTTATCGACACTTTTGATGTTTATGACCCCTCAAATTGCAAACTAATTACTATGTAACAACAACCTCATATTAGTTCTCAAAATTAAAATTATATATCCACTATCTTAAAATAATTTTATGAGTGTTTACATAATTTTTTTATGATCATTGTTTTGACCATTATGATTTTATTTCATGAGCATATAGTTACAAGTTATCATAGTGTGTGTGTTATTTTCATATTCATATTCATTTTCATATCATATAATTTTCATTTTCATGAGCACATACTCGCCATTTTTATGAGCACATACTCGCCATTTTTATGAGCATAGATTTATAATGTTATGAGCATATACTTTTCATTTTATGAACACAAACATGTATTTAATTTGAGTACGTGAGCATATAGAGTTGATTTTTAGGAGATAAGCTAGACTGTTTACTTATAGTAAACTAGTAAAGTGAACATATATCACTAGTTAATTTTATGAATTGAAAAACGACTTTCTTGCACATTTTAAATAATATCTAATTATGAGCATTCAATTTTGAATTTATGAGCACGTAAGCATATATTTATGAGCATGTTTTTATTTTGTAAGCATGTAGTTTCACAATTATGAGCAATATTTTTTATTTTATGCGCATGTACTTATCATTTTTATGAACATACACTTTGAAACTATTAGTAAATACATTTGATTAGTTTATGTAGCAAACTTATATTAAAAAGGGCAAGATGCAAAAAAAAAAGCATGAAGGGTCATGGGGCCCATGGCACGGGCTTCGAGGCGAAGGCGCGGGCTTTTCAGACACGAGGCGTAGTTCTGTTAAAAAATGCTTCAAATCCATTCCCAAACCATATTTCTTTGAAAATAAGCTAGAAATGGCATCAAATAAGGGATTAAACATCATGCTAACCACGAACAACATTGCAAATGGTCAT
Organism: Selenicereus undatus; assembly: GCA_017589665.1. Taxonomy (NCBI): domain Eukaryota; kingdom Viridiplantae; phylum Streptophyta; class Magnoliopsida; order Caryophyllales; family Cactaceae; genus Selenicereus; species Selenicereus undatus. The sequence continues at coordinate 70,414,569 of JACYFF010003369.1, forward strand.
CCTTTCCCAAAAAAAAAAATCGCAGATAAGGATCAAACAGGATAACGTAACATCATAGTGTCTCCAACCACATACCATAAGATAGTAGGAGTCATAAAAGACACAAACTAGCATAGCCATAGGAAAGCATAAAACATATAATACACGAAAGAAAGTAGCTCATAATTTGCTCTATGGGTGAACTAAGCTTCATCATCATCTAACACTACATGCTCTGCAAATGAGCTCACTACAATTTTTAACAATAAAAAAAAGAATCAATTAAATACAATTAAATAATTTAAACCTTAAAAGAATTTAACACATGGCGACCACCTGTCAGGTAGAGAGAGAGAGAGAGAGAGAGAGGAGAGAAGAATAGTAAGGGGTTGGTAGCAGTAGCACTATAATAGGTCATTTTTGAACTACTTGAAGCCAAAAAAAAAAAGAGAAAAAAGAGAAACCTTCCATGGTTGTTGACTCATAGAGAAGGAAGATGAGGGTGAAGAAGGAAGTATGAAAGAAGAAAGGAGAATGAAGCACTTACTATCGCTAGGGCTAGGGTTTCGAGTTTCCAGCATCACGTTGGAGTTCAGCAACAACAAGAGCAAGTCAATTAAAGGCTTTGACAAAGAAAAAATAGGGTCGAGGGCATCAAAGGCTATTTTTTTTTCTCCTTTTTTCCTCAAACAATTTGATTAGGATCCACAACGCGCGGGTTTCATGTGCCTCGCGCGTAGGTCTAAAAGCTAGAAAAATTGAACAAAGCGCCCATTTAAAAGAATGGGTTGCATCTCCATTCAAGGTGCAATGAGCTGACCTTCGAGCTTTTGTGCGCCTAGGTGCACCCCGAATGCACTTTTTTAAAAACAGACACCTAATAAATACAAAGACTTAGATTACTTAGAAAAATGAAGGAAGAAAACAGGAATTAAAAAAATCAAATCAAAAGACTTAGATAATATTAATAAAGTAGCTGTATTTTTTTTATAGATAAACTAGTTGTATTAATAATTTTTAAGTAGTTAGAAGACAAACAAAAAATAAAGAAAATATACGAAAAAGATTGAAAGCCTATCTTTATATAATAAGTATAAAAATGAGTGAAAGCTTGAGAATTCAAGAAATAACCATCCAACCATTTTGGTTGAATTTCACTAAAATATTCTAAGCAGTTACAACAACAAATTTATTATAAACTATAAATTGTAAGTTTCAAAAAATCATTTAGTAGATATACTATCACTTATCTTTATATTCATCTCTATCTTTATCTTTATATCATTTATTAAAATTCTAAATTTAACCGTTTATCAATTGATCTTCTTTTACTAGAAATTTATCTCTATCTTTATCCTTATATTAACTAAATGAAATTTTAAATTTGACAGTTTATCAATTAAATTCTCTTCTAGGGAATTTCTCTTTATTAGTTACTTCCTTTCCTTTCTCGACTAAGTTATCCCCCCACTAGGGCCACAACCCTGTAAAAATTAATGCCTTCCCCACCCTCAATTTTCTTGCTTCAATTCATGGAATTGTCGGTAAAAGTCGATTTTCTTCGATTCTTCTAACAAAATTTATTGATTTTTCTATCATTGCCTCACCAATTTGGTTTTCCCCTTTTTTGTTTTTACAGTAGGTATACTACCACAAATTAGTGTTGCGAGAAAGAGTGAAAATATCAATGAGTAAATTATTAATAACATGCCCCCATAGGCTCATGCCCATTATTCAAAATCCTTCACGTTAATCAGAATGGTGAGTAGTAAACTCAACTTTACCTTTTGTTTTGACCCCCACCCTAAAAATTATGCTTTGACATGGACCTTCTTTTGGGCTTCTTTTAGCTTGCATTTTTATTTAAAGAATTCTAATATGTTTTACACTACCTTCAAAATGCATGCAAAGAAGTGCAATGATATGCACATTTTTTTTTCCTGCTTTCCCATTATAATTTGTACAAGTTTCTATATGATAATTGAGAAATGTTGATACAGACATTCAAATACTAATCAACTCTATGACATGTTCAAGGAAGTTCTGTACTCGTTCATCCTTTTTGTTTTTTTTTCCTGTTTCTATCAACAATATTAGTTAAACTTTTCTTCACTTTAACATTGTATTCTTTTTTAGATGTTATAGATTTGCAAAATTTGCAAAACTAGAAAATGTTGATGCAGGACATTCAAATGCTAAGTCACCATGACCCATTCAAGATAATTTCTTTATTGTCCTTCCATTTTGTTTTATCCCAATTGTGCTTGCAACCTTAATTAAACTTTGTTTTCTCTTTAGCACTGTGTTATTTTAATAGATATTATAAATTGCAGATATAATATAAATATAGATTAATGTAGAATTTGTTTTTTTAAGTACCTTTTTTTTCTATTTTCTTTTCAATTAGTTTGCATGAGTTCTATCACTTTCTTAATAGTTCAACCCCTTTCTCATTTTCACATGGCCAATTTTTTGGGCTATGACATGAAGTATTTGTGATATGTTGTGTATCTTCTCGAGTGGTGTCATGTATGTTGTGTTTTTATCCATATTTCTTGCTAAGAAGTGAGAATATTTGGATGTAACCCTTGTTATTAATGTCGATCACTTAAATATTGTAGTTTTCAAGGAATATTATTAAAGTTGGTTGGGTCATATTTGATGAAGATGTTAATGAATCCATGTTCGCTATGATATCACAACTCTATTAACTGATAACATATATCACTATGTATAGGCGCTTGATTTAATGTAAATTTAATTTATTACTACAAGCGAGAGATGTATGTGGGTGGTTACAAAATAGTAGTTGCTTAGATTTTGAGAAATTGAGTTGGTATTCTCTTTAAGAATTGAAAGAAAAGATGTCATCCTATCCACGCAAAAAAAAAGAAGGAAAGATGGTATCAAACAATCTAATCTAGTGGAATCGACATGGGAAGTTTTTGGGTCTTGGTTTATACTTTATATAGTAAGGCTATGTAATCAATAATTGTGATATATTCCACTTGCACTTTGTGGTAATGCAAGGGGATTAAACTAAAGCCTTAAGGGCTTCGTGGTAAGTCATTATACGAGATCATGATCATAGTATAATTATTAGTTTTGAAATTAAATTTATGTTATTGACAAAGAAAGTATAGGTGCACTACATAAAAATTTTCTATGGAGAAACATAGGTGTATATCATATGCAACTAGGATGATGCCCTTGATTATACTGTGGGTTTGAAAAAATCTTTACCCTAAAAGATGTTAAACTCCACGTTGAATTATTTCCTTGATGTTGAAATATGTTTGCATTAATATAAAATATAAAATCAGTAATTCTAAGGTACATATCTATGTACCATACTTAAGAGACATTATATAATTGGGCTAAGCTCCTCTTTCATTTCTCCCACTTAACAAGTATTTTCATAATTCTCTCAGCCCAACTGATTAAAAAAAGATACTATTGTAGGTAACAAAAGGTACATTACATATAAGAAAAGATACAATATAGGTAAGGAAAGATACATTGCAGAAAACAAAGGGTACACTATAGGAAGGAAACGACACACTGTAGAACAGAAAAGATACGTTACTGTCGGAAAAAAAAAGATACACAATAACATCTTCAGCGCTCGTCCATTACATGACTCCAGGGTATATACCATGCTGGATATATATGTTTGTATATAAGAATTTTCCAAAATATAGTACTTACTAAAATAATATTAAAAATTATATGTTCTCTTGACAATATTTTTGATAGTTTAAAGATCCTATATGATAACATTAGCACAATCTAGTTATTTAAAGTAAAAGTATAATGTAAATGATAAGTTTCGAAGATTAAGGTCCTGTTCGGCAAAATTAGCAGTTCAGGTAGCGGATAACTATTTAAATATCGGATAACGTTTATAATTTAGCTGTTAGCGGATATCTATTTAGATTAGCGGTTGAAATTAATGTGTTTGGTAAATTTAGCTGTTATGCTAGCTGATTAATGTAAATTGACATAAAATGATATAGATAATTTTCTAAGATAAAATTTTTAAATGATATCTTTGGCTAAAAACTATGAAACACTACTTTTAAATGTCAAACATTAATACTATTAGCTTTTAAAAAATGCAGCTTAAAACGTTAAAAGTTACTTAAAATACTAATTAAAATACCAATTTACCGAATACTAAAAATTAATTAATTAATATATTAATTTAATCAAAATACTAAATGCTATCTAAAATACTATTGCTGAACAAAGCCTAAATTACGATTTGAATGATGAAACCCTAACATTCTACTACCCGTATAATTTCCTCAATAAGCGCGTGATGCCTAGTTATGGTAGCACGGAGCCAAGTAGCGAGCCATTGCCCGAACCCCTACCGCCATATCTCACCAGAAAATTAGAGGAAGAAACAGAGGGCACTTGATTCTTGATTAGCCGAAGAAGTAGAGAGAGAACACAGAAGACAACATAGACTATAGACAGGGAAAGAAGACGGGGAGAGAGAGAGAGAGAGAGAGAGAGAGTCAATGCAGCAGGAGAACAATGATGAAGTGAGAGCGAAAGCCATGGCGTCGGATGCTCAAATCCTTAATTCGGATTCGGATAAGTTCCCTCCACCTCCACCTCCACCTCCACCTCCTAAGGTCAGAGAAGAAGGATGCTCACTTCATCTGACGACGATGTACACTCTCTCCTAGAACAATCGTCCCTCTTCCCTTTCTCCCCCAATTTTCTCTTTGCTTGTTCGATTTTCTTACCTTCGGTTTCAATTTTCGCTGTTTTGTATTCGTTGCGTTACAGATTTGCAGCATTAGCAATTTGCTCGATTCTTTCTGTTTGAATTGGCTGTGTTGGTGTTTAGCTGGGATTGAGATATAATGACGCGATTTGTTCCTGCCAACATTTCAGTTTCCAGATTTCTAGTTTTAGGGTTTTGTGATTATATGTATTTGATTATAAGGCCTTTTTTGATCCCCCCCCTGCTGTGGTTCAGGTTTAGAATGTAGAAAATTCTTTGGGTTTTGTTTTGGCGTAGAGGTTGTGGGCATGGCCCTGGGCTACGGGTTGGTTGGGTTTAGCGTTTTGAAGAAGTTGGTTGACGTCTTACTTGCTGTTTTGTGCACCCCTTACGTGTTAAAGGTTTTGCTTTGTTTTATGTACCTCTGTCTGAAACCTTGAGAATCTGGGTATTCTTTGGTGGATTAGTTGGCTGAGGGTCCTTGGGAAAAAGTGCACAGGCCCATGGTTGGTGGTCCTTGGGGAAAAATGCACAGGCTCGTGGTTGAGAGTCCTTGATTTCTAATTGGGTGTGGGCACAGGCTCATGAGGATTGGTTGGCAGAGAGTCCTTGGGAAAAAATGCGGTCAAATTTTCACTCTGTTGCTGTTTTCATAGCTTTTCCGCTTTGGATTTTGTTGATTGTGGTTATATGTTCGACTGTGTGAGGGTGCTTATGGTTTTTCTACTGGGGAGGAGGCTGTAAGCTTGCATTTTTGATTGGTTGGATGGACTGGGTCTCAAAATGTGTGCCGTGCTTTTATGGAAGACTGATGCAGTAATTTTTCATCCCACTACAACTTATATGCCTGATTTGTAGTATCTTATAAGTTACAACTTTGGAACTTATACTGAGTGAGTTATTCCGGTAGTAAACTTGGGAGACTGTGGACTTTAAGAGATGTACAATTGTGCTGTAGCCTGTACTTCTCCTCATGTCTAGCTATGTCTTGCAAATCTTTTTGAACGGATGGTAATTGTAGCTGCTAAATCATTTTTCTATTTGGTTACTCTTAAATAGTCTTACTATGGGAAACCCTTATATGTTCCAAGGGCCAATTGTCGAAGCACCAAGCTATAAATGTGGCCTGATTCAATCATCGAAAGATGGAAATTAAATTCATCACAAGCGTCTTCTGGTGTGTCTGAAATTTGGCGTTTTTCTTTTTTTTCCCGCCTGCCGAATTGTACTGTAATCTGCCCCCCCCCAAACCAAAAAAAAGATGTACGGCGAATATAAAATTAGACTGCCTTTATGGATTTACATTTATGGGCAGATTGCATGTAATGCATTTAGGTTCATTAATAAATTTCTAGTTTGACTTAGGTATTTAATGTTCTCCATTTAGATCTTAGGTTAATTGAGACACTATCATCTTCTTTACTTCTTGTGGCTCACTTGTGTTGAGAGGTCACATTAATGTTTAGATGTTACATTTCACTTCCCATTAAACGTCCGGTTTTATTCAAGCTTTTAATGGACTGGAGTCCTTGCTGATCGCTTATTTTATGGTCCAGTGTTGATTAATCATTGGCGTTGTCTAATACACTAATAAATGGTTCTTGAGCTTCCAGACTTCGAGCTGTCATGTATTCATGATCATAGAATCTATGCATCTAGTCTTAGTCTATATATTCAATTGCAAATTTGAGTTTTGAGTTCCTGACAAAAGCGGTCTTTCAGGCACTCCCCTCGCACGCATATGCACCATCAACAAGTATGTCTGCTCCTCCATCAAGTACTCTGCCAAATGTTTCACTGAAAACATATCTGCAAAGCAGGAACCCAGGTGGGCCTCTGATACCCTTCTGCCACTGTACTTAGTTTGCGATATTGGCTTTTAATCTGGATTGGCTTTGTGGTGGCGTTTAATACTGGGATTTTAGGTGAAGTGTCTGTTCATAAAATGATTTAGGGTGAAGTGTGGAAACAATAAGTTACGTAGGAGTACTCAGTTCTTTGGTGGATTCTCCTGAATTTGACTTTTGCCATGTTATTAGTAAAGTGATGTACGGTGGAGATGTGGACACAACAAGTTAAATAAGAATACTCTCTTTTCCTATGAATTCTCATGAATTTAACTCTTGCTGTGTTATTAGTAAAGTGTGTATGGGAGTTTGTTCTTCTTTTGTTATGGGTACAATTTTCAATGGAACATTTGTGCAAGGTACATCGATGGTGGTCACCCCATGGAATGGAAACTTCATTGTGTGCCCCAAAATGTTACCCTCTACGGGGAATCTGAACTCAGTTTCTTCAATCCCAGGACGTAAGATTGATGTCTGTCTCTCCAATTAACTTGGGCAATCACATTTTGTGAAAATCAACCATAATTGTAGAGGTAGGTTTTAGATCGAAGAACCCTTAGCAAATTGAGTTATTACTTGCAGGGATAAAAGCAGGAGATGTTAGTTATTGGAGATAAGCAATATGACTGGCAGATTCATCAGGTTCTAATGGGTGATTGTGGGATGCTCCTAATAGAGAAAGAGGCACAACTTGGAAGGGCAGCGGTGAAGGGTTTTTACCCCCTTTTTGTTTTAGGGGGAGGGGCTGTATCACAGGATTTTTACTTGTTATATGATGTGTCCTGTCTTGCTCTTTTCTTTTTGCTTCTTAATGCTCCGAAAGCCCATTAAAAAATATTAGCTAACTGTATATGATTGGGTTTTCATAATAGATAGATAAAAAGTGGTATTGCAACTTGTATGCTAGCTAGGAGAAAGAGAACATCCCTTATTTTCAACCTAAGTAATGTGGCTCTATTTCTGATCAGCATAAAGTTAATAACAGGTAAGAAATCCAAGAGAGTTAAGAGTGTATTCTCAGGGAGGAAGAATCTATAATCCCTCAGATTCGATTTGGACTAGGTAGTGTTCCTCATTCGCATTCCCAGTTGTAGTTCAATGAGAATGCAATGTGTTCTATAGGGTATATGTCTTTATTAGAACAAAACTGTTTGCTTTAGGTGCCTCAAGTCTAACATTGTTTTGACCTTGATGTGGAAAAAGTGCAGCCATTTATTGCCATAAATAATTGGTTATATGGATATGTTGACCAAATAAAAAAAAAAGACTGACTCTCCCAACTATTACATTTGCTGTAGAGTGTGTGGAAATAATGGTCTGGAAACGAGATGGTATCTGGAAATAAATGATAATGTGTCTAGAACAGCTGTGAAGAATGAAGATTGTCTCAGCTTTTCGAAGAATAGAATTAGCTAACCAAAAGTTTGCCTATATGTTGCGTAGTATTAGAACTGAAGCATTATGGCTTACTGTTGTAGAACTATTAGTCTGTGGAGCATTTGGCAGTGGTATGTGTCGATTACCTGTTGTAATTAAAAAATCTTAACATCTTCCTTAAACAAGATTGGCATTCTAGTCGCTTTCCCAGCTCTTGGAGAGGGTATTTCATTTGAGAAGGCCTTACATTCGCCAAATTCGAGTTTGTTTCTTTTATTTGATATGGAGATGGAGACATGACATTCCATTGTTCTTGATGCAACCCGCTTATTATGTTATACAACTTGAAAAATCAGCATACTGGTTGCTTAGCTGGCTAATGGGTGTGGCATTTATTGTTTGGAACGCTTTGTGAATACTTGCGGGCTTCCTTTCTTTTGTTAATATAATTTCTTTTTTCCTGATCAAAAAAAATACTTGCGGGCTTCCTTTTTATGTGATATGTGGTCCCTATCTTGTGTTTACTTCTTTCTTTTTTTTTCTCTTTGGCTGAAAGTGAAGATTGAAAAATTCGTTAAGCACTAGTAATGTGCTGTATGGAATTTGTGAGATACATTTGCCTTAAACAAACACCAGCTTGAATGTCAAAACAATCTCTCCCTCAAAGAACTTAATTGCTTAGGTTAGAAGAACTTTTTCAACTTCTGTGGCTGAAACAAACAACAGACTCTATGTAAATTATTTACCAAATTGCTCTTCTTTAGAGAGGTGTTACTTGTTGCTGTTCACAGCTTACCGTCACAACCATTCAAGATATTGATGCTAACCTTTGTTGAAGGGTCGATGATGTACCCAAGGAGACCTCCATTGAAAACCAAACCCATGATCA
>JACYFF010003369.1:70428398-70456291 GCA_017589665.1 Selenicereus undatus
CTACAAGCTCTTCTTTGTTTCACCATTTGGGACTTAGAAGTGCATCACTTATCATCATCTCCTTTCATTTCCTTCTCCACTATAAAGTACATCTTGGTTTCTCTATCATTCAATTCTTTTAGAATCAGTTTTGACTCTCATTGTACCTGCAAGCCTTTTGAGACCTGAATTGGAGTCTGTCAGATGATATAATGATTATTGATGTATCCGCTGAGGCCTCAAGCTAGGACTCAATTTAAGAATGAAGGATAACAAACCAAGGGAGGATACAATCAAGGGAAAACCAATGAAAGTGACACGTAATATGTTGGTTGTGAGGCAACAAACACGTGAGGGAGGAATGGAACTTAGAATCAAGGGATTCTAAGTAAAAATCAAAAGGGAATTTGATGTAATTTGATGTATATCACAAGGGATGGATGGAACCAAGTTACGAGCTATCAAGAACATGAAGCAAACAAGAGAAACTTCAAGGTTCAAGGGTGGTGCGGTCGTGCTTCTGCCCGTGCCAATTTGCCGATTCGTGAAGCCGTGTATTCTTACTTTGCACGGTTGAGTGTGGTTTGGAGTTTGTGATGAAAGCTAGACTATTAGAGGTAGTCTGAGTCTTGAATAAGCATTGGAATGGATATGTGAATGACTTGTAATTGAGGGAAAGTGGAAGAGAAGCAAAGATAAGATTTACTAACTCAAAATTAAGCTAGCAAACTCACCTTAACTCTCTTTGAATCCTTGAGGTTAAACATCAAATGGGATAGAACTAAACTCAATGTTTGGATACAGAAACACCACCAAACTCAAGTTTAGGGCCCTTAAATTATGATTAAGATACAGATATCACCACTTAATCAAGTTTGAGACTTCTCTTGAACACCACCTTAACCGGCCTAGTTAAGGATAAACAAGTTTAGTATTTGAGGTAAGAAAGCTGCAAGCTCTCAAAATTGATTTTCATTCAAAGTTGGAAGATGATACAAAGAGGGCCGTGTGATGCTCTTTAAATAAGTCTAAGCTAGCAAGCACATCTACCTTTCCTTCCTAGCTAGGAAAAGTATTAAGAGCTAATACAAACCGGTTTTGTGCTAAACTAAGTACAAGCTTGCTTAAACTAATCTAATACATTCAAAGCATGAAGTAAAGTAGTACTAATGATTATTATACATCAATCTACTCATAATTAAGCTTAATACATGCTGAATGCTTGCTGAATTCCCATTGGCCAGCCGTAAAGTAGAACTTGCTTTTTGTCTAGCCAATCAAATGCAAGAGACCAAAAGGTGGCTGCTTGTTTTTCATTAGGTGAACATTTCAAGGCAGCAAATCAGCATAGGATGACATGGGGACGTGTGCCAAGTCTAGAATGGCGTGCCAAGCAGCTTGTAAGTGAGTAATCTCACGGTTTGGGGCAAAAGAAACCGGGTTCAAAGACAGATTCTGGCCGGTTTTGGAGCAAAAATAAATCCTAGCAAAAGTGTGTATGATTGTGTTTTCAGGCCATGGGGGGTAACTTTGGGATATGTATAACCCCCCCAACAAAGAAATCAAGGTTATAGCATGTTTAAGTAGGGTAATTAGGCTTAAACATTTTACCACGTAGATTAGAGCCAAATCTGACTGGTTTGAAAAAAAACCTTAATCTCCTATCCTCTTGTGGGTATGATTGAAAATTAATGCTTGGACCTGAAAGTAGACATCATGAGGATTCCAAAAATGTAAAAATTCAAGACTTCAGCCATCATATAGCTCAACTTATGAAGGGAAAAAAACCGTGTATATTCTGGTCCTGCTGGGCAGTTTGGACACCTTGGGTTTATTTGCTAATTTGAATGGGCAAATGAAGTCCAAATGGGATGAAACTTGATTTGGTATAAAGCTGACTTGTTGAACTTCAATCCCAATGAAAAATATTAGACTTAAACTCTTAGGAGGCTTGAGTAATTAAGCACACAAAAGTGGGTTAGCTGCTGGAATGAACCCTTACTCTACAATTTTAAGACTTAAACAAAACTTGGATGATTTATTCATCCTTTAACCAGCATAATAAGATTACCTAGCTTGATTTGCTTCTCTAAATCAAGGGGCATGGAGGGACCTCCATCATCCTCCCCTTGTTAAAAAGATTTGCCCTCAAATCAATTTAGATAATTACCTCCTCTTCTTGCTTCATTGGATGGCTGAAAAAGAATCAACCATTCAAACAAGAGAAACTTCACGGTTCAAGGGTGGCACGGTCGTGCTTCTAGGCACGGGCAGCCTGTGCCACTTTGCTGGTTCGTGAAGCCGTGTATTCTCACTTTGCATGGTTGAGTGTGGTTTGGAGTTTGTGATGGAAGCTAGACTATTAGAGGTAGTTTAAGCCTTGAATAAGCATTGGAATGGATATGTGAATAGTTTGTAATTGAGGGAAAGTGGAAGAGAAGCAAAATTAAGATTTACTAACTCAAAATTAAGCTAGCAAACTCACCTTAACTCTTTTTGAATCCTTGAGGTTAAACATCAAATGGGATAGAACTAAACTCAATGTTTGGATACGGAAACACCACCAAACTTAAGTTTAGAGCCCTTAAACTTTCATTAAGATACAGAAACACCACTTAATCAAGTTTAAGACTATACTTGAACACCACCTTAACCGGCCTAGTTAAGGATAAGCAAATTTAGTATTTGAGGTAAGAAAGCTACAAGCTCTCAAAACTGATTTTTATTCAAAGTTGGAAGATGATACAAAGAGGGCCGTGTGATGCTCTTTAAATAAGCCTAAGCTAGCAAGCACACACACAAGCAAGCACCTCTACCTTTACTTCCTAGCTAGGAAAAGTATTAAGAGCTAATACAAACCGGTTTTGTGCTAAACTAAGTACAAACTTGCTTAAACTAATCTAATACATTCAAATCATGAAATAAAGTAGTACTAATGCTTATTGTACATCAATCTACTCATAATTAAGCTTAATACATGCTGAGTGTTTGCTGAATTCCCATTGGCCAGCCGTAAAGTAGAGTTTGCTTTTTGGCTAGCCAATCAAATGCAAGAGACTAAAAGGTGGCTGCTTGTTCTTCATTGGGTAAATATTTCAAGGCAGCAACTTATCATGAGAGGGCTTAGGGACGTGTGTCAAGCCTAGGGAAGGGTGCCGATGTTCTTTGCAAGTTGAAGATTTCGGCTGAAGGCTAGAAGAAACCGGATGGTGCTGAACTGGGTTTAGGAGCAGATTCTGGCCGGTTTTGGAGCAAAATTAAATCCTAGCAAAAGTGTGTATGATTGTGTTTTCAGGCCATGGGGGGTAACTTTGGGATGTGTATAACCCCCCAACAAAGAAATCAAGGTTATAGCATGTTTAAGTAGGGTAATTAGGCTTAAACATTTTACCACGCAGATTAGAGCCAAATCTGACCGGTTTGGAAAAAAAACCTTGGTCTCCTATCCTATTGTGGGTATGATTGAAAACTAATGCTTGAACCTGAAAGTAGACATCATGAGGATTCCAAAAATGTAAACATTCAAGACTTAAGCCATCATATAGCTCAAGTTATGAAGGGAACAAAACTGTTTATATTCTAGTCCTGCTGGGTAGTTTGGACACCTTGGGTTTATTTGCCAATTTGAATGGGCAAATGAAGTCCAAATGGGATGAAACTTGATTTGGTGTAAAGCTGGCTTGTTGAACTTCAATCCCAATGAAAAATATTAGACTTAAATCCTTAGGATGCTTGAGTAATTAAGCATACAACAGCGGGTTAGCGGCTGGAATTAACCCTTGCCCTGCAGTTTCAATGCTTAAACAAAACTTGGATGATTTATTCATCTTTAAACCAGCATAATAAGGTTACCTAGCTTGATTTGCATCTTTAAATCAAGAGGCATGGTGGGACCTCCATCATCCTCCCCTTGTTAAAAAGATTTGTCCTCAAATCAATTTAGGTAATTACCTCCTCTTCTTGTTTCATTGGATAGCTGAAAAAGAATCAACCATACAAATAACTCTCCTTTGATCTTGGAGGCTCTCGTTTCTGCAAGCCTTTCATGATTACTTTTAAAGAATGAAAATCAGTTTTGAGAGCTTGTAGCTTTCTTACCTCAATTTTGAATGATACTTCATGATTCTTCATGGAAGGACCTATGTGTAATTTGATTACTGCAAGCCTTTCATGATTACCTAAATCATCTTCCAACTTTGAATGAAAATCAGTTTTGAGAGCTTGTAGCTTTCTTACCTCAAATACCTAAATCTGCTCCTAAACCCGGTTCACCACCATCCGGTTTCTTCTAGCCTTCAGCCGAAATCTTCAACTTGCAAAGAAAATTGGCACCCTTCCCTAGGCTTGGCACACGTCCCTAAGCCCTCTCATGATAAGTTGCTGCCTTGAAATGTTCACCCAATGAAGAACAAGCAGTCACCTTTTAGTCTCTTGCATTTGATTGGCTAGCCAAAAAGCAAGCTCTACTTTACGGCTGGCCAATGGGAATTCAGCAAACACTCAGCATGTATTAAGCTTAATTATGAGTAGATTGATGTACAATAAGCATTAGTACTACTTTACTTCATGATTTGAATGTATTAGATTAGTTTAAGCAAGTTTGTACTTAGTTTAGCACAAAACCGGTTTGTATTAGCTCTTAATACTTTTCCTAGCTAGGAAGAAAAGGTAGAGGTGCTTGCTTGTGTGTGTGCTTGCTAGCTTAGGCTTATTTAAAGAGCATCACACGACCCTCTTTGTATCATCTTCCAACTTTGAATGAAAATCAGTTTTGAGAGCTTGTAGCTTTCTTACCTCAAATACTAAACTTGCTTATCCTTAACTAGGCCGGTTAAGGTGGTGTTCAAGTGTAGTCTTAAACTTGATTAAGTAGTGTTTCTGTATCTTAATCAAAGTTTAAGGGCTCTAAACTTAAGTTTGGTGGTGTTTCTATATCCAAACATTGAGTTTAGTTCTATCCCATTTGATGTTTAACCTCAAGGATTCAAAGAGAGTTAAGGTGAGTTTGCTAGCTTAATTTTGAGTTAGTAAATCTTATCTTTGCTTCTCTTCCACTTTCCCTCAATTACAAGCCATTCAAATATCCATTCCAATGCTTATTCAAGGCTTAGACTACCTCTAATAGTCCAACTTCCATCATAAACTCCAAACCACACTCAACCGTGCAAAGTGAGAATACACGGCTTCACGAACCAGCAAAGTGGCACGGCCTGCCCGTGCCTAGAAGCACGACCGCGCCACCCTTGAACCGTGAAGTTTCTCTTGTTTGCTTCATGTTCTTGATAGCTCGTAACTTGGTTACATCCATCCCTTGTGATATACATCAAATTACATCAAATTCCCTTTTGATTTTTACTTAGAATCCCTTGATTCTAAGTTCCATTCCTCCCTCACGTGTTTGTTGCCTCACAACCAACATATTACGTGTCACTTTCCTTGGTTTTCCCTTGATTGTATCTTCCTTTGGTTTGTAAGCCTTCACTGTTAAGTTGAGTCCTAGCTTGAGCCCTCGGCGGATACATCATATTGAAGTAAACAAGTGGAATTCAACACGGGAAGTAGACATCATGAGGCTATTTCCCCCAAACCAAGGGAAGATACAATCAAGACCCTTGCAGGTACCATACAAATAGCTACCAAGAACATGAAGCGAACAAGTGGAATTCAACAAGAAACAAGAGACTCTTCTTGCTTCATTGGATGGCTGAAAAAGAATCAACCATACAAATAACTCTCCTTTGCTTCATTGGATGGCTGGAAAAGATCTTGTAGAATCAGTTTTGACTCTCATTGTACGTGCAAGCCTTTTGAGACCTGAATTGGAGTCTGTCAGATGATATAATGATTACTGTTAGCAGTTCAGGAATATTTATGCTTTTCTCAATTCTCTTTATCTTGGGTTTTGGTTGTATTTATTTAGAGTGCCATGCAATTTATCACCATAGATTGTGCATCTTGGGTTCTGATTGCTTATTGTGATCTCTCTTTCATTTACGAGTGTATTTTATGTTGTAGAATTAAATGTGCATAAATATTTAGTGATTCAGACTAGCTGTGGCCGGGAACTCTAGGTATTGAGTTTCCTTTTTTTTAAAAAGTTCCTATTAAGAATTCATGAATCTATTCTGCAGTTTTTTGGTCATCAGTATTATAGATGGTCTTATTGATTTATTTTCCTGGTGCCATATGGTCTCCTTTTCTACATCACAAGCATTACGTTGAATGCTTCTGATCGATGTCTGCGACCTCCCGCCTTCCCCCCCTTTTTTGGTTTTTTTTTTGTTTGGGGGAAGGGGTGCTGACCAGCCAAGAGATTAGGCTCCTAATGCTATGGTCAATAAGTAGCATTCTTATTTTATAGCATGACATTTCTGAACCTGCTTGATCTGTTACTCTTGTTGATAGGGAAGCCGATTTCAGCAAGTCTGCCTGCTAGAGCTGCAGATAAGCATCGCCAAACATCGGGTTATTCCAAAGGCTTCAATAGAAATAAGGTTTTGTTGAAGTCAGGTAATCCGGGATGGCATGCTCCTGCTGGGAATGCTAATCTTGTAATTAGTTTTTCAGATGATGATGACAGTGGTAGTGGTGAAGAAATGAGACAAAAAACAGCTCAAGCAACCATTAGACATCCGCAGGTGGCAAACAGCAGTCAAAGGCCGCCTGCTTTGCCCCATATGAAACCAGATACTGCACGAAGGACTGCAAAAAGTGAAGGGAAGGTAGTGACTAAGAAAGTGGCTTTAAATCGGACATTTATGTCGTCAATGACGAAAATTCATGGATCCAATGTAAAAGTTACTAGTCCCCTGGCTGAGAGGAAATCATGGTCAAAGAATTCCGATGTTACTGGGAGAATTTTACCAAGCCAGGATGGTCGATTCAACAACCGTATGGATCTTAGCAGTAACAAACTTCAGGATCTACGCCAACAGATTGCTATGTGTGAGAACGAATTGATGCTTATAAAGGTACATAAAAGTAAGGAAAATGTATCAGAACCTTGCAGGGATATTGATGTCATGGGCCAGAGCAAAGTCTCATCAAAGAAAAGTGGAACAGCATCCACTGATGGACAGACCGATACTGAGGAGACTGATGCAAAGCGCTTGAAACTTGCTCAGAATAGTTGTGGTCAACCAGGTTCAAGGGGCCACCAGGACAAGTCCTTTGTTCTTGTTCCTTCGAATGACAGTGTATCTGCTCATGTCCATGATGTGAAAAAAATCGGACAGAGAGGACTACTTCCTAGTTCTAGTGAAATGCAGATACAAGATCGAAAACAGTTGCCTACCTCATCACATAATGAGCGAATTAGACTAGCAAAGGATGGTAAGATTTTTCGTAATCTTTCAGGTAACTATTGATGGGATTTGTTGTTCATGTGATTGTTATGCCTTTGCAGCTTCTGGTGTGGGTGTCAGTTGTAGCCTGTCAGATTGGGTGTCTCGACCAGTGGAGGCTTTGGCCATTCCAAAGCAACCTGCTTCATTAACAAATGCGACTTTTGCTGATCATCTGGATAAGTCAGTAAGTTGCTATGCGATGGTGTTCAGTGCTCTGAGTGTCTTTTGTTAACCAGGGACACCTTATACTTTCTGTTGTACAGAAGTTGCATGAGTTCATGTTACTCATGTTTATGGTAGATTCCTCTCCCCTTGCTTTTGTTTCTGTTTTTTGGATAGGTTTCTGAAGAAGCTGCTCATGTTGTCACATTTATAGTCTACACCAGCAACTTAGCTGTAAAAATAGAGTTAGATGTTCATTTCATAGTGCTTGAACTGCCAGTGGATTATTGTAGTTCTTGCTCATCTGTTTCTTTCATTTTCTCTTGCTTTCCTGCCTAGTGCTTCTAATGTTGTATCTGTGATACTGCAGCATACAGATCTTCTAAACAAGAGTAAGTCGTCAAGTTCTGTTCTGAACCATGATATGTGTGTGAATAATATGAACAAGGTAAATGATCATTATGCTGCTGTGTTTGCACGTGAGAAGCTCATGTCTAAGTCTGATTGTAGCTTGCAGCCTTGCTCCCTGCTAGTCTCGGGCAAGTTTGAGAGTCCTACTGTATGTGATAAGATGAATTTAGCACTGGTGTCTTAGTTCTTAATTTCTTTTCTGTTCTTTGCCTCTGACCTTCCCTAATCTTCTTTTTAAAGGCATCTACAGACAATACTGGTGTCTTACACTCTCTGGATGGGCCTACAGTCTCAGGATGTGATGTGGATTCATTATTTGAAATGGAGGAATTGCATGATAAGGAGTTGGAAGAAGCACAAGAGCACAGGCAGAGATGTGAAATCGAAGAAAGAAAATTTCTGAAAGCTTATCGCAAGGCTCAAGGGGCATTGGCTGAGGCCAATGCTCGTTGCACTTATCTGTACCGCAAAAGGGAACTATATTCTGCTCAGCTTTGTTCTTTTCTGATGGAGGATTGCAGCGTATTATTGACCTCCAGGCAGCATAGGCAAATTGGTGACACATGGAACTTGTCCTATAATGTCTGTGAAGCTAATATGGATCTAATACCTACATCAAGCCATCAATTGCAAGCTGAATGTGAACCTGATAACCAAATCGGCTATGGCTCAAATGCCCAAAGTGCAGATGGTGATGCACACAATTGGTTGTCTGGAAATGAGGATGGAAACAATTTGGGTTCTGAAGCATGCAGTGAACCTGATGCTAGTACGTCTGAGTTCTGACCTACTTGTTCGTGGAAATAGTTCTATTGCTAATGGTGTCCTTTTGCCATCCAATGATCCAAATTTATCTCCAGATGATGGCGAGACGTTTCCTTTGGACCATAGACCTGTTCAAGATGCTTTGACATGGCCAAGAGAGGTAGATAATTCTGAAGGAAGTGAAAAGGATATGAACGTAGACTCAGCCAGATGCTTCGCAGTTGGCAGCTCTCAGGATCCTTTATTTCTTGAAGCGTATTTGAGATCAAAATTGTTTTCACGGCTTGGAGTGATTGATTCTTCGAAGAAAACTGGCACCCATTCTGACAGCAAATCAACTGCAGCAAAAGTCACTGAGGAAAATTTTGCAAGTAGGAAAACTCAGATAGAAGAGGATAATGTTATGCTTTCTGATTCTAAAGACATAAGTGCTCCTAATGGAGGTAGATTTCATTGGACTCATGTCATCATTCCTCTGTTTTGTTTGAAATTAGGATGAGCTTCATTCTACAATCTGCAACTTTTTATTGGTATAAATTAGTGTACAAGTCCCTTCATTAATGCACTGTATGCGTACAAGGGGTTTCTATGAGATTTCCCTTTAAAATGAGTACTCCTTGTATCAGCCATTAGATTCATAGTAAAGATCAATAATAGAATGGCATATCAATGCCTTAGATTCCCTCGCCTTGCTATCTTTCTTCCTTCCCTCTCCGCATTCTCCCCTGCCCTCAACTGCTAGCCAGATATCTGCCATCCTGTTTCATCAGCAGCACTATTGGTGCCCTCTGTCCAGGGCCACACTGGTCGAAGGTCCCCTAGCCGGTGGTTAATCTGCTGCTGTGCCATTTCACTCTCTTTCCTTCTTTTGGTTTCTTGTGTGTCTCTCTTGTCCCTCCTCGGCCAACCTCCCTGCCCCCTTTGGCCATTGTTGAACAAGATTGATGGCAAGTCACACCTTTGACCTTTCTCGCCAAACCATCTGCACTACTTTGTCAGACCGCTCTATACCCCACATCCACAACATTTGTTGTTGTTGTCTGCTTTTTCAACCCTGAAACCCAACTGCAAGTTCCACATGGAAGGAGAAGGAAGATGAGGGGACTATGGCATGCTGGGAGTCCATCTATTGGTCTTGCGTTGATCTAGGTGACTCTTATTGGTTGAGGTCTTTGTTTGACTTGGTTGGGGAGTGGTGTAATGAGGGTGCTTGGGTTCTCAGTAAGAGAGCCATTGGTGGCTTGTGGGTTGCTGAAGAGGGAGGAACATGTGGAGGCCAGGGGAAAAAAAAAGGGATTAACAAGGGTGGAGTGTCTTGGGACTTGGGAGTGAGTGGAGATGCTGGAGACCGATGTGCTGCCTTTGGTATCACCAGTGGTCAGCGACTTCCAGGCAATGAGAGGAGTTGGGAGAGGAAGGGAGAAGCATTTGAATATTCTATTTTAGATATACAGAATGTTTTGACTAGGCCTTTGTTTGGATTTGATGGCTGTTATGCAATTCCATTTACCAAGGTTCAAAAATGTTATTTGAAGCCTTCATTTGCAATTTGACGTTTTTCATATGTTTTTACTGTTGGCAATAATTACTGTTAGTAAGAAGCATGATTATCAACACGTGTAATGTGTTATATTGTGTGCATTAGAGATGATTTTTTTTCTAGGATGCTCGAGGTTGTTCCATCCTTTTTCTTGACTTTTTTCCTATGAAATGGATGTCAAGGCTTGGGGGGGGGGGGGGGGGGTATTGGGATTTGCATTGTTTTGGCATCAGTGTTGCTGGAAGTTGAAGCTTGCACTCTGATAATGTGAAAAAGAAAATGAGTTCTACTAATGCATCTGTGTAACTACATGAGAACTCTTTCCGTGCAGATTTCTTGAAGCTTTACTTATCCTTCTTTCCTTTTTTTTTTGGTTTTTTGTTTCAGAAGGCTCTGTGGAGCCTGATAACAGAATATCTGAGCCGCTATGAAATATAGAAAACCAGAACCTGTTGAAGAGCATTCCTTAAATAACTCACGTGCCCTTGCTTTTGATTATGAGGACACCATCTTTCATTCCAAGGAGATTACATCAGCATCAATTATTTCGTCATCATCTATCTTCAGGAGTGCAATGATGGCTGCATGCCGATCTAAATTGAATGATGTGCAGATTATAGAACAGCAGGAATTCTCTCCTGGTATGCACATTGACAATTAGTTGCTCCCAAGTAAAAGTGAAGATGAGTCAAGCTTGGAAAAGGCGATCTGGCCTGAGGAAGTTATAAAATCTGTCAGCTTTGGTAGAATTGATTCATATACATTCAAGGGTGTGATTGATCCATTTAGGCCTCTGTGCATGCATGAGCTACGAGGAAGATGCAACAACGAGGAATGTCCTTGGCAGCATTTGAGAGGTAAGTTTTCAAGAAACGTGAACGAGCATGACAGCTGTGATGATGGAGGTATGTATGTCCCTGTTTGCCCTTCTCAGCATTAGCAAGCGACAGTCCCATTATATGGTGATGCTGGTGTCAACTTTTGTGCAGATTGTCGGCCTGGGCCCTCATCTAATTCCCTGAAACAGAGGGGATGCATAGAATCTGGTGTCTTGACTCCCCTGAAATATGTAGTATGTTTCGATAGTCTCAAAGCTGAGTCTCAGACTCATGGTTCTCCTCTTGCTTGCCATATTGGGGCTTCACCAAAAAATATTTGCAGCAGTTCTTTGGCAGTTTCAAATTCACTTGTAAAGCAACTTCCTTCAGATGAAGCCTACTTGCACGGCAATGATGGTTGCGTTGATTCTTTTGTTGGCGGTGGGCATTCATTATATTTTCAAAGTGGAAATGGCGCTGGGGTTTGTTCACTATGTCTGTTTTATTCTTCTAAATGTCCCTGGCTATGTTTTTTTATCACACTTATGCTTATTTTATTTTTTTGTTGTTAATATTTGCAAATTGGTAGACATTGTTAGAAGCATCTTTAATTTGTACCTCTGGATTTGCATAGTCATGGGTCAGCATATAAAGCTTTATCTCATATTGGGAAAATGTATGTTTGTCTTATTTCTTATTCTTCTGCATGCATGGTCCTGGTTAGAATCCACTTCGAAATGGTTTGGGTGATAATGATCAAGCGCTGGAAATCGCTCTTCTTGTATTAAACCAGGAGGTTAACAGAATTGATGGAATGAAAAAGGTGATTTCCGTGACTTCCCCCCCCCCCCCCCAAAAAAAATCCATGACTTCTATGACATGCATGATTGAGATCAGAGATTCTTTGTTTCTATACATTATATTGACTTTCAATTTTCTTGATGTATACAGGCTCTTTCTGTACTTTTTCGAGCTCTTGAAAGTGATTGTGCCTCATTTCACCTCTGGATTGTTTATCTTCTGCTTTACCATTCCACTGTGAGCTCAGTTAGTGAGCTTAGCAAGAAGACTTCTTCTGTGGAGGATGACTTGTTCTCTCATGCTGTGAGTTTTGTGTCTGAAACAATTAACGTTGTTTTTAAGTTATACACAAAATATTTATACGGAAGAACCTTTGCATTAAGAGAATATATCTTAATTTGGTTTTAGGAGAAGAAAAAAGAGGCTAAACAGAAATTACCAGACCATCTATCTTAGCCTACCCTTGTAATTGGCTTCTATAGCGGCTGTTATTGTTCAAACCCTAAATCTGAATGGTTATTGTTGTTTTCCTGTGGAGAAATCACACCCTGAAAAGGAAATTAGGACAGGGGTGACGTAAATCTGGAGTAAATCAAGAAATAGGGGTTATTTATTTCAGTATTTAGAAAATTGTTTTAGTTTGATATTTTTATTAATTTCGTATTTATTTTTACGGCTCATTCAGAGTATACAGTGCACTGTAGTCGGATTTGGTTTTGTGATCAATCTAGGGTTAAACCAGATGGAGATTCCTTTCCTTTTATACTTCATTTATATCCGTTACGATTAAGCTAGGTTCGAAGTCGAAAGCAATTGACATTGGTTTGAGTAGTGATACAATATAGAAAAGGAAATACGAGATTTATGATTCATGGCATATATTATTTTTAGGTGTGGAAAATAATTGTATTTTGATCTTTATTATATTTTCTCGTTTAATTTTTGTGGTATTTTTAGACCTTGAGACATTACCTTTATTACTGTTTAGGAAAAAACAGTGTTTAAGATATAGTATGGTCTCATGTTATTTTCTTATCTTGTTTTCATTTTTAGGTTATAAATACCTCTTCTAAACTCTTTTATTTATAGAATTGATGGAATAAAATTGAGTTAGTTTTGTAGTGGCTCTCCATCAATTTGGTATCAACAGTACTGTCCTGCGTCAATAGTACCACACAGCAGAAGTAGAGAATATTATTGAAATTAAAAAAAAGAAAGGGTCAAACCTGGTTCAGACAATCTGTACAAGGACATAATTGACCCTAACCTTGTCCGAATCTGTGTTTTGGACAAGCTTTATTGCCTCTCCCCTGTTCAGCTATTCTTTGAGCTCTTAGTATATTATTTGCCTCTCCTTATCCCTTTCTTAGGAATGGAGATGGAGATATTAGAAATGAAGTTAAGATGACAGAGGAGAGATGAGAGAATTGACTAAGAGGGAAGAGGGAAGAGGGAGAAAAGAGGGGACAGGAGGTGCAGCTGCAACTGAGTGCGGAAATTGGGGAGACAGGCTAAGGTTTTTGCTATTTATATGTAATGAGGATATTGATGATAATAGCGATGATAGAGGGCTGAGTTAACCAGCTCTGCTTTCAATTAGTTAAAAACATTATTTGAACAATGCGGACTACATAACATCATGGCCGATCTATTCCATCCATAAATTTTGTCCTCCTTTTACATTTGGACAAAAAATCCAGTGGTACTGGGCGGTACTTTGCCAACGCTTGTAGAGAACAATCTTGTGAAACAATTAACTTTAGCCTAGTGTAATCTGAGGCCAAAAGAAATTGTCTAAATAGCAGATGAGTGCCAATATTGGATCAAGAAGTGGTTGAGTTCTGTTTTGGTTTTGTTACCTTTAAAAAATTCATGAATATTTGTATTGAGAACTGGAGTCTAGTGGATTGCTTCTGTTTGCTTCTCTTATTGAACTTTATACATGATCCGTTTAACTCGTACGTCCCTGTTCTAGATACTGTGGCTTCTTGCTGCTGTAGCTTGTGGATCTTATGGATTTTTTGTTTTTTGAGTAAAAAGTTTTCTTTGATGGTGCTCTTCCTGCGATCTAGTCACAAAGGAAATTCCATTGTGGTTTAGTTAAATTTTAGCTGAAGCAGCATTCGTAAATACTTTACGTATACGCTAGCATGTAGCAGGCCAATAGGGAAATCCCTGTGGATGAATTTCGTGACTGCAGTTAGCCATAGAACATTAGTGAACCATGAACTTTGGCAATGTATGAAGGCATCAATGTGGACTGCTATCGTCCATCCTTTCTATTTTTGGGCTCTGAATTGGTTGCTTAACATTAACCAAAAAAATCTCTCTTCTCGTTGTAAGCATCCGTTTTATGTATGTTGATTAATTTGCCAATCTGTCTAGCTATGATGCAATATTAGCTATTTCAACCTACTTTCCTTTTCCCCTTGGTATCCAGGTCAAGCATAATACACAATCATATGAGTTGTGGCTCTTGTACATCAACAGCTGCAGGCGACTGAATGATCGTTTTGCTGCTTATGAAAGAGCGCTCTCCTGCTTGTGTCACCATGCATCTGCTAAGAACGGGCATGCAGTGCATGAGAGTGCTGCCATCTGGGATCTGTTTTTGCAGATGTTGCATTGTTTCTGCATTTCTGGAAATATTGCGAAGGCAGTCCAGAGAATCCAGGGGCTTATTCGTCCTGATGGAGATTCTGATGAGTCTCATTATCTTTTGCTTTCTGATATTCTTCAATGCTTAACAATGTCTGACAAATGTATCTTCTGGGTTTCTTGTGTGTACTTAGTGACCTACAGGAAGTTGCCTGATGCATTGGTTCAGCAGTTTGAATATGAGAAAGACATTTCTGTAATTGAGTGGCCGTCTGTCCGTTTACCTCTTGAAGAAAGCCAGCAAGTCTTCAAGCTGATAGAATTGGCTGTAGATTCTCCAGTTGCATGTAGATAGCGAATCCTCTGAGAGTCGTAATCACAAGTAAGCCCACTTGATTGCTTTGAGTCACATTCATCTTGTGGCTGCAATAGATGGAGAAGAAAGGTGTAAGATGCTTCTAGAGAAATACAAAAACTCCTATCCATCATGCTTACATGAGTCTACTCTCAGCAAGAGCTCACAGGAGCAATGATGAGAATAAAAAATTTGATGGGTTCGAAGAAGCCCTTGGCAATTGGCCAACAGAAGTGCCGAATATGCTATCGAAAATGGCAGACCTGATAGGGCAAAAGAGATCATGGATCAGTGGTTTCACTCTGTTTGGAAGCCTCTTTCACATGAATGATGACAACAGGACCAGCTCACTAGATCCTGTCAGAATCAAATTAAATGCTCTGCTGTCTGATTTTACCAATATGGATTTTGTGTTCGGTCTTCTCAATCTCTCGTTATTGAGGTTATTCCAGAACGATGTACTCGCAGCTCACACAGCAGTTGATAAAGCTTTGAAGACAGCTGACACTGAAGTATTGAGTTAATGTGTTATGGAGCATGCAACCTTTCTGTTTCATCACCGATCCCAGTTGGAGAAAGATTCCTCCCTTCGTGGCTTGATGGACATTCTTAAATGCTATGTGGTTCATACCCAGTCCGTCTCTGCCCCTGGTTGTTTGACCACAAAATTCATTGACAACCTCAAAAAGCCAAGACTAAGGCAGCTCGTCAGTAACATACTTTGTCCAAGTTCACCTGATTCGTGTCTGGTGAATTCAGTTCTTGATACCTGGTTCGGTCCATCTCTCTTGCCTCAAAACACCGCTGAGCTAAAAGACTTGGTCGACTTTATTGAATTCATTCTTGAAGTCTCACCAGGCAACTATCAGGTTGCCATCTCTGCTTGCAGTCTGATCTGAAAAAACCAAGATTGTAGCAAATCCAAGTCTCCTGGTGTGTTTTTCTGGGCGAGTTCTTTATTGGTTAACACTATCTATCGTGCCATTCCTGTTCCACCTGAGTTTGTGTGGGTTGAAGCTGCAGATTTGCTGGGGAAGCTGACCGATAAACTCGATATTTCCAAGAGCTTCCAGCAAAGAGCTTTGTCAGTCTATCCATTTTCCGTGAGGTTATGGAAGTCGTTTCTCAAGATCTCAGCCTCCAGGTAAGAGGAGCAATGTCATTCAAGCAGCCAGAGACAAGGGGATAGAACTTGACTATGACACGGCATCTCACAGCTCGTAGTAGTTCTAAGTGTTCATTTTTAGGTAAATTTCAATATATGTTGAGACATGTATATACGGGGATGCAGAGTTTGTGGATGATATTTTGGCAGTGTAGATGTTGACACAGGGGATAGTGGACACACGAACAGGAGAAATTGGTTAGTGGCTACGTTTGTTAACAGGTTTGTCCAGCTTAGGCCTTAGGGTGAGCAAGATTCTTGTAAATACTGCTTGTTGACACATACTTACATGTTGAGGAATGTTTGTTCTGTTTTTATTTGTTTTTAAATGATAGATGTCCAGTCATTTCCCCCCGCCCCCCCCCCCCCAACCAAAAAAATAAAATAATTAAAAAAGATATCATGGATCTTGTTAATAATGAGCATGGACTCAAGCAATGTTGAGAGAACTGATTCAGAGATCCGGAGTTCAACATATTCAGAAGAGTGGGTCAATGGTTAGGCTGGTTAGATCGGTTGACCCGTTTGATCATAGAATCGGGTTAGATTGGTGTGACTCAATAGACAATTCTCCAATAAACAAATTATGAAGAACACAAAGGTGAAGAATTTTTTTTTTAATTGAAATATTACATATTTATTATTTGTATTAAATTACAAAGTAAAACAGGTAAAGACCAAAGAAAATATATAATGTAAGAATAAATTTACAAGGCCCAAAACGAAATATGTACTATGACCCAAGTCAACAAATTAAAATGTGATAAACCATATATACTACTTTGCTTCCAAAGTCGTTTTTGGAGTTGCAATGACGCATACAACCTACAGACAATTCTTGTCTCTGTCACTCTCTCTTCTGCGCCACTGTTGCTCTAATCTGAGATGGCCAACCTTGCATTCTTCCTTGCCTTCGATTGTGGGAGGTGATTATATTAAGTTTTTCTTCAATTATGAGAATAGGGGAGGTCAACAAAACAGCAAGCGCTATAGCAACTATAATCAATCACCGACTGATGAGTGATGAGTATTGAAGGAAGCATCTAGGCATTGGAATATGCTGATCTGGTTGAACAATTCAATTGCTTTTCATGAAATAACAGTCCAACCATAACTCGAACGGTTCAACCGTTGACCAAATTGTCCGATTTTGACCGGATTTTTGCGGTTTGACCAATACGATGGTTTGTGGCTTTCTCTGGACCAAATTGCTTTCCGGGTCCCGATCTGACCGGTTGAACTGGCTGGTTTGGTCCGGTCCGATTTTCGTAATACAAGACTCAAGTATTTGGTGTTGTTATAAAGGAGTCTATTTTGGGGCTCTTAGTGAATTGTAAGGGATGCCCATTTCATTTCCGGAGCTTGCACTATTGTTTTTTTCAATTTCAATTATTATTTTTACCCACTTCACACTGTGCTCATATGTAGGTTGTTCTTTGGCTACAGTGACTTAATGCTAGTAGGGGTTTGTCGTGCTCGTATACAAGTTGTTCTTCATTATGGGAAGAGACAACGTCTGCTTACCTTGAATTGTTAAGGTATGATTCCGTCATCTATTATATTGGTCTTGTGTTTTTCAACTTCGGCATCTTGTCCTTTGATGTATCTTAGTTAGCCCTTGCATGTAGCCCTAATTTTCCTCAGTAAATTTTTTCATAAAAGCTTTCTTCTTTAAAACATTTTCACAAAATCATTTTTTTGAGTTTCTTGAAATCGACCTCTTTACAGGTAGGCATGCCGGTAGAGGTAAGGTTGCCTACAGCTGGATCTCCCTAGACCCCGCAAAAGCGGAACCCACACTAGGAGGTGTTGTTGTTGTTGTTGTTGTACCCACTTCACACTGTAATTCTAACTGAAGCCAGATTTTGCAAGCGAAAGTGCGAAACTACCAAGTTCAAATCTCCCCCCCCCCCAAAAGAAATGTATCTTAGTACATACTCGCAAAAGTTATATTAGTAAATATATATTAAAAAATTAATACATTACATCAGTAAATATATATTAAAAAATTAATACATGACAAATATACGCGTGAAAAATATATACATATGGCTAATAAGAGCATGTACTCCTCGGAGGAAAGTGGAATCCAATTTTCATAGTTCATTATCCAGTGTAAATGACATTATCCAAATTTTCATTAAACACATTATCCAAATTTTCATCGTTCATCGTGAAAAATATATAGATGTGCCTTTTCTAAATTGATTGGTTTGATATTCCAATTTTCATCGTTCATTATCCAAATTTGAAGAGACATTTCCCACCACCTAGGGTAAATGACATTAAACACATGCCAAAAATTAAAAAAATATGCATCCAGTGCTAAGATGAAGTATAAAAAGGCCGGAGAGCAAAATTTATATTGGATGTTTTTGAAAAGAGGGGGGAAAAGTGAAAAAGTTAATGTCAAATGGTATACACATATAATGATTGTATACTTTAACTTTGAAATATGTAAATGTATTTATCATACATGATTTGATGTTTTATATCTGCTATGTTTCTTTTTTTACTAAAAGGGTCTTTAAGTAATGATGTTTATTTTACAAATATATTAGGATCTAATAGTGAGATTTATTTTACAAATATATCAACAAGGGCCCGTAACTAAAATTGCATCATTTAGGAATTAAGATGCAAACTTGCCTTTTCTTCAAAATGATCATATATCTTTTTAACAACTAACTACAAATTGATATATTATAACATATATTAAATTACATGCAATTCTTCAATGATGAATCCTTCGATTTCAAATTTCCTATTATATGATAAATGCATTTACATGCTTCAAAGTTATATATGCAATTATCATATATGTATATTGTTTGACACTAACCTCTTCACCCCTTTTTTTCCTCTTTTTGTTTTGTTTTTTTTTTAAATCATCCAATATAAGAATTGTTCTTTTATCATGCTAAAAATAATGTCCCACGAAAAACGTCGTTGCCAATCCAAAAAATATATCAAAAATAAAATAGTTTATATAGATATTTTTCAGTATCAATTAACTAAACATATTAGTGCTAATAATTAAAATAAATGATAAGACTAAAACTTTTTAAAGAAAAATAATAAGATCATAAAATTTCAACACATGCATGTGCGAAGTACGGGATGTATACTAATATAATATAAAAGTTAATGGTATGAATGAGTTAATGGTAGATTGAGAAATGTCAAATTATCATTGGCTATCTTCTTTTAATTTTTTTAACGCCAAATGTCACAATAATAAGGATCTAATGCCCTATTTAATACTAAAATTTAAAATTAAAAAATAGTTTTACTATTAACTTTAGTTTATAATAAATAGTTTTGACAAGTCAAAAATGTCTTTACTATAAAATAATATAAAATAATAAAAGTATTAATAAATTATTATGATTATTTTTTAGGTAGTACACATACATGAACCACATGACCAAAATGAAAGTCATAAATTCACTTTTCTATTTAACACAACTATATGTAGATTATAGGTTCATTTTTGTGTTAGTATTTTACTTAGAATTTATGCTAAATCTAATATTGAAACCATGAGCCAAGAATATTAAAAATATAATGTGAACAATGAAAAATTATTATAATTTCATTAATTATTATAATTTTATTTATAGTTATCTTAACTTTTTATTTGTATCTATAATTGTTGTGTATTATAGTTCATCTTAGATATAAGCAATGATAAATCATTTTTATTCATTATTAAATAAATATTAATAAAAATTCATGTGAAGCATGGGATTCACTCCACGTTCTTTAAAAAATTTTATTATTTAGACATGACAATTTTTGGAAGGGAGGGACTATTAATACATCACCAAGCACGCAAAGCATTCAGGCCAAAAAATGCACCCCTGCGAGAAACTTTCCTTTCGAGACTTCCAAGCAGAGGAAGGAGAACAAAATTGGGGGCAAAGTCGTCACGATACAAGTGAAAACAAAATGATAGGTCTTCATTGAAAGGGCCCAACCGGGTTCGAACCGGTGACCTCTTGATCTGCAGTCAAATGCTCTACCACTGAGCTATGGACCCCCGCTGGCAATCCGTGTAGAATATAATATGTGAATTGTTGAGATGAATACAGTACCATACGAGTTTCAATACCTCTGCAATATGCAGGTTCGGTTTAGATTTTAATTTTTAAGCATGCCTACATGCAATTTACGTAAATTTTTATTTTAAATCTTATAAAATGTGGTATATTTTAATTTCTTTCCTAAAAAATAACAGTAAAAAGAATAATTTATTTACTATATCAGTCATGAAAATAATCCATAACTTTTAAATAATAATAATCTAAATTAATAACAATTCATGTATACTTCTTAATAAAAGCTTTTGTTTAAAAAGAACACATGCATAGCTCATGTTGCAACTTTTAATAGCAACATATGATGCAACCACCAGATACTAAATAAAACAATAAAAGAAAAATAAACACAATAATGGGTCAGAGGACTATGTTCGATACTCTCAAGGTAGGTTGGCAATATAACACGAACTCACCTAGACATATAAAAGCCACCGATGACCTACCCAAGTGTTAATATTTGGCTTTAAACGGATACTAAGTAGATATAAAAAAGAATGCGGGTACGTGATGAGTAGGATTCATTTTGAGTGTAAATCTATCGCCCAATTAGCACCCATTTAAAGGTTTTATTTCTTTTTTGAATGTAGGACTATTTAGCTATGAGAAATTTAGTAAAAATTGGAAGATAATTTCTTGTGCTCTATTTTTATGATAAACTTGAAAAAGTCTATTATTGATTCCTATTTTTACTCCAATATTCAAAACTTTTGGTTGTAGAAATTTCACCAAAACTCGAGAAATCTATGCTTACCTAAATGAAACCCAAATAATTTGATGGTTATGGGAATAGATATTGTTTTCCAAAAATTGATGATGATGAGTATCATTTTCAGAAATAAATATGAGCATAAATGCAACTAAACCGCCCCCCCTTCCAACCTTTATTCTTGATATAGCTGAAAAACGGGTCGGGTTGGATGAACCCATTTAATAAACAAGTCAATTTTGTGTCAGTTTTGAAAATAGCTTAGATTTGTTCAAAATTGAAAAATAACAAGTTTTTACACTAAACGGTCAAATCGTGTCGACTTCAGGTCGAGTTCGTGTTTATCTCAGTAACTTCGTGGTCGGATTTATGTCGAATTATTGTGTCGGATCATACCTTCCCAACTCTAATTATCGGATTACCATATAAGAACTGAAATTTGGAAGTCACTATCCTGAACATGTAAATGTTATATTTCATGTAGTAATGATAGGGCTGCAAGCACACGGTGGCATTGTTGCAAATCAAGGTCATTTCTCACAAGGACTAACTCAAGCTATCGGACTCTGTTCCTCAAGATAGGCCAAGCAAATCAAAATTTGAGATTGAAATTAAACTAATTTGCTATCTAATCTAATGGATAGATATTCAAGAAATTAAGTCAACCAAGCAATTACCCGCTTCAAGAATAGATCAAGCGCATTATCTTTATTAAGGAAATTTCAAGACCGATAATCGAGGTATCATAACCCTATTTCAAAGCAGAGCAAAACCCCAAATAAAATAAATCATCAATTCTCAATTACTTTAGGTTCATTAGGCATGCGATTATAATTTTAGGTCTCTCGATTGGCAATTATTTCTCACAATCAAGTCAAATGTGGTGATTCTGATATTAGATTTCACGTTTCAGTACTTCACCCTATATCTAATACAAGAACACGAACAAACTTCTTACAAGCAATTCAAACTCTAGACTTGATGAAATGAACCCAACAGTTCAAAAGCACACCAAATAATTAATTGAAGAACACATACAATTGCAAGTTCAATATCAATCCCAAGATTTAAAACTACAAATAAACATGAATTTCATAATCTAATCTATCAATCTAGAAAGCAATAAATCTAATGGAGAAAAGAGAAGGGAAAAAATTGCTCAGTTCGAATGCATGCTTGAATCCGTTGACTGCAAATCCGATCCCATTTCCTTGTGAATCTTCCTCTTCTACTTGCTCCCCCTTACTCTAAAATGGAGTCTAATTCTAATTAGATGGCCAAAAAACGATTATGGACGGGTGATAAAAATGTGCCTTATATTGCCAAAACCGAAGCAACAAACGTTAAATCGCATGGAAAACTAAAGAGACACCCAAAACCACCTTGCCACGGACCGTGGCAACCACCACAAACAAATCGTGGCAGGCTCTGCTGTGCTAAATTCTTAAACTGGTCAATCCAGGTTAACTATGTACGCTAACCCGGGCTAACCTTGCTAACCCAGATAAATCATGTTCCTTGTGGGTTCCGGGCTAATTCCTGTGGGCTCTTGGCTTCTTGCATAATTCCTTATCAATTTTTTTTATGCACACTAAGTTTGTCTAAACTAGTTTCTGTGAAACACTATCAACAACATCTAATCCAAGTATAAGGGGTATAAAATCACTAAAAAATGCATGCTTATCCCCAAGTCAGCAAGCACAACCTCCTAACAATCGTATACAGATTGAGCACTTACCGATTAATTGTATAACATTTTGCACAGTTTTTTTTTTTTTTTACTTGTACTCGTATCAATCTTCATATCTTCTTCACACGTACATGCACATGCAAATATCTTGTTATTCTATTTTTAAATGTATGTAGTAATCAAGTTAAGATATGTTGTTTAAATCTCTAGTTCCATGCATGGTTGAGAGAACCGGACCGGATCTGCCGGTCGAATCGGTTGGACCGAAAACCGGTCGGAGCAGCGGGCTGGATAAGCATTGAAAAGGTTATGGCTATCGAACCGCCTAAAACCCGGTCAAACTCATTTGACCCGGCTGATTCGGTCAAATCAGTCAACCCATGGTTGGACCGGGTTTCCTAGATCAGATAAAAGCTTGGCTACCTAGACTTTTTCAATTCTCCTCTCGGCTCTCGCTCTCAGCCTCGAAACTCTAGCTGATTTTTCAATTCTCCTCTTAGATTCTCACAAGGCAAAACTGCAAAGGCACAACACAATGACCTTGTTTGGCAAAGAGCTTTTTGAAGAGCTTTTTGGCTAAAAAGAGCTTTTTTGACCAAAATTAGCTTTTTGACCAATTGAAAAAGCTAATTTGGGTGTTTGGTGAAATTGTAACTCTCTCTTCTCGCTCTTCTCTCTCTCTTCAGAGTGCACAGAACGGTCACTGAGTGACCTCCCGCTACCCTCACTCAGGCAGACAACAGTAACCTGGCCTTAGTCCAGCCAAGCGACAGGTTACTCCGGCAGCAACAGGAAACCTCGCCGGCCTTCCATTGAGCCCTGTTCTCAATTACTGGGCACTAGCCGTTCTCTATTCCAGCCCGACCCTACTCCCGACCGGTACCCCTTGGTGGTTGTATTTTCAGGGGAATTTCTCAACTACTAGACACCATCCGCTGGGCTTGGGAGACCACGAAGAAATTTGGGGCCCTGCTCTCTAGCGGATCTTGCGGGTGGGTTTGTTTGGTTGTACTAGGCGTCCGACGAAAGAGCCACCGTGTCAGGGAAGTGTTTCTTCTTCTTCTCAGGTGATTGTCCGGCGGGTATGTGCAGTTGAGTATTTCTAGCCCTGTTGCTTTTTCTCTGCCAATGGTGTACCAACCTTGAACCCCAAATTGTAAGTTTCTTCATCAGTTTTGCATTTGTTCACGCAATTTTCCTTCATCCTGGTGCGACTCCTCACCCTGTACTTTTGATTATTCCGGCCTATTTGCCTGCGTCAACTAGGTTAGGGTTTTTGACCTATCATTTAGGTGTTGCCTTCTGGTTTTTCAGATTCTTCATATTGCTATAGGTGTTGTTAATTTATTGCCAACCAGTTTCTCAGAATTCGGTTTTAGTAGTTCATTTGCTTGCTCCGTCATTTCAACCTGTACCCCATTTGTGCGTTGCTTCTGATTGTTCATAGCCCCAAACTTGTGCTGTTGAGTCTGCTGCTTGTGATCTGCATTTGGCTAGGTTCTGTGTCAGTTTGATTTCATTTTTTTGCTGCGTGTGTAATTTCTGTTTATTTTGTCAGTTTTAATCCAATCGCGATTGTTGGTAATTTCCCAGTTTTCTAGTGTGAGGTTTTGTTAAGCCTTCTCCCTCCGCCTGTGCTGAAGGTTCTTGTCTAGAGCTTTCTTGTTAATTTTCTATTGCCGCCTGGTGTAAATTTTGCGTCTTCATTGTCCTTCTCCTTCGATTTTGTTATTTTTTAGTATTTGTATTGTATTGTTAGTTTTGAGCTGAAGCTTCCTTCTGTTTTGTCTGTTCTGGTAAGTTCTGTCGATTGCTTTTTACCTGTGCCTTTTAATTTATGTGTTGACTTTGCTTATTAGCTTTATTCCTAAGTGGGGCCATTGTCGGTTTTTTCATACTTCTTGCTAGGTTGGTTCTATCATTGGTATTATTAGTACTACTAGTTCTATCTGCTTGGCTAGTGGTGCCCTATTAGTATTAGTATTTCTATAGTTTTGGTTTATCTGTATTAGTTTTTTTTACCTTTTACTTTTTAGTGGTGTATCTTAGTTTGTAGCTCTTTCGTTGGCCTAGTAGATGTCGGCGTCTGTGGCGGGCCATGTAGCTGTTTCAGCCTGTCCTCCGGGGTGTTATGGGGTTAGGAGGGAGTTAGGGTTGCGGAAGGTGCGCCTAGCATCCTGGAACATTGGGTCCCTCTCGGGCAAATCGATAGAACTAGTTAAGGTCCTGCATAAACGTAAGGTTAGTATAGCGTGTGTCCAGGAGACGAAGTGGGTTGGGGCGAAAGTTAGAGAGATTGATGGGTACAAGCTTTGGTACTCGGGATCAGCCAAGGCGAAGAATGGAGTTGGCATCCTAGTCGTGAAGGATTTGGCGGACCAAGTGGTCGACGTGAGGCGTAAGAGCGACCGGATAATGACCATCAAGGTTTTGGTGGGTTCAGTTTTCGTGAACGTGGTGAGCGCGTACGCGCCCCAAGTAGGCTTGCCGGAAGAAACTAAGAAGCTCTTCTGGGAGGACCTAGATGAGGTCACCCAGGAGGTACCTCAAAGCGAGAAACTGTTCATAGGAGGGGACTTTAACGGACATATTGGCGCGGAGACAGCAGGATATGATGGGGTCCACGGGGGCCTCGATTTCGGAGAGAGGAATGCGGGAGGGGTCTCTATGCTGGACTTTGCAGTGGCTTTGGATTTGTTGGTGGCCAACTCCTTCTTCAAGAAAAAGGAGGACCACCTGGTGACCTTTAAGAGCTTTTCTTGCAAGACCCAGATTGACTACTTCCTAACGAGGAAGGAAACCCGGAGATCGTGTAAGGACTGCAAAGTGATTCCCAGCGAGTTGCTGGGAACTCAACACAGGTTGCTAGTTTTGGATGTAGAGTTCAAGTTTCCTAAGAGGTCGAAGAGGAGAACCGAAGAACCCAGAATTAAGTGGTGGACCCTTACAAAGGAGAAGGCAGAGTTAATAGCAGAGAGACTAGCTGAGGAGAGAGTATGGAGGAGGGCAGAAGACGTCGACTCGATGTGGGATGCAGTGGCGGTTTGCATACGAAGGTCGGCTAAGGAAATCTTAGGTCTTTCCAGGAGAGGCGGCAACAGGATGAAGGGCGCCTGGTAGTGGAACGAAGAGGTAAAGGAGAAAGTCAAGGCAAAGAAAGAGGCTTACGCGGAGCTCTTGAACAGCAGTTCCGAGGATGAGAGGGCACATAGGAAGATTGGGTACAAGGAGGCCAAGAAGGTAGCCAAAAGGGCGGTAGCAGTAGCAAAGAGTCAGGCGTTTGATAGACTGTACCATAAATTGGGGACGAAAGAAGGGGAGAATGAGGTTTTTAAACTGGCTAGGGCGAGGGAGAGGAAGACTAGGGATTTGGGAGTAGTAAGGTGTGTCAAGGACGAAGAGGGTAAGGTGTTGACTGAAGATGCCGAAATTAAGGAGAGATGGCAGAGGTTCTTTGCTAAACTCCTCAATGGGGAAGGGGGGGAGACGACTGTAGTAGGGGCGGAGAGTGTAGTGATCAGCGTGCGGGTGACAGGGTGGCGGGTGACAGGATAACAAAGGAGGAGATTAGGGAGGCCTTGAAGAAGATGACGAATGGAAAGGCAGTGGGCCCGGACCAGATACCAGTGGCAGTTTGGAAGTTTATGGGGGAAGTGGGACTAGAGTGGCTCACGGAGCTTTTCAATGTTATTTTCGGGACCGCCAAGATGCCCAAATAGTGGAGGGTCAGCATAATCATCCCTCTGTACAAGAACAAAGGGGATATCCAAGATTGTAATAATTTTAGGGGTATCAAGTTGCTCAGCCACACTATGAAGCTGTGGGAGAGGGTGATTGAGAGAAGGCTGCGAGAAGAAGTAGAGATTTCAGAAAACCCATTTGGTTTCATGCCGGGCAGGGCAACCATTGAGGCAATATACCTCCTCCGAGGGCTCATGGGCCTGTTCAGGGACAGAAAGGTGGATCTTCATATGGTGTTCATTGACCTGGAGAAAGCATATGATAGAGTGCCAAGGGAGGTATTGTGGAGGTGTTTGGATAAGAAAAGGGTGTCGCCCACGTACATTCGTGTTATCAAGGGTATGTACGAGGGAGGGCGGACGAGGGTTCGGACTCCGAGAGGGGTCTCCAATGACTTTGCTGTTAGTTCGGGTCTTCATCAAGGCTCCGCTTTAAGCCCATTTATTTTCACATTAGTTTTGGACGAACTCTCTAGAGGAATCCAAGACGAGGTGCCTTGGTGCATGCTTTTTGCAGATGACATCGTCCTTATCGATGTGACCAGGCAGGGGGTGAATGACAGGCTGGATGACAGGCTGGAGAGGTGGAGGCGTACACTTGAGGCTAGGGGTTTTCGGTTGAGTAGATCGAAAACGGAATATCTTCACTGTTGTTTCAGCGGAAGGATAGAAGAGGGGGGAGAAATCATACTGGATGGGAGGGCTATACCGAAGGTCGCCAAATTCAAGTATCTGGGTTCGATCATCCATCAGAATGGGGACATTGACGAGGATATTAGCCAGCGGATTAGAGTGGGCTGGCAAAAGTGGAAGTCAGCGTCAGGAGTGCTGTGTGACAGAAGAGTGCCCATGGGTTTGAAAGGCAAAGTTTATCGGATGGTAGTTCGGCCGGCTATTCTCTATGGATCGGAGTGTTGGCCTTTAAAAAAGGCGCATGTCCAAAGGTTGATGGTAGCTGAGATGAGGATGGTCAGGTGGATGTGTGGTTTTACGAGATTGGATAGGATTACGAATGGGGTAATTAGGGGCTTAGCAGGAGTGGCCCCCATAGAGGAGAAGATGAGGGAATCGAGGCTCAGATGATTCGGCCACGTAAAGAGGAGAAGTGTGGCTGCCCCCGTGCGAAGGTGCGAGAGTATCAACCCCCCGGTGGTAAGAGAGGGAGGGGTAGGCCGAAAAAGAGCCTAGAAGAGGTGGTTAGAGAGGACCTGAGAGTTGTCAGTCTCACGGAGGACATGGCTCAGGACAGGGGTTTGTGGCGAGACAGGATTAAGGTCCCGGATCGTAGGGGACCGGCTCCGTAGCTGGCAGTAGCTTAGGCGGTGTGGGGTGGGGGGGGGTAGGGTTTTGGTTTGCTTGTCTGCAGGTAGTGCTTTCCCGGGTTGTCACGGCACCAAGCGCCCCCGGTTGATGAGGTACGTCTCTACTCCCTATTTACTCGCTTATCCGGAACCTTCTCCCCTCCCCCTTTCTCGTAACTCGGTAAATGGTTTTGCTATCGTTCCTTTTCAAGCCTTTTTCCTCTAAGCTGTTTTGTGGGTCTTACGGAATCAACCTCTCTATGGGTAGAAATACCAGTAGAGGTAAGGTTGCCTACAGCTGGATCTCCCCAGACCCCGCGAAAGCGGGACCCACATTGGAAGTTTGTTGTTGTTGTTGGTGGTGGTGGTGAAAGAGCTTTTTAAAAGAGCTTTTTGGGTCCAAAAAACTAATT
>JACYFF010003369.1:70456691-70469978 GCA_017589665.1 Selenicereus undatus
TTACAGTTCTCACAGATGATTGCAGGGACAAAAATCTTGTGATGTTATGAACAATTTTAATATCTTAAAGCCACCCCAAAGAACCGGATCAACCTACTGCTCTAGATCAACATCAGCATCAGTCTCCCCATCAATCATCCCTGGCTCAGCTTCTGTATCAGTTTCTAGTTGTCCTGCTTCTGGTGCATCAGGGGTTTCAGAACTCTGCTTTTGCAGCTCCTCTGGTGTGCCACCTTGAGAATTATTGCCAGTTATAGGTGTTGAATCCATGTCCATTGGAGCCGCTGGTGCTTCAAGATCAGCTCGGCCTCCATCACCGTCCATCTCGCTTGCGGGAGTTGTGCTCTATTGATCAGATATGAAATTAATAAAATTTCAAAAGTTATGCAAACTTCACATTTTAAAACATGTAGATGCAAATGATTAGCCCGCAAAAGATATAGGTTGGCTCCAAATAGGTTGACAGAATACTCAGATCAGAAAACATTACTTTGGGTTTGGTTTCAGTCCGAATCAACTTTGATTTTTCGAATACGGTTGGCAAGAAAATGCAGTTATAAAAAGTTACAATTTCAGGTCATTTCCCTTTTTTGGGTCAACTCAATAGTTGGTCAAACTGAGTCTACGTACTTTGGGTGTGTGTTAGAAGCCATTCTGGCGTAGCAATCATATTCAAGATCAGTTTCACAAGTTCTGCACACTAGATAGTGAAAACTATCTGATGTTAGATAATTGGCACGAGTGCCAGTGTTACTCCTGACAAAGATGAGCTTCATCTCGCACTGTTTGCCCAAGGTTAAGAACAAATCTGAATGTGTTATTATCAGTTGTCCAGATAAAATGTTGACCGCAAAACATGACTGTCAATCCGCAATGAACATTGGAAAATTCCAAAGCCAACAAATTTCACTGAGCTATAGCAAACATATTTTCATAGCTAATCAGATTTACCTGGTTATCTTCTGATGGGGGCGCAAAACCCTTAGTTTCATCCTTCTTGGTGCGCTTAGACTTCTCATTTGGTTTTGCCTGATATTTGGACCTCACCTCAGGAGGCAGAAGTTCCAGAGGTACAACCCCTTCAATACCAAACTCAGTAAACTGCAAAAAAACAAAAGAAGTTTCCATTTCTTATTTAGCAGGATGACTTTCAATCCCTGTTGTTCACATGCGTGAACTGTGAAAAGAATAGTATATCACACCCGAGAGAACCCTTCCAAGTCCTGTCTAGCAGAAAACCGGAGACCTTTCCAGCAGTAGACCTGAACATGAAAAGAATAAAAATAAAATAAAAAAGTAGCTAAACATCAGTAATGGAAGAGCTTTATGGAAAAGAAAGTCATGAAACCAATGTAGTATGAGCAGGTAGATATTCAGCAAATTTTCAATTCTGGGAGGAAATAGAACTTCAATTTACCTTACTTCTTTGATATCTTGTTGGTATAGACATTATTACTTTCTAGTTCACTTAAATATATTTAAGTTTGCTAAAGTTTGTAGGGCTGTTGGATAGTAAACATCCCCAACATGCTAGACTTTTGGCATGTTGAATTCTAGTGAATCCTCACATTTATCTCCGCGTGAGATTTCTTGGCAGCCTATGGTTTGGCATATTCCGAGCTCATCTGAAAAAACTCAATCCCAATCAAACTTTCAGTTTCGATTAACCAATAGGTCTAAAGCATGATTTTGTTTCTTTTCTTGTGATATTTTTTGACATCTAAAGTGAGATAAGCAAAACAAGACAAAGATATTATCTAATAGACGTAGAGAATAGACCTTGAGTCAGATCAGTTGTCATTAAATAAGGGGTAAACAAGGTTTTCGGTACCCTGAAATTGGTTCAAAACCTATCAAATGGTTCTGGTTCTCGTTCCTAAAAAAGAGGAACCGGTTCAAGCGGCTCCATTTCCAGTTCCCAAAAAGATATTCGAAACCGGGACCTGGAATAACTTTAGAGAGAGGAAAAAGAATAAAATTTTAATTTCTCACTAACTTTTCTTTCTGATTTTTTCCCCTACAAAAACAACTCTTCAAAATAGTGAATTTAACGCATCATGAATTATTTTTCTACTACTAATTCAAGAATGGATCATTATATCTTTTAGATTACTAAGATAAATAAAATACAAACTTAATAAATTAACTTTTTTTGTGTAAAAATGGAAGAATATACGAAAAGATAAAAAAAAAACCCCTCTCCCAATCTAAAAAAATAAAAAAATTTAATTTAGTAGATGCTAAACTTCCAACATTGGGTGCAGTGGGTACCTACCCTAGAATCTGGTTCCGGTTCCGGTTCCCAATTTTTTTGAATGGGGCCTTTTCTTGTTTCTATTATGGAGCCAGTTCATGTCATTTAAAAAAGCAAACGGGGGCATTGTAGCCGGCTCCATGTCATGAAAACTTCGTAACTTCTAATGCCTATATAATATGCTACACGTAACTCCTTGCTGTTGGTGGAAGACATTGAAAGTTTAAATGAAAGAAAATACACTTGTTTCAAATTGTGAAAAAGAGAGATTACATAGATAATTGGTCCAAACCGAACAGATTTGACACCATTAACCAACAGGAGTGATATGCATCCTCAATAGAAGACAAAGCAAATATAGCAACGCAGCCGTCAACTATGGGAAAACACAAAGTGCAAAACTTACCTTACTATTTTTGTGATGATATTCAGCTTCTATCCCAGCAGATGGATCCATCTGTTATATAAGTTAACACCATATCCTGAGGGTCAGAATCTCAGAGAGAAGAAAGAGGAAAATTCTCAATGAGTTGGAAGTATCGGAAAAGGAGCCACAAAACGCTAAACCAAAAAGGTCTGGCATATACATCTTCAGCCAATGGCTTCCAGTAGTCGGAGATAGCAGGAACCCGAACACGGTCAGGATCAGTGAGAGCATTCTGGAAAGCAGACACAGTAATGCCATAAGTCAAATATGTGAAATGAAGAAAAGAGATGCTGAGATTACAAAAAAATGTTGTGTAAAATCATCCAAACAATTTCAGCATGGCTCACGCACTGGATTCTGATCAGCCCATTTCCACAGCTGAGAAAGTTCTTTGTTCCCTAATCTCCACCGTGGCCGACTGCAAGGTCATAGAATCATCACTCAAATTTCTGAAACCAGGCTACCATGAAAACCAATAGAACTTTTAAGCAATCAAAGACAGAGGAAACTCATCAAAGATTATTTCATCAGCTGTCTCAACTGCAAATTCTTGAGTTCACGGCAAAATCAATCACACTATGTCCCCCCCCCCCATGGAGTGGAATGTAAAATGGAAATTAAAAATCATAGAAAACCATCGGTGATGAAATAGAAGGTTCGCAAGGCAGCAAACCTCCAAAGGAAGAAAATAAGGGCAAAAAGGAACACGAAGGACAAAGCCACTTACTATGGACCGGGACATTAATTACAACACCCTCAAGTCCTTCATTTCCCCAGACCCACCAGAGGCAGGTTCCACACTGTGCAACGTTACAGTAGTTATT
Organism: Selenicereus undatus; assembly: GCA_017589665.1. Taxonomy (NCBI): domain Eukaryota; kingdom Viridiplantae; phylum Streptophyta; class Magnoliopsida; order Caryophyllales; family Cactaceae; genus Selenicereus; species Selenicereus undatus. The sequence continues at coordinate 70,460,197 of JACYFF010003369.1, forward strand.
GTTGTCGCATTGATTTTTTTGGTGTTGGTTCCTCCAATTCACTGAAGTCGAGCAACTATTGGACCAATAAGGGGTAGAGCTCTCATCACAAATTTTCTCCATTCACAAGACTTGAACCCAAGACATTACTTAAGGGCCAATAAGGGGAACAAGAGCTATTGTTGTCATATTGATAGTAGTGGTGATGTGTCGGTATTGATATATTTTTTTTATTTTTTATTTTGGTAAGTAATCAAAGATGTATATTAAAATGACACTAAGAGGATGTCACCCATGTACAAAAGGGGCATTACAAAAAACATTATGCCCTTAAGCTCTCATCGATTATACAATCGATGAAAGCCAAAAAATTTAACTCTTTGCCACCACTAAGCCCTACACTCCAACTATACAACAACTTCAAAAAATAGAGTTTGAAATCTTGAAATGATAAGATTTTGTTCTCGAAAATACAGCGATTTCTCTCCTTCCAAGTAGCCCACCAAATAGCTAAAGGAATCATGTTCCAAACTCCAAGACCCCAGCTCTTCTTCATCCTTCTCCTCCAAGCCACCACCACATCTCTCACTTTAGAAGGTTGAACCCAACTAATCCCCATAAACGAGAGAGATAAACCCCAAAGCGAAGAAATTCACCGACAATGTACAAGAAGATGATCCACGGTTTCTTCCTCCTCCAAACACATGGAGCATCTACTTGGACCTCTAAAATTTCTTCTCTTAAGCATGTCGTCCGTGGGAATCTTACCTAAAGTGGCTGCCCAAGCAAAGAAATACACTTTTGTGGGAGCTATAGACTTCCAAATGAACTTGGCAGGAAAGTCACAACCGTTCAAGTCTTCAAATTGTGTGGAACAAAAGCTCTTGACACTAAAGGAACCTTTAACGTTAAGTGGCCACACAATCTCATCATTAACTTAGGACAGAACATTTTTGTCAGCAAGTACGGCTAACAAATTACAAACACTATCCTCTTCCCAATCATTAAAGCTCCTTACAAAAATCAAATCCCAATGGCTCACGTCACCATTCCAAGAAACAACTTCTTTAACCGTGGCATGCTTTAGACGAGCTATCCTAAAAAGATTGGGAAAAAGATTTTTTAAAGGGCGATCCCCACACCAAACATCGTGCCAAAATAATACCCTTGATCCATCCCCCACATCAAAATGCATTAAAGATTTGAGACGCTCGACACCTGCTAAGATAGATTTCCAACACCCAACTCCGTGAGGATAAGGACTATTTTCACTCCACCAACCCAACTCATCAATCCCATATTTTGCCTTGATCACATTTTTCCACATAGCACTATCCTCTTTTGCAAACCTCCACAGCCATTTGGTCTTCAATGCTTCATTCATATCACGAAGGGGTCTTATGCCAAGTCCTCCCAGCTGTTTAGGACGACATACCTCATTCCAATTGACCCAGTGGAGGCCGTTACCATTATCGTTGGAATTCCAGAGAAAATCTCTCATGATTTTCTCTAACCGACTAGTAATGCTAGCTGGGATGGTGAATAAAGACATGAAGTAGATGGACAGACTACACAAAGTGCTTCTCAAAAGAGTCAATCTACCCCCTCTGGACAAAAGCTTTGACTTCTAGCCTGCCAATTTTTTATGAAACCTCTCAATGACTGGATTCCAAATTGTTGTGCTCTTGGGCAACGGATTTCCTCATGATCTCAGACATCACATAGGCTTATGTGCATGCCAAAGTGGAGCTACAGGATCTAAACTTTAGGAAACCAAAAACAAGGAGAAAGTCGAATTACATATTGTGGTTCACCTAATGCATCCCAAGTCAACGAATGAGGGAACAAAAACTGGAACGTAATGAAATGAGGTTCCTGAAGTAGAACCCTGAGTTTTAGAACACTTCTCTAACCAGTTATCATTTGATGGTGTTTCAAAAGGTTTACCAAGACATTTCATCTTCGCAGTCGGTGCTTTTCAATATGGCTTGGTATGGTGGCATTCAAGAAACTTTGACGACCCCAGCTACAATGTATTTTGTCATTGGGAAGAACTAGAGCTAATTGAACGTGTTCAGAAATATCTCTTCTTAAAATAAACACTAATGACCAAGCAGAACCAACTTTCACACACTTGGCAAAAGTTAGCGAAGTATCCCCCTTGAAAATGAAAGGATATCTGGTAGAGGAATAAACTTTCCAAGGCCATAAGCAGATGACTGAAGCCTAATCATTTGCTCTGTTAGCTTCATAGTCTAATAACCTCCTAATGGGTAAACCGTTCAGTCTTGAAGCATACAAGTCCTTTCCACATCATGTGCAGATACATTAAAAGAGAATCAAGCCTCCCAGGACTGTAACATATGACTGTAGATGCCTGTATTGTCCATCTAGGGCCTGTTCTTTTCAGTGGGGAAGGAGGAGGAAGTGGGAAACAATGGGAAATTTCTGAGTAAGAAGTGATGGGAAGGAGTGGAAAGGGGTTGAAAAATATTTTTTGATTGAAAGAGTGACAGGAGTGGGAAATAGCAAGAAAGAGTGGGAAATTTTTGGGTGGTGTGGAAAGGGGTGAGAAATCCAAACTTACCCACAAGAAAAGATATCCAACCACAGGTGTAAGGATCAGGTTTGAGCCCCCATTTTTTCAGATGAGTAATCAAAACAATTTGAATTAATCAGACACCAAGGGGGTGTGAGCACCCGCAAAATAAACCATGCCCTTCCACTTTCAAGGAGTATTGTTAAGTTCCATCAAGAGAACGAATGCAGACTTGTAATAAGAGAACACTCATCTGTTGAAGCAGAACATAGTGTAGTTTTAGACTTCCTTTCAGTGTTATTTATCATTTTCCTTCCTATCAATTCCAGGCCCTGCGCACTCTTGCACTACTAGATTAGTACCCTTTTTTCTAATCAGTAATCAAAAATTGCATCAGAAGACACCAAGGGGATGTCACCCAGGTATAGAAGAGGCAATTACAAAAACATCATGCCCTCAAGCTCTAGTGCATAGTATTATCTACGAAATCCAACAAGGACAAATTTGCACCACCATTGAACACTCAACTACAAACATACAAAGTTCTTGAAAAGTACAGCTTGAAATCTTGAAAGTAAATTTCTTTGCCCTCAGATATATGTTGGTTCCTTTCCTTCCAAGCAGTCTACCAAGTAGGCATAGAGATAGACCTGGCAAAACTAACCCGAAATCCGAAACCAACATGTACCTATACCCGACCAAACATCCAAAATAGGCTCACCTGAAAGGAGACCCGAAACCCAAATTGACCCGAACCAAACTATACCCAACCCGAAATTTTTTACAAAGTTGTTTATTTTTGTACGACAAGCGTATTAGACCAAAAATCGGTTCACCTGAAGTCGATTCGAACCGAAGTTCACCTAACTCAAACCAAACCGACCCGAAATGTCAATTAACCCGAAAAATGACCCGAATCAAACTCAACCCAACCCGCACCCGAACCGAATGACCCATTTGATAGGTCTACACGGGGATAATCTTTCAAACTCCTGAAACCCAATTGTTTTCATCCTCCTTCTCCAAGCCACCAACACATCTTTGACCTTCAAAGGTTGAACCCAACTAACACCCACCAAGGAGAGAGCCAAATGCCAAAGCGGGGAGACCCAACAACAATGCACTAGGAGGTGGTGAACTAATTCTTCCTCAAAGGCACATTGAACACCTGCTTGGCCCATGAAAACCAAGCTTCTTTTAAGCACGTCCTTCAAGGGAAATTCTCTCTTTGGCGGCTGCCAAAGAAGGAGCTTCTGACTTCCAAGTGGCCTTGGCCAAAAAATCTAAATAACTCGACCATTCATCAAGAATAGTACAAAAGATCTTGATGGCCAAGTACCTCTAGAGTCATGAGGCTGAACAATCTCATTATTGCCTTGAGGCAACACATTCTTTATCAGCAAGTAGAGCAAGCAAGAACACTGCAAATGCTTTCTTGTTCCCAATCGTTAGGGCTTCTCAAAAGAGATAAGTTCCAATGATTACTTTATTGACAAGGATAGTTTACTTTTGCGTAATCACATCTAAAGAAAGGGGCGTACAAAAACAAATAGCTTTCGTTGCCTACTCTCTCATCTTCCCAATTTATCAGCTAACTTCCAAAAGATGCCTAATTGGTCCACTATGTTCATATTAGTGCAATTCACGCTGCTTTATTCCAATGATAGATATTCTTGTTATGCCTAAAACCCCTTTTCCTAGGAATGACTGTTAAGGGCGTAAGGTGGTCTCATCAACCAAACTAATGGCAAGGGAAGTTTGACCAAGAGGACAATAACAAAAAGTGGATTAGCCTCGAGTGGGCTCATTTTTCCAAGTCCTACCAGAATATTTCTTCCATTATGGTAATGCAATCAAGGATTTAAATGCGGGTTCGGTCGCGGTTGTAGTTTTGGTCGTGATATGGAAAAATCACTCTAATGCGGAAATCATATTCCATATCGCGGGAAAATGCAGTTCGGCCAACTCTAAAACCTTTCCGATGTGGCCATTTCGTCGTGGATCGGCCACATTTTGAATCCATGAATGCAATGCAAGACGCCAGAAACACCATTGTCCGGTTTGTCCCTAATGATGAAACTCTCACTATTACCTACTTGCTTCACATAGAGGACCCTTAATCAGGAATCTCTAGTCATACCACCACAAAATGGGTGTGATTTCAATGAGGGTATGAAAATCAAATGGTTTAAAGACATACGATTGATAAGCAAGTGGTTTAAGGATACATGATTATGAGCATCATCCTCAAATGATATATTAGGGTTTTGAAAGGAAACACAAAGATAATCCTGAAAGAAGAACACCTTATTTGTACTGCAAGTGTGCTTGGTTGTAATTTTTAAAAAATGTACTAGAATCTCAAAAGATCTGCTGCTAAACAAACTGCTTAGGAGCAACCAAGTTCATGGTTTCCTTTATGGACAGTAGATTGAGTCCACACATTGCATTCAAGTTCTGATAAGTTATTTGCAATGTTTTTTTTTTAAAAAAAATTAATGGAAATCTTCTTTCACATCAGAATGCAGGCAGGGAAATACAGAATGCGTTTACAGTAGCAACTTGCCAGCTGAGATTTGATCTAGTAATGTGTAATATTAGCTGTCACAGAACAAACTTCTTGGAACCCCAAAATTCAAGTAAAACACCAAACTACCAGTGTTCAAAAAGATGAGAAATACTCAGTTTGACAAATGTGATCCATTCAAAAATTCTTGACAAAATTCAGAAAACCAAACTGACATTGTGATGACAGAACCAAGGAACCAAGTAGGTTGCCATTCAGGAGGGCATTTACACTTATTACTTCTTGTCTTTGTAGGATCATATTATATTTTCCATTTCTTGGGATATAATAGAACAACTGAGGACTGAGCAGACTGTGACATATTTCCAGTGATCAGACTCAAGAATGAGATAAAAACACCAATTTGGTAGCTGCTTTTGCAGATAGCTTATGGAACAAGCTCCCCCAAGCACAAAGAGATAAATTGTTTAAACAACTTCCACAATATGAGTTGGCCATATGTGAACCCAGGATATTTACATCTAATGGGCTTGCTCCCACTGTTCCCTACATAAGTTACATGGTCCGCTCGATTAACAGGTTAATCCTTGGCTTAGGAGTGGAACCTTCATTGTTCATTCTTTTCCTTGCTTGTATCATCAGTTCTCAACCACATTTTCAGTCCTTTTTTTTTCCGACAGATATGATGCTCAGATGGCTTAAGTTTTTATCAACAGGGGTTGAAGGGAAAGACTCCAGTGAGCCACTTCTTCAACTGGATTAGTCCAATACCTAATTTGGTGAAGCCTGAAATATAGCCTCTTGTACATGTGTTTTCCCCCTTCCTCAATTAAATTTTGTTGAAAACCAGAAAGAAATTATTTGGATTTGAAAAGGCCAAATCCGCCATCAGCAACTTCAGTCAGCCCTATTCAATCCATAAGAAAGTAAGGCCTAACAGTGGACACAAGGACAAAGGCGATTTAGCTGATGAAAGATATTCACATCATTGTGGGAATATGCATGTGGATGCAGGAAAATCCACCTAGAGATGGCCGCTTATTTTAACTCACTACTAGAACTATAACCCCCTGCAATGCAAGGGTTGAATTTAACAATATGTCAATATTCAAAATTACAAATACTCAATGAATAATATTGTTTTCATTGCTCACATTTATTTTATTAGTTAAAATAACTTTTTACAACTATCGAGATTTGTTGTGGTTTATCTATGCGTCATTTTTACATATGTAAATAAATGTATAAAAATGAGGGAGAAGGAGGGTCTTGCTAAGTGTATAAAAAAATAAAAAAAGAATTGTGTCCTTGTTAAAAGCCAAAAGTAACAAAATATAATTAATATCATAACTAATAGGGTTAGCACACTTGGGAAAACTGGAAAAGCATATGAAATCACGCAATCCTATAGATATAGTTAAATAGATAACCAGGTTGTCTTCTTTTTTATTGATACAGAGGTTGATTTTTCTAAGTTTCTAGATGACTTCATACCGTTTCTTTGCCCCATCTACTTTCTTCACCACAGGCTGTTTTTCAAATGGCGGGCAACCATCACGTTTCCACCACACCTGAAAGAAAAGAAAGTATACGAAAATTTGATTAGGTATATGATACAGATACCACGACAAGAAACATGATAATTGGTATTTGATAAGAACATGAATTATGCTCACCCAATTTTTTTCACGTTCTAAGATATGCTCAACGCTACTCAAGAACTCTTTTCCTTTAGGAGGAGTTGATTCGAGTAGCTTCTTTACACGCTCCTCATAAGACTTTATTTCTTCTTTCTACAATCATCACAAATAGATCATGTCAAGCAAAATACTCAACAATAGTAAATGATTCCTAATTTCTTATACAACCAATCCCTTAATCTGCAAGAGTGGTGGCATCAAACCACCAAATTGAAAACCTTAATTTATAAAGTTCCAGAAAGAAACTCCAAAAAATAAACATTATCTACAGAAGTTTCCCAAGAACTAAACATTCTGACGGTATAATGAAAAAAGTACTCGGACTTACCTTTGGATGAAGGTAACAAAGTCAACAAACCATCTAACAATAAGACCTCGTCCCTAATATCCAGAGTTCTTCAGACTCTCCAAATTTAGGATTTCAATCATAGATTCCACATCTTAATTCATCAACATGTCTTTTTTCTTTTTTGATATGATAAGTACAATATGCATTCAATTTCATTTAGGGCAAATATTTGGAACTGTTTAATCTAAAAAAACAGAACTACTAATTGTTTGTCTATTGTAAGCGTAACATGTATACATTCGAGAGAAATTTGAATACATTAGCATCATTTTCTGATTTCGTAAGATAGACTCTTAAAAGATAAAAGGCACCGTTACAACAATTATTTGAGACATAAAGGTTCCATGAATTGGTAGAACATCTGTCTTCACCTTCCTCATGAACCCAATAAAACGTCCAGCATAGCCACTCTATCTTAGTCCTCTAAATGGCATAATCATCATAATAATATTTTTGTGCAATGGAACATATTTTTGGTAGATCATCATAATAATATTTTTAATGAGCAACGAAAACAAACGAAAGGGACAATTATGAAAATCATCATGGCCTCCAGCTCTCAGGCATCATATTATCTACAAAATCCAAAAAGTCGAATTCATCCGCTACTAAGCACGTAACTTCAACCATACAAGTCGAGCTTTGAACTCTTGATGGGGTAAAGCTTTGCCACCATAAATACGAAGATTATTTTCCTTTCAAGTACTCCACCCAAGGATCCAAGATGAGGCTGCTCAGCAAAAAATCAGCCACATTGTACATTTTTTTAAGCTAAGTGAACACCGTTTCCATTGGTGGTTTGCTAAGTGATTGCTTCATTAGTGTGATTCTGCGATACCACATCCAGTACCTAGAATGCGATTTTAATCACATTTTGAATCCTTGACTCTGCTTAATGGCTAAAGGAATCATACGCCTAATCATAAACATAAAACACTTCTTCATCCTTGTTCTCCATACCACCAGCACATCTTTGGCATACAAAAGTTGAACCTAACTAACCCTACTCAAGGCAAAAGACAAATGCAATGGAGAAGCGACCCACCGGAATTGGACAAGGAGGGTGGTCAATAGTCTCTTCATTGATCCACATAGAAGACCTATTTTGTCAGTTAAAAGTTTCTTTCTTTCAGCAAGCTCTTCGTCGTAATCTTTCCTTTAGTGGCCACCCAAGCTAAAGAGAAAGCTGTCACAGGAGCTTCAGCAAATGGCCTCAATAGGAAAAGTAAAAAAATCATGAAATCATGGAAGCTATAATTATCATCATCATTACATTACATGAAGTAGGAGTTCATGCCCCCAATGTTGCCTTGCTGGACCAAAACTGCCAAACTACAATTTTCCTCTCCTCTTTTTGGCTTTTGATTATTATAACAATTAAAGGTACGTTTGGTTGGGTCATTTTCCCACAAAAGGATTTTCCCATTTTACGTGTTTGGTAAAAGGTGGAGGGAAAATTCATTTTCAGGAGAAAATGATTTTACCCAAATCAAAGGAAAATGTTCACTTCTCAAAGACCGTAGGTTGATTTTCCAATTTTTGGTGCTCACATACTCGGCCCTTGGCAGTCAACATTTGACCAGGCCCCTCTCTTTCTCTCTCTTCAGCATCTCTCTTCTCTCTCCTCTTCCCATTGTTGAATGATGACATTCATGTCCTCTCTCTCTCTCTCTCTCTCTCTCTCGCCATTTTTGGACTCTGGCACCGACTGCCTGTCACTGCTGCTCGGCCGCACCCCCCTCCGCCACGCTGCTACCGCTTTGGTCACCAAATCGAACGCTGGTGACACCAATTGAATCGTAATTTGCCGGCAACTACAACTATGGCATTAGTTTAGTCGCACAATCCTTAGACTTGCGTAAATCTGAAGAAAATTAACGCCTGAACTTTACATGCCAGACTCCATAGTCAGTTGTGTCTATCATGATTGCTTGAATTGGACATTTGGTGACCCACGGAGAAGCAGTTGCCAACGGTTTTGCTCGGGTCAAACCCGTTTAGGATTTGGTTGGGCTTTGTTTGAGCAATTTGCATTTTGGTCTAGGAGGAGGGGGAGGGGAGGAAGAGAGAGAAAATAATGGGGCTGTGGGAAGGATGGGCACAAAGTGAGATGTCTATATTTGCCAAACAGTGTAAAATTACAACAAATTTATTTTCCTTGAAAAATGTTTTTCGTGGAAAATCATTTTCAAAGAAAATGGTTTTCACCTCTACAAAACACACCCTTAGTTGCAAAACCCTCATACTCGATATGAGCTTCTTATAATGGGTTTCATGGATTTCAGCCGCTTCAGCAGCACTTTGTGGCTCATTTATGACAGGGATTCTTCTTCCTCCACGGCCTGATCTTTTTCAGCCCCAAATTTCACCAGGACCTCATTTTTCTGTAATTGTTTCTCCTCTCACAAACCTCTATCTGCCACTATGCCCCAACAACTTCATTCATCATACAAAGAGATAGAACGCCCAGCCCTCCCTCTTGCTTGGGATGGAAAACCTCTTCCTACCTGCCTCAAATAACCCCACTGAAGTAGATCAAATAAATAAATAAATAAATATACATATATATATATATATACACACACACATATATATACATACATATATATATATATATACATATATATATACATATATACACACACACACACATATATATATATATATATATATATATATATATATATA
>JACYFF010003369.1:70470078-70500255 GCA_017589665.1 Selenicereus undatus
ATATATATATATATATATATATATATATATATATATACACACACACATATACATACACACACACACACACACACACACACACACACACACACACACACACACACACACATATATATATATATATATATATTCCCAATTGACTGGCAATGCGGTTAATAGCTGGACACAAAGATGCTACAAGAAAATAGCAAAGAAAGGAAGAGAGAGAGAGAGCTTAGTTTAAAAAAGCGAGAGGCACACTGATGCAGCAAGGGTCTCGGAGCCCCAGGCGCGGGCTTCATGGACTCGAGGCGCACTTTTATTTAAAATTGCTAGAACATAAATCTCAAACCATATTCTTTGACAGATAAGGTAGATGATGCTATAGAAGGCAAGAACATTACTATAGAAGTTAAGAACGACATTATATAACACGAACCTCCAATAAATAAGAAGATTCTAACTCCTAATCTGCACTGCTTTCCGTTTTTTATTATTCTATATTTATGTAAACTTTAGTATTGCCCATAATATATAGCTACATTCTCTATTTGTTTCTCAGCAGTAGTACGCCCTCCCCTTCCAAACTAAATTAAAAATAGTAAACTAAGCCTGAAGCCCCTAAACCCTAAATCAGCTCTACAAGCAGTTGGTGGAGAAGAAGACCTTGAAACCTGGATAATGAAGAAAGGAGATCCAGGAAGAATGACACAAAATAGAAGAATTGAAGAAAAATAGAATGCAAACAGAAAGGTGGAGAGAAAGACAGAGGGAGAGCAGTTGGTGGAAAAGAAGACCTTGAAACCTGGATAATGAAGAAAGGAGATCCAGGAAGAATGACACAAAGTAGAAGAATTGAAGAAACAAACAGAGAGAGAGAGAGAGAGAGAGAGGACCAGTAAACTTGGTTTTCGGAACTTGGATGGCATACACCGGTTGCCAGCAAGTGGTTTCCGGTGACAGGAGAACTACTCCCAAGTAGCCCTCACTTGGTGAGTAAAAGCCTTAGACCTCTAACACCTCACTCGATCAATCACTCCCCTAATTTTCAAATCTAGGGTTTGCGAATTAGGATTTGCAAATTAAAGCTTAATTCGACCAAATTGACTGCAATTCACTGAGGGCTTTTCTCAAATTCAGCATCGATGACTTGGGTAAGTCTTTTGTTAATGTTGTTCGAGGTCATCTAGGAACCCCTAATTCGCCTTTGATGGGGTGGAAGTGTAGGAATTGTGGTTCATGGGATGTTTGTGCAGCCGTCATTGGTGAAAAACAAAATGTTAGTGGTAATGTGTTGAAGCAGAAGGTCTCCTTCAAGGACAATGTTAATGATGCGACAATGCCTCCTTGTAAGAAGAGCGGTTCGAAGGAGTTTTTGGAGGTTTCTTCTCCCTGTGTTAATCAATTCCAAGTGTAGAGAGATTTGTTGGAGAATTATCCCACTTCTGATTGTGAGTGTAACTCACATGGTAGTTCTCCGTGTGCCTCAAGGATCCCAGAATCACCTCTGAATGTGGTGGAGGAGGAGTTGCATCCTGCAGCTTGTTCACCTTCTACGAGATTGCTTGTTTACTCTCGAAGAAGCTTTGAAAGACGAAGCACGTTGTTTCTGAGTCGGGCTCTCCTATTCTGCAGGAGGTGGAAGGGCCTTCTTCGTTTGAGGAAGCTCTGCATCAAGCCCACACTCCAGGTTCAGATGGTGCTGCTTTGCCCGACTCTAGTTATTCAAGGAATGTTAGTGAAGGCTCTGCGTGGGTCTTGGAAAGAATGGTCGTTTGTTGTAAAAAGATGGGTCTGGCCATTGAAGGTAGAGAAATGGAGTCGCTTTCTTTTCTTGTGTCGTTGGAAGCAAATAGAATGAGAGGTGATCAATTAGTTGAAGAGAGTAGGGGGGATGCTGTTGATAGGGATAGGCTGTTTTCATATGGGGCAAGCCGTTAATGTGCTTGCTTGGAATGTCAGGGGGCTCAATTGTCCAAATAAGCGGGGGGGATGTTAAGTGGGTGTTGCGTACTTTTGCCTGTGATGTTGCTATTCTCTAAGAATCTAAGTTGGTGGTGGTTAGTCGGCCGATAGCGATTAGTTTGTGGGGTCGTCGACCAATTGAGTGGCTTTACTTACCTTCAGTGGATCGCTCAGGAGGCATTATTGTCATTTGGGATCCTCAAGTCTTGGAGCTTAGTGTATCTCGCATTGGGTCGTTTTCTGTGTGTTGTAGGTTTAAGTCTCTGGAGGACAATTTTGAGTGGGGTTTGATTGGGGTATGTGGGCCTAATGACGACTATATGCGACGGGCTTTATTTGAGGAGTTATCGTTCTTTATGTCTTCTTGGGCCATTCCGTGGTGTTTGGGTGGGAATTTTAATGTCATTAGGTTTCCTTCAGAGAGATCCACAGGTGGTCGGTCGTCTTGGGCAATGAGAGAGTACTCTTGCTTTATTGATTCTTGCAATCTCGTTGACCCTCCTTTAGAAGGTGCTCACTTTACTTGGACCAGCCATGAGAAGGAGGTTCCTGTGTCAACTTCTAAGAGAATCAGTACCATGAAGATCAACATCAAGGAATTTTCTTGATGGAAAAGCTATTAGCCTTGAGAATGCTAGGAATCTTGTAAAAGTTTTTACTGAAGATGAAGTTTGGAATGCCATCTTTGAGTTAGGTAACGAGAAACCTCCAGACGGATTCAATATAGCTTTTTTTCATCGTTGTTGGTCTATTGTCAAGGGAGAGATTATGGGATTTTTTGCTGACTTTCCTAATAAAGGTGTTTTTGAGAAAAGTCTAAATGCTACTTTTATTACCTTGATCCCCAAAGTGGCTGTTGCAGATGATATTAAGTCTTTTAGGCCCATCAGTTTGGTAGGAAGTGTATATAAGATTCTTGCCAAAGTTCTTGCTTCAAGATTGAGGAAAGTTGTTGAAAAAGTTGTGGGTCCCTTACAGCATGCTTTTGCTCCTGGCCGTCAAATTTTGGAGGCTGCTTTGGTTGCTAATGAGTGCATTGACTCTTATATTAGATCTGGGATTTCTGGGATCCTATATAAGCTTGACATTGAGAAGGCTTATGATCATGTCTCTTGGAGTTTCCTCTTGGCTATTCTTGAGAAAATGGGTTTTCCTAACAAGTGGAGGAAATGGATCTCTTTTTTGTATTTTCACTGTGCGCTTCTCTATCTTAGTTAATGGTGAAGCATCTGGTTTTTTCTCAAGCTCAAGAGGTCTAAGGCAAGGTGACCCATTGTCGCCTTTATCGTTCATTTTGGTTAAGGAGACTCTCAGTAGATTGGTGATTAAAGCAGGTGAGAAAGGTTTCTTAAATGGCTTTCATATTAGTAACCCTCATTCCGAGGGTTTGGTGATATCTAATTTGCTCTTTGCCGATGACACCCTTGTTTTTTGCAAGCCAGACGAGAGTAATTTGGGTTACTTAAGGTGCATCCTTCTCCTGTTTGAAGCTATGTTGGGACTAAGGGTCAACCTCTCCAAAAGTGCACTCATTCTGGTTGGCGATGTGCCTAATGTTCATGCATTGGCCCGTTTCTTTGGGTGTGGAGTTGATCATCTTCCTTCTTCATACCTTGCTCTTCCTCTTGGTGCTCCTTATAAGAGCATAGCGATTTGGGACCCAATTGTTGAGAGGTTTCATATGAGATTGGCTGGCTGGAAGTCAAAGCTTTTGTCCAGATGGGGTAGATTGACTCTTTTGAGAAGCACTTTGTGTAGTTTGCCCATCTACTTCATGTCTTTATTCACCATCCCAGCTAGCATTGCCAGTCGGTTAGAGAAAATCATGAGAGATTTTCTTTAGAATTCCAACGAAAATGGTAACGACCTCCACTGGGTCAATTGGAATGAGGTATGCCGTCCTAAACAGCAGGGAGGACTTGACATAAGACATCTTCGTGTTATGAATGAAGCGTTTAAGACCAAATGGTTGTGGAGGTTTGCAAAAGATAGTGCAATGTGGGAAAATGTGATCAAGGCAAAATATGGGATAGACGAGTTGCGTTGGTGGAGTAAAAAGAGTCCTTATCCTCACGGGGTTGGTTGTTGGAAATCTATGTTAGCAGGTCTTGAGCGTTTCAAATCTTTAGTGCATTTTGAGGTGAAGGATGGCTCAAAGGTGTTATTTTGGCACGATGTTTGGTGTGGGGATCGACCTTTAAAGATTCTTTTTCCCGACTTTTTTAGGATGGCCAGTTTGAAGTATGCCACGGTTAAAGTAAGTTGTTTCTTGGAATGGTGACGTTAGCCATTGGAATTTGATTTTTGTAAAGAGGATAGTATTTGTAATTTGTTAGCCATACTTGCTGGCAAAAAGGTTCAGTCCCAAGGTAATGATGAGATTGTGTGGCCACTAAACTCTAAGGGTTCCTTTAGTGTCAAGAGTTTTTGTTTCACACAATTTGAAGCCTTGGTGATTTTCCTGCCAAGTCCATTTGGAAGTCTAAAGCTCCCACAAAAGTGTGTTTCTTTGCTTGGGCAGCCACCTTAGGCAAGATTCCCACATATGACATGCTTAACAGAAGAAATTTTAGAGGTCTAAGTAGATGCTCCTTGTGTATGGAGGAGGAAGAAACTGTGGATCATCTTCTTGCACATTGTCGATGGGTTTCTTCGCTTTGGGATATATCTCTCTCACTAATGGGGATTAGTTGGGTTTAACCTTCTAATGTGAGAGATGTGGTAGTGACTTGGAGGAGAAGGATGAAGAAGAGCTGGCTCATTGGAGTTTGGAACATGATTCCTTTGGCTATTTGGTGGGCTACTTGGAAGGAGAGAAATCGACGTATTTTTGAGGACAAAATCTTGTCGTTTCAAGATTTCAAGCTCTAATTTTTGAGGAGGTTGTATAGTTGGAGTGTGGGGCTTAGTGGTAACAAAGAGCTAAATTTTTTGGCTTTCATCGATTGCATTATGGATGAGAGCTTAAGGGCATAACGTTTTTGTATTGCCCGTTTTGTACATGGGTGACATCCCCTTGGTGTCCTTTTAATATACATCTTTGATTACTTACCAAAAAAAAAAGGGTAGATCTTGACATTTCCATGGATAATTTGATAAATCTTTCTCTCTTACCCATGAATGGTTGTGAGGCGCAAAAAGCGCAGCGTCTTCACCTAGAGTGAGGCACTTCTGAGGAGCACGAATCGGCGCGTTTTACAAATTCGCCTTGCCTCACCCCCTCCGAGGCGACAAGGTTCTCGCCTCTTGCCTCACTGCGCCTAGGGGCGCCTTAGGCGCTCTTTTTTAAACTAAGAAAGAGAGATAGAGAGAGGACTCAAAATTGCAACAAAGCTAACCTTCCCCTTTTACATAAATGCTTTGACTTCAAGCTAGTCTCTTATAGAACTTAACCCTGCACTTATATGAAAAGACAAGACACAAAATTTCAAACCACCACAAGTGGACTTCAAATTCCTCACACTAATTCCTCCAAATTTTTAACAAGGAATAAAAGTACGAGGGAGATCCAAATGAAGAGAACAAGCCTAAATATGTTCAATCTCATAGATACAGGCAAACCCTTCACAATGCAAACCTACACACTATTCATTCATTGTCCCCCCCCCCCCCCAAAAAAAATTGAGTGAAAGAAATAAATTGGAAAACAATATGAAGTCCAAAATGAGGGTGAAAAAAAAAAACTCATTTTCACAGCAGACTTGAAAAGCCTGGCCATCTCTAATTTCTCCATGCTAAACTCCGTGTCATCTACTCTTCCACTTGTGCACCTAAACTAATATTAAATCTCAACAAACGTCAGTTTTAGGTTTCCTCAGAAATTATCTATTCATTGTCTACAAGTATATAGATTCAGTCTACCAATACCAAATTCAAGGCTCATGCACTTTGTTATTTCCTTAACTTGTCTAACTATATCTGTAACCTTATTACCTTAGCGTATATGCTATGATGACCCTTTCAAGTAACTCCTTCATAACATGACTGCTCTTGTAGCTTCCTCGCCTGTTGTTGCTTATCCCAGTTGAAAGAGATTTTTCAAGTTCACCAGCTTTTTTTTTTCCATGAGTAATCAAAAAATTTGTATTAAAAAAGTTGCAGAAAGCTTGACTTTTTTGGAGTCAAGTTATCAATCATGGTTCAAAGTTGACTTTTTTGGATTTTGCTCATATGATTATTGTAGAGAGCTTAAAGGCATGATGTTATTTTGTAATGGCCTCCTTTTTTACATGGGTGACATCCCCTTGGCATCTTCCTAACACAACTTTTGATTACCTATCCCAAAAAAAAATGTATTAAAAAAGATTGGGATGTCACCCATGTAAAAACAGGAGAATCAAAAATAACCTCATGCCCTCAAACCCAGTCGGATGCATTTACAAGCTTCTTTCTAAAGTTTTAGCCCAAAGAATGAGAGGTGTGATAGGGTCTCTTATCTCAGAGAATCAAAATGCCTTTATAGAGGGTCGTCAGATTCTGGATGCCGTACTCATGGCAAATGAGCTTATTGACTCTAGAATCAAGTCCGGGATTCCGGGAGTTGTCTGCAGGCTGGACATTGAAAAGGCCTATGACCATATCAATTGGGAGTTTTTTATGTATGTCTTGAGTAGAATGGGATTCGGGGAGAGGTGGATCACTTGGATTCGACAATGCGTCTCTTCGGCTTCCTTTGCAATACTTGTCAATGGTTCTCCTACATATTTTTTCTCGGCTTCTAGAGGCCTTCGCCAAGCGGACCCAATATCTCCACTTTTGTTTTTGTTGGTCATGGAGGTTTTCATGAGGATGTTGCTTGCAGCCACTTCTGGAGGCAGGTCTCTTATCTAGGTTTGCAGTGGGCCGAAGGAACGCAACTGCCATTAATGTATCCCATCTTCTCTTTGCTGATGAGATAATCGTTTTTTGTGACAATGATTGTGAGCAGATGGTGAACTTGCGTTATATTCTCATTTGGTTTGAAGCTGGTCTACTAGTCAACTTGGCTAAAAGCAGCTCTATTTTGCCAGTGGGCCAGGTGGATAATATTCAATTGCTAGCGGGTGTGTTAGGATGCACCGTGGATTCTTTTCCTACCTACTATCTTGGTCTCCCCCTAGGAGATAAATTCAAAGATAAATCTATCTGGGAGCCAGTAGTGGAAAGATTTGTGAAAAAACTCTCTGGATGGAGAGCTAACTATCTTTCCAAGGGTGGTAGACACACTCTCATCCGAAGCGTCCTTTCTAGCATTCCCACTTACTTCCTATCTCTTTTTCCGATACCGGCGTCAGTGGCGGCCAAGTTGGAAGCCATTCAGAGGAAATTTCTTTGGGGCTCCTTCGGTGCTGATTTCAAGTATCATTTAGTGAGATGGGATATTGTTAAGCTTCCCATGTCAGACGGAGGGTTGGGAGTTAGAGACCTGAAGCTCTTTAATGAGGTTTTGCTTGGTAAGTGGCTATGGAGATTCACGAATGAGAAGACCAGCCTTTGGAGGAGGGTGATTTGTACTAAGTTTGGTGAGGAGGGATTTGGGTGGTTTCCCTCTAGACCAAATGGACCCTATGGAGTAAGCCTTTGGAGGTTTATTTGTAAAGGATGGGATAGATTTTATCCTCATCTTTCTTTTGAGGTGGGCGCTGGCTCTACCATTTTGTTTTGGCATGACCGCTGATGTGATGGTGCTCCTTTGAGGGACCTTTTCCCTTCTCTTTATACTCTTGCGGAGAATAGAGAAGCTACTGTGGCTACTTATTGTGACAATGTATCGGGGTCGTGCATTTGGTCACCTATTTTTATTCGTGATGCCTTAGTGGATGACGCCTCCCTTATAAGCGTGCTTATTAAGTTGAATGGGATTCTTATCGGGCAATCCTCTCTTGATTCAATCAAATGGGATCTCAATCCTAAAGGGAGCTTCACGGTGAAGTCTTATTATATGAGGCTTGCTTCTGTGCCTTCTGCACCTTTGCATCGAATATGGGGATTGTGTTTTCCATGGAAGATCATTTGGAAATCTCTGGCTCCATTAAGGGTGTCTTTTTTTGTTTGGGAGGCTACCCATGAAAGTATTTTGACTTACGATAATTTGCAAAAGAGGGGGAAGATCTCGGTGAAATGGTGCCCGTTATGCAAGGCTGTAGCAGAATCGGTGAACCACTTATTGCTTCCTTGCCCTTTTGCAAGAGCTCTTTGGGATCTAGCCTTTAGTTGTTTAGGAGTTTCTTGGGTTTTGTCCAATGCTATTTCGGATCACCTCTATGCATGGGAGGGCTTTTTTGGAAGGAAAGCGAAGAAGAAGATTGCTAGATTATTTCCCCATGCAATTTTTTGGAGCATTTGGCATGAGAGAAATAGGAGAGTCTTTGAGGGTGTGGAGATGCCACTTCAATGCTTTAAAGATCATTTTATCAAGGCACTCTATTTTTGGGACAAAGGGATCTTTTGTTACTCCTCTCTTGATCTCTTAGATTTTGTGGATCCTGTGCATATGGGATGTGTATAGCCTTTTGTAGGATGCTATCTTTGCATCCAACCTTTTGTTAATGAAATATATCTTTCTTTTCCTGATCAAAAAAAATTGACAACTTGACTCCAACCATACAAAGTTCTTAATAATTTGAGTTTAAAATCGTGAATAGTCCTAGGCTTGCCCTCAAAAATCCAGCAATTCCTCTCCTTTGAAGTGCTCTACTAAACAGGCAATGGTATCAACCTCCAAGCTCCTACAACCCAACTCTTTTTAATCTTCTTATCCAAGCCACCAAAACATCGACATCACTTAATAGTATAAGCTTTCACCCACCTAACCTCATTAATGATAATGACAAATGCCTCAATTCGCACATGCACCAACAATCGACAAAAAAGTGGCCTATCGTCTCTTCCTCTGCAGAACACATTGGATACCTACTAGCTAACTTAAGTTCCTCCTTCTAAACATGTCCTCCAGTGGAATCTTTCCTTGTGGCCCGACCAAGCAAGGAAACAGGAGCTTTAGACTTCCAAATTGCACTAGCTAGAAAATCAAGTTGATTCAACCCTTTATACATCTCTCTGTAGTAACTTTTGATGGTGAATTACCCACTTAGGTCGGGGGCAAAGAACCTTATCATCGCCCTCTAAAGCAACCTCTATATTATTCCCAATCATTCCGGCTTCCTAACAAAGTTATGTTCCAGTGGTTTTGATCGCCATTTTAAGAAGCCACTTGCCACACAATTGTCTCTTTCAATCGTGCCACCCTAAAAGGTTCAGGGAATAAAACCTTGAGAGCTTGATCACGGCACTACACATTGTGCCAAAATAAGATCTTCGACCCATGCTTTACCTTAAATTGCACGAAAGTTGCGGAATTGGTCTAAAACACTCATGATAGATTTCCATGAGGACCATCACCCAACCCCATGAGCATAAGAACTCTTCCTCTCCACCAAGAACTTGTATTTCATTTCAATCACATTTCTCCACATAGCATGCTCTTCCTAAAATCTCCATAACCACTTGGTCTTGAGAGCTTCATCCATTTTGCAGAGATGTCTAATACCAAGGCCGCCCTCAATGCAAACCTCATCGAAATTTACCTAATGAAAACCATTGTTAGAGTTGTTCCCAGACGAAGTCTCTCATGATTTTCTCTACTTGGGTAGCAATGCTAACCGGAATGGTAAATAAAGACATGAAATATGCCATAAAGATTTATAGCGTTTTTAAATAACTGAGACAAGTTTTTTTCAAATCAAACAAGAATGATCCAATCAGTAGAAAGAGCTAGGAGAGAGAAAGTAAGAACCGTGGTTCAAAATAATTTCTTTTTCTTCAATTTGGAATTTCAAACTACTTCAGTAATTTCACAGCTTACAAGTTTTGAGTTATATTTTATCATTAGAGTGATCAGCAAAGTTCCACTAAGTTTGCTTCTTCTTTTTTTGGGAGATATTAGGGGTATCTTTCTAGTCTATTATGATTTTTTTTTGGGCAATACTTTTGCAAGAAACTAAGGCATAACCCACGGTGAAACAAGATAATTTATTTTTTAAGGCATGAATGACCTTTATCTTGCTGGCATTGTTTATGGGAGAAATGAGATTAATGTTTCACTAAAAAATCAAATATTCTGTAGCAAGTTTACTTCTTTTCTTCAACCATGCGGATCTATTGTTGCTGTGTAGAAAAATCTCACAAAATCTATGTGGACAACCAGCATACATTAGGTGAATCCCTAAGTTTTCTATATTTATTCTTAGACATTCCTTTTGCCCTAGGTGATCTATGGTCTTATGGAGTCACTCTCTGTGCAATATAGGGGGTAAGGCTACTACAATTGGCTCCCCATGGACCCAACACTTGGCATAACACGTAGAGCATGGATTTAGATTTGTCAGGTCTTATTTTTTGTCCAGCTTCCCCCCCCCCCCCCCCCGAAAAAAACACCCCTCAGACACTTTGATCTTCCAACAAAGAGCCCTCCCTCTAAGAAAAGAGTTTCAATTATCATTAAGAAGGCAACCCTAACCTAGCCCCTATATTCCTAAGTTACCAACCATTAGTTTTCTTCTGTGCTATACTGGTATTTCACTTTTTCCCATTTAACATCATCATTATGCAACTCAAATAGCCCATAAGTACTTCCAGTAAAGCATTCAATTTTGCAGCCTACACTTTTCTGGGGACCAAAAGAAGCAGATGATACTGACTAAGAGACACCAAGCAACTATTGGACCATCACAGAAAAAGAACTGGGGGTGTTAAGAGAAATGCTATGGGATGGTACTGACCATTGCCTCCGATGGAAGATCTTTGTCACTCTTCCCAGGAGCCTGCAAGGGGGCAAAAGAGGGCAAAAGATAATAGTATTAGAAGAAAAGAAAGTAAGGCTTGCAGTGCAAATAACAGCAAACCCAAAATAATTAGAGAACACGAGAAAGTAGAATAGAAGGCTGATTTATGAAAAAAATGAAGGTATAAATACCAAACTCATCAAAATTAACATATCAAACAACAAATCCTACTGCTTGCCAAGTTCAAAAGCATATCTATTTTGACCTCTCCAAATCCCATCTTTGGCAGGATTGTGACGTTGTTACATTGTAGTTGCTGAATATAATGGCAACAATTTGAAAAGACAGCAACATTAGTTACAAAATCCTCTTGCCAGTAGGGATATATAACCCATTAGAACCTAAGGGGTGCGAACACAAGCATACAAGATTACCAAAAGACCATAAATGAGAGGTACAAGTGCAAACAAGACTGTTCAACAAAGACTTATGATAATATAGTTCCTGCTGAAATATAAGGTCTCGAGTGGACCAATGTTTAATGATGATGAATGTTGTTTCCTTAAATGTTCAGCAATGGTTCAGAGAAGGGAACTTGGATCACTTCTAACACCCTCCCTGCCCTAAGACTACATTACTTGGCAACAAAGGACTGAAATGAGTATGTATCCAAGAGTCACCCTTACTCATTTTCTGAAATTCCATACATTTTTGGTCTTAAATGAAGTCTCCAGTATCGACATTCTAGTCAAAGTGCAAAATGTCTACCAAACAAAGTTCCACAGAATATATTCATACATATTTGTCTTCTTTTTAAAAAAAAGAAATTTTAATCATCCTTGAGGGGAACAGGGAGGAAACATGACAATACATGTACAGATGTACTACCACTTTCTGAAATACTGACAATGTCCAAATACATAACTAGTATCTAAGCTTTCCGAAGGTTCTTTTTACCAGGAAGAAGCTCCGCAGACCACTATATTTCATTATCTTGATTATTCGTTTCTTGGTTCCAAAAATTCTAATTCATCTATAATCCAATTACTGAAAAAGGTTCACCGCTTGCGTTCTCTTATCTAGAGAATCAAATAATTCACATTTCATACACATCCTAATATTGTGCTCCACAAACAATCTCCAATATAACAAAGTATAGTTGAACCTAAAAGAAAGTAACACGTAATGGGAAAATATGTAATTAGTGGAGGAAATCAGAAATACATGTTCAATCGAAGTTTTCGGAATTGGAGCCAGAAGTAGATAGCAAATGCTTTTTGGGAATGACCAAGTGTATTTTGAAGCATGGAATTGCCACCCTCTTGTATTTGTGCTTACTCTAGATGTAGGGCAAGATAAGGATTAGAATAGGCCAGTATAGTTTGAAAAAGAATGGAATCTCGAGAGATGGGCAAACAGGTACAGAGGATGACAGAGGTCTTGAGATAAGGCCAAATATTTCAAGAAAGACGTTCTATTTGGTTGAATGAAAGGGGGAATGGGATGAATTGGATGCGAGCAATCTGCTTCTACTTAAGATATTTCTTGTCTTTGTTTCCAGTTGATTCAGTTAAAAAATGTGGCAAGAAGATTTGACAAACGAAGGGGCATAATCCTCAAGCCTTACCACTTCAAGTTTTAGCATTATCTACTACACCATCAACCCATACATTAGTTAGGACGTAGAATTTCGCATAAATTTCTATACGTGATTCTTACACATCCAAAAGGAGGATCCAACAAAGTTTTCTTTGGAGGAGGGGGGGGGGGAAGGACCATGACTCCTTCCCTCCCTCTGAATCATCCCATCTAGCATAAGCACCCAAGGTGAAATGAAGAGTTCAAGTATCGTAGCTCCAGTCTCTACAGAAAGGGGGCAGGAAGAGAGAAGCATGGAGGTCCCAGCCAATTAAATGAGGTACAAGAGAGATGTTGATGTAGCTACTGCTGTCACAAAGTATACACATACTACAAGGAACACATTCAACTTGGTCTTTGAAACAAACCCTATGGCATGTGAAATACCTTCAAATAGTCGAACAATATCAAGCACTGTACAAGAACATGACGCCGAAAGCTGGGATCTTTCAACTGCAGAAAAAGCATGGTTCAAAAGAGTGAGTAATCACAGAAATACTAATACCTAATCCAGAAGACCTAAAGAAGTCCTTAGCCTCTGCTTCACTGTACCAATAAGGATTGATGAAAGCAAGTACCTCCAAACCCATTAGTTTACTGCTGGTTAGATATTTAATATTGAAAGATGCCCCTTCTTCTTCAAAATTATTAGCATTTCCCTCTTCATCACTCAGGGGTTGAGCCTCAAATGTATTTAGCACAATCTAAATGAGGAACAAATCCAAAAGCACAGAACAGGCCAACATTAACAATTTTCTCACAAAACCAACAACAATTATCAATTGATATAGCATAAGTTGTCAATAATGAATATATCCTACCGCTAAGCTGGATGTAAATCTGTGCCACTTGGTAGGATTAAGAGTCAACGATGGAGGGCTATAGAAGTACTCCTGAATCCATATAAAAATTAAAGTTACGAAGTTAGAGAAAATCCATGCAAAATTTAATACATACAACCATGAAGTATCAACATGGAGCAGTGTGGTGGGCCCCAAGAGAGTCCATTGCAATACGAAATGCTAGACAGCATATGCCAAAAAGAGCCACACCAAAAAACAAAAAAAAAAGGTATAAATTACAGATACAAAAGAAACAAATCAGAACATATAAGAGCCCATTCATTCCCAAAAGGGAACCATCAACAAAGTCTACAATATCAAACACAGCAGAGCAAGTATCCTCCCATCCAGATTGACTCTTTAACCTTTTATCCTTCGTTTTCTCAAGTAGAGTTTTAACACCATGAGAAACCCTTTTTATTTCTCTCTGGCAACATAAAACACAAAGTTCCATGAGGAATGATCTGACTACTTTTCTGTTTCAACTTTCCTACTGGAAGATCATTCCCAAGCCATCATTTTAAAGCCTGAGAGATTTGGCAACAAACCAAGAGAAGCCAAAACAAACAAAGGCTAGCTCCCACAAAACTCTAGCAAAGGAGCAATGCAATACGTGGCAAATGGACTCCAAATCCTCAATAGAGGAACGATCTGTTAGCCAGATTTCCCCCTCTTTGGCACATTGTCACATGACAAATTTTTCTGTCGTGTCATAAGTCGCCTCCAAACAGAAGCCATTTTCATAACATGAGTCGAATAGTTCCAATAAGCATCGAAGGGAATATACTATTACATATCGGAGGGAGGTCAAACACTCTGAAAAGCAAGAAGTTAGGCATGACTATGAACTTCCAGGTAGAATTGAGGATCCATCCAACCATGTCAGAATGGGAGGCCCCTCCCAGTCCCCCCCCCCCGGGGGGGAATCCCATCTAGCTTTGCTAAAGAAGCTAGTAATGCTATTACAATACAACAACGCATTACTTACAAGAGAAAAGGCCAAACGGTTCTTAGAAGCACTTCCTTTTATTTAAAAAAAAATGGAAAGCGAAATCAAAAGGAAACCAAAGGGCCAAGCACAGGTGTACAAGGAGGGCAAAAACAAAAATCGTTACACCCTTGAGTATGATGATGCCTCAAACCAACTGCACAGTTATTCTACATTACACCAGTTCCAATGCCTGAGAATTTCAAAGAATAATTAATGCTCCTCAAAGACCAAAATAGGGAAGAAAAACCTATTAATAGGATGATGGCCCCAAAGGTTTAAGTCAATGGGACGACTAATATCTCCGATCTAAGAATCTTTTTTTTTTTTTTGGTAAGTAAACATAGAAGTATATTAAAAGGACACCAAGGGGATGTCACCCATGTACAAAAGGGGTAATACAAGCGCATTAGCTCCTTCAACTCTCATCCAATATACAATCAATAAAATCCAAAAAATTTAACTCTGTCACTGAACCTCATACACCAACTATACAACCACCTCAAAAAATAGAGCTTGAAATCTTGAAGAGCCAAGGTCTTATCCTCGAAAATACGGCGATTCCTCTCCTTCCAAGTAGCCCACCAAATAGCCAAAGGAATCATGCCCCAAACTTGACGGACCCAGCTCTTTTTCATCCTTCTGCTCCACGCCACCGCCACATCTCTCACATTAGAAGGTTGAACCCAACTAATCCCCATAAGCGAGAGCGATAAAGCCCAAAGCGAGGAGACCCACCGACAATGTACAAGAAGATGATCCGCGGTTTCTTCCTCCTCCAAACACATGGAGCATCTACTTGGACCTCTAAAATTTCTACTCTTAAGCATATCGTCTATGGGAATCTTGCCTAAAGTGGCAGCCCAAGCAAAGAAACACACTTTTGTGGGGGCTTTGGACTTCCAAATGGACTTAGCGGAAAAAACACAACCGTCCAAGTCTTCAAATTGTGCAACGCAAAAGCTCTTGACAGAAAAGGAACCCCTAGAACCTGTTGGCCACACAATCTCATCATTGCCTTGTTGAAAAACCTTTTTGCCAGCAAGAACGGCTAACAAATTACAAACACTATCCTCTTCCCAATCATTAAGATTCCTAACGAAATTCAAATCCCAGTTGCTAACTTCACCATCCCAAGAGACAACTTCTTTAACCGTGGCATTCTTAAACCGAGCTATCCTAAAAAGATTAGGAAAAAGATTCTTTAAAGGACGGTCTACACACCAAACATCGTGCCAAAAAAATACCCTTGATCCATCCCCCACCTCAAAATGCACTAAAGATTTGAAGCGCTCAAGACCGGCTAGGATAGATTTCCAACAACCAACCCCATGAGGGTAAGGACTCTTCTTACTCCACCAACCGAACGCATCTATCCCATATTTTGCCTTAATCACCTTGTTCCACATGGCACCATCCTCTTTAGCAAATCTCCACAGCCATTTGGTCTTCAACGCTTCATTCATAAGACGAAGAGGTCTTATGCCAAGTCCACCCTGCAGACTAGGACGACATACCTCATTCCAATTGACCCAGTGGAGGATCTCCGATCTAAGAATCTTCAAGAACAGCCACAAGAGATAGAAACCAAATCTACTTAATCTACCAGTTTCACCTACAAAAAGCTTATTAAGTAAAATAAAGAGACCTCTCAATGATGCAGAAACTAGAACAAAGAGCCACTTCTCTATGTGGAAACTATCACGAAGGGAACGAATTCTCGTCAAGTTTGTGTCCAGTGATCTACATAGTGCACTTCAGCTGTTTCCAGTTTGAATTTTTCTTGACATTTATCACGATTTCAGGAGAAGGAAGAAATAGTTTAGCAAGCAGCTCCACAATGCTGCCTTGGACAGTTAGGAAGAGCAATGTGATATCAAAAAACAATAACTTTCAGGTCTATGTTTCACTGAGTTCAGAGACCATCTTCATAGTCATTCATCCTATATCTACTTCCAATCATTTGCTAACAGCTGGAATATGTTGTTTCTGAGATTGGATTAACAAGAACCCAAAAAGAATATTGCTTGAACCCAAAAAGCTAGAGTATCGAGTGGCACAAAGAATAGACTGGGAAGGAAGTCATGATGCCACAAGCGAGCCATAAATCACAATATTTTCACCTGTAAGCTCCAGAACGTCTTATAGAAGTTGAAATCAATAGAAATACCTGCCAGCCAAGGGGGGGGGGGGGTGCAAATGAGCTGAGGCATTAATTTGTATGCTTGGAATTGAAAGGACTCAATAATTGAAAGGAGTAACAGAATACCATCAGGGGCCTCTTTCTCATATTTCGTTTCATTGGACGTATTGAAAACTCCCTTAATATTGACAGCTGCAAACATTAGAAAGAGAAGTTATATGATTCCAAAACATGTAAACCAACATAAAGGAGAACCAGCATTAACCTGAACGCTCAGACAGGGGGAAGAAATGAGCAAGAAACATAAGAATCCGTCCACAAAATACCACATCATTTGCCTGCAAGGTCACATCAAGGAAGCGATATATCACTACATTTTACCATAAACAACATTTTCTAACCTTGTAACAAAGAGCTCCTTGAAACATGGAATCTTGAGATATAAACATGCATTCAAGGCCAGTTGTCAATGAAATGAGAGATGAGCACTGTCCAGAAATGTTAAGAAATGAAATGTCAAGTTTCTCATTGGAATCCAACTTCATGATTGACTTCAGTAATTTGCTTTAATAATGTATGTGCCAATTGCCTCCATGAAGCTGAGCTTGAGGTCCTTAGGCGATTATACAAATAATTAAATCTAATTGTGGTCTTCTACAAGTGACAATAAATACAGCATACCTCAAAGAAGCTCAGTCCCTCCAACACAAAAGAACTAACAATTAGTTTTTACTTTTTAGCCTCCCGATAGACATGTAGGCCTTGTGCTAAAGTTCGAAACCCGCAAATTTCTGAGTCCTATGGCAGCATAGGTGATTAAAAAAAAAAACACTAAGGCAATTGACCCTGAGATCTATATAAAGGTCAAAGTCTTGAGAAGATTCATTTTTCAAAAAAAAAGCTTTCATCTCACCCATCTAATCCAGAAAGTGTTCAAGAATATAACTTATTTAGCTTAATAATTACAACCCAAATGTTCCTTCTAGTGAGTAGTGACAATCACAATTTTACTCTGAATAAAAAATTTAAAATATTACACCACCACTTATGCAAGTTTCACCCCTAAAAACAATTCCCAAGCAAGAAGTGTAAACCACTAGGCCCTCACAATAAAAAGAGAAGCTTTCACATGGACAGATGGGACTAGAAAACCAGCTATACAGCCTTTTAAGTAGAATTCATCACATCTAATCTGATAGTCATTAAGTTTTGCACAAGAGCAGCACTACGATGTATGCATGCAGTGATTTGCAGAAACAAAGTAAGCAGAAACTGAACGGCTAACAACATAAACGTCTTCAGCCTCAGTATTGAAAGCTGGATGTAGAACGCACTTTGATTTTGGCTTTTTTGGCTCCGTAAGGCATAATTTATGCTGCCACATATTGACTAGCAGTTCAAGGAGCTGCCTACTAAAGAAAGGTTCCTCTAGTTTGGATGCAATACGGGTCCTTTTGCACATTTTGTAGAAGGGAAAATAAATCTCACTTCTTATTTTATACATCCTATATTTGCAATATGGTCGATCCCTATTGACATCCAACTCACAGCTGCTTGGCAGCAGGAGCTAGTTTATTAATATGTGGCTCAGCAATAGACAATATACAAGGTATGCTTGAAGCTATGTCACCTAACTCTTCATTTCACCTCAAGGTACCAAAGTCACTCCAACTTGGACATGGACACTTGACTCCTCATTTTCGGGCCTGTTCTTTCAGCTTTAAGCTTCCAAGTTACAGCTCCTTATAGTTTCTTACAGCTTCTTCTAGACCCTTTTTGTAAGCTCTTGCAAATCCTTCCAGCTACTTCTAGCTCCTCCTAGCCCCATGTAGCTCTTACCTTTATCTTACAACCCAAAGGACCAGGCCCTTAGCTAGAAAGTAAAAGCACACAATAATTTTAGGAAATGGTCACGTGCAATGTCAAAACCCAAGTTGGAAACTGAGGACTCATACGTGGGTACGGCCAAGTCGTGGTAAAGTGATATCAGATGACTGGATTGGAAATAGATTGAAGGATCTTTGAGGGAACAAAAAGGCTGTTTGCAAAATGTCTGGTGAACAACCCATCACAAACCACTAGATGCATATCAATGAAACAAAAGGCCATGACAAGGAGATGCTTGTGAAGAAGATGAACTTCTTATCCAATATTTTTGTTCTTTTTATATTTGATGAGTACTTCTTATCGGATATTTCATGAGTTCCAATTGATTGAGCCTCATTTGTTTCATTTATTTTTCATTCCCTTAGGCTCATATTTGATTGCGTCTTTGTTAAGGGGCGATCAATATCAGTTTCAAACTACCATGAGTTTTTAGTTGTTGAAAAGATCATGGGTCCACTCAACACATAGTATTAATCACCACTAGCTACACTCTAGAGCTAGCAGGAAGACAGGAAAGGGGTTTTTTTTTTTGGGTGGATGGGTAACTTTATGCACACACAACCTGTGGAGAACAGAACCTTGGCCTCTCTGTGGAAACCAAGCACACAATGACTAGGCTAACCCCCAAGAGGCCAATCGGCAAAAGAAATTAATAAACGATTTGACCATTCTCTTTCTAACAACACACCCAAGATAGAAGAATGTGCAGCTAGTTCAGACTCCATTTGCAACAGTAATGAAAAGCAAGAGCAAACATAGGAAAGTCAGATTTAGAACCTTTGATAGACGACGAAGAAGCTGATTGCATGTCCTCAACATCACCAATTTTCCGCGAGCAAACAGTTCTTGCTAGTCAAACAACCACAGACCATTGACACGAAATTAAGCACCAGTGGTTGTAGAACTATAAGTGACATGGGATCAAAAGAACTCTACAAAGCATAAATGTGAATACTTAAGTAACACACACCTTTCCAAGTATGTCTTGCTTGCTCTCTATGTAGGCAAAAATGTCTTTGCAATTCTTCATGGTTGACATTTCAGTCAAATCTTCCAAAAGCTGAAATATCATCCCGCCTTCCACATGTTCTTTTTCACAGAGATACAATACGATATCTATTTAGAAAAAGACAGAGTTAGACATCATGAGGTTTTAGAAAAACCCAAAAAAAAAAGCACACATCATAATATACAATTATATTGAGAATAGGACGGGACATGGAGCAGCTTTAAAGTGAAAGATGAGTCTGGGGTGTTATTATAGAGGATGCCCTGTGAAAAGATGTGATTATGGCCCAGCACGGAGTTGATAAATTTGGTTGTGGCATAAAGGGAATCCTTACACCCATGTGGTGGGTCATTGGACATCAATTTTAGCATATATGGATCTTTTCAAGTCTCATGTTCACTTAAAGGTGGAAAATGAGTCTAGGGTATTGTTCTGGAAAGATATATAGTGCAGGTTCTACCTCTTAAGTTCAATTTCCAGATCTGGTTAGCAGGCTCATTTGAAGTATCCAAGCAAGATAGAAGTAGTCCCTTGGAATGGTGACCAAAGAAATTGGAATATCACTTTCTCTCTCAAATTGTTGGGAAGAGGAAAGCATTGTTAGCCTTTTGGCCTTACTTGCCAGTGTGAATGTTTGTCTGAGGGTAATGATGACATTAATGAACCCCTGAATCTAACCACTTAATCTGTGAAGAGCCTCTGCAGTAGTCTTGTTGATGGGTTAAACTGTGAAGACTTCCTGCCAAGGCCATTTGGAAGTCTAAGGCTCCTACAAAAGTTCACTTTCTGACTTGGACAGCTACTAAAGGCAAGATTCCCACAAAAGACATGCTTAAGAAGAGAAACCTTATTTTAGCAAATAGGTCTGTGATGTGCCCAGAGGGCCTAGACAAATCTAACAAAGAGGCTCTTGACAAGATGCCAACAGCTTAAATAGAGCAACACAAATCTCCTATTGTATCAAATTTGACAATTTGAGGGGGTCAAAGAAGAAAGATTAAAAAATCTTCAATGAATTGTACTCAACCCTACATAATGTACAAAGTATATAACGCTTCTATGAGCAAGCAATTGTCCAAACTAGCATAAAATTCATACAACTACCAAAACCTACTCGATAAACACCCCCCCAACCCGGCAGAGGTCAACTTCACCATGCGATGCACATGATTAAACTTAAGCAGCTGGAAATTATGGCACGCACCAACCAAATGAAGCAACAGTCAACAACTTAAAAAAGAGGAAGCAAAATATCTAATGCATCATACAGTTTTGAAAACAAGGGATAATAAGACCTTGATGCATATCCTTATCAATCCTTCAGCAAATTTACAGCAGCTTCGGCGAAGAATGCTTGCATCTTTATCTATAGTAAAGCATAAATAAGAACATACCCAAAAGACGTGGAATTTGACCCTGCTTGATATCCCCATCAGCTATGGATTGTCCATATTGCATAATTGGCTCCCTTGACTCTACTGCACATGCCTGCATTAGGTCACCAGCATACAAGTTGAAGTCAAGGACAATTACAGGTCTTTTTGTTTCCCCGGTGCTTGGTGGAAGGAGAAAAATTGGCTGAAACACCTTGAATGAAGCATTTCTTGCTTCCATTTTGGAGATTAAAAAAACCTAAAGATACCTGTAACATGTGTACGCATCCCCCCCCCCCAAAAAGGAGGGGGGCAAAACGCTATTTCACATAAAGAAAGATTATTTGCCCAAAGCTTTAACTGAAAACTCCACATGGACTGGCATATATATCTCATTAATTATCTCAGGATCATGACTCAGCTTTGCTAATATGTGAGTTATGTCTAGTCAAGCTGCAACATCTATATGATAGAGGATTAAATAGAATTTCAAGCCATGAAAAGCACAAGCAAAGTTAACACAGTTGTATGTCTTCTCACCACCAATTCTTGTAGTAATGTCCGCAAAATGTTTTCCAGGAGTTGATTCTCATCTAGAACCAATTTTGTTGGTCTCTGTAGAAAGCACAGGTAAATGGGTCAGACCTTATGTATCATAACCAGAAGATGAAAGAAAAAAACTAAAACATATCCCATAAGTCTAGCTCAGGACATGAATTCAATCCAAGAACATTTTTATCAAGATGTCAACCACAAGTTTATGCACAGTAATGCATAGAACAAACTACCAAGCATTGAAAGCAGACAGACTAAACCAGTAATTAAAATGAGAGCTCGCATTGCTTTCCGGTCAAAGTACATATGTGTCAAGGTGTCCACCCTCCACTCACTAGTTAGCAGTTATTCATTCACATTGTCCAATGACCTAGATAGCTGTTGAATCTCCTCAGGAGTACATCCACACATTTTGTAATTTTGAGCAATTTAAGGCATGGTTGGACCATGTTGACTGCTGAAATGTGACAATACTTCCCAGCAAATAAACTAGACATTGGTCTCTGATTCAGCTTAGTGGACAAAAATAACCACTGCGTTTAATATAGTGCAAAGTAGCATTAAAAATTAAATCACATTCAAATGCTTAAAGAAGACAGCTCCTCATAAGCCTTAAACCAGAAGGGCCAGCTTGACATTTTTTTTTTTTAATGAATAATCAAAAGATTGTATTAATGAGACACAAGGATCACCTTTAAATGTTAAAGCCCAAAATAGCAGAAACCAACCCCTCAAAGCCGAAACACAAGAGTTATCAGCTAAAATTGGTACGCCTTCTGGTTACTCCTCATTCACTACACTTCATTTGACACTTCTCTTTTGTTTCTGTATCTAGCTTCCTTCCTTATAAATTGAGTTTGGCACAGGAACTGAAGGAAGAAGCTCATATCCCGCTGCTTTCTTTTAATGGAATTTGAACTCACCTCTTACATCCTTGAAAATAATGTAAACACCCCCCCCCCCCCCAAAAAAAAAAGAGGATATGAGCGTCACATCCCTGACAGAGCAGAATTCTCTATTTCATTGAACACAAGCCAGAAAAGTTCAAAGGGCTTTTTCCAGTGAATCTTCCGAGGAAAGTAGCCACTTCAAAAGCAACCCCATACACAAATTGGCCATTGGGTTATTCATTTCAAACTTATCATGCCAAACATGCAGATTTTGCCTCATTCACCTTGTGTTGATCAAAAAGGGTAAGAAAGGAAAACCCACCTGAGGGTTAATGGCCTCCTGCACAGTTTGTAGGGCAAAACTTTCCGGCGGCCCAGGATGCACCAATGCCCTCTTAAATATCTCCTGCAACACCACCAATAACGCAGTCTTAAGCATCCAAAATACCCAATTCGCAAAAATTTTATCTTCGACAATCTTTGCACAATCATCGTAGCTAATTCAACAATTTTGGAGTGCAATCGAGGCTGCGAGTTTGAAATCGAACTTCAACGAATGGAATTAGCAGAATAATTGATGACCTGAAAAGGCAAATAGAACAATATTCCACTAGAATGATGCTCACCATAATCAAAGAACAAATGAACAATGCTTCCTTTCGCCTTTGCTCAATCCCAAAGCTATTTATTAGCTTGAATCTTCAACGGTTAACGCTCACGCTCGTACTCTTTCCTAAACGCAAATATTGCATCAGAATAAATTTAGCAAACGAAGAAATACATTCCTGAATACGAAAAGCAAAGCAACAAAACAAAATTGGAAGAAGTTGATGAATACAAGGGGTTGAAGACGCCGGATTCGTACTCTGCCGAGGAGCTGAAGATCGTCCAAGGCGCTTCCCACTTCCCAGAGCAGCAATGAAGAGGCGGAAAGAGTGTGCGGAGGCAATAAAAAAAAAAATTGCTAAAACGTGTCATTAAACTTTTTAAATATTCAATTATTTCGCTTAACTTTTTTTAAATCAAAAATGCTATTAAACTTGTTTTAAAAAATAAAAGAACATCATTTAACTTTTCGATATAACTCAAAAAAATACTTTATAGTAATGACATTGTTGAATATTTTAAAAAATTTAATAATATTTTTAACTGAAAAAACTTAAGTGGCATTCATGAATATTTTAAAAATTTAAGTGGCATCTTTTAACGAGAACTCAAAAAGACACCGATATTTTGGTAGGAAGTTTTTCGAATGGTAACTCAAAAAATGTCTTTTGTAATGACATTTTGTTATATTTTGGAAAGCTTAATGATATCTTTAGCTGAAAAAAAAATTTAAGTGACATTCATGAATTTTTTGAAAAAGTTAAGTGGCATTTGTTAACAAGAACTCAAAAAGATATCGATGTTTTGGTGGGAAGTTTTTGGAGTGGTGATGCTTAAATTTATATATTTCATTTTTGTGTTCTTTTTTCGATCATCGGTCTAGTCCAATCTTTCACAAGTTGACGTTGAGCTATAGCTTGAAGCCATGATTCTCCCACTATTAGTTGTTGTACGTCGAAGTTGTGTGTGGCAAGTTAGCCATACACACCACTTTCCACCCCTCCTACCCGGGTTCGAGCCTGGGGGCACAACTTTGACTTTGTGCCTTGCGAGTTGTGTGTGGATAGATGGTGGGCCTGAGCCTTGGTCTTGGCTTTGACATCCCCTTACCCCCGGTCCATTCAAGGCCCGCTGGGTACCCCTACGATATGGGCCCAGTAGGTTAGGCCGACTTACCATTGTAAAAAACCTACGATAGGGGCCCAGTGGGTTGGGCCGACTTACCATTGTAAAAATAAATAAATAAATAAAACTATTAGTTGTTGTACCCCTGACGGTTGTACATATCCAAATATATAAAATAGGCCTAACAACAAGGCCACAACATGCCATGCAACCGAAAGGTCATGCGCATAATTAAAACAAAGAAAATCAAAAATGTGCTGCAAAATCATCATTTCAAAACAGCAAGTCTCTCTCTAACTCTCGCTCTCTCTAAAACCACTTATCTTCTTGCTCAAATTCTTCAAATTCTGGAACGATAATCACAAATTCTTACCATTCTTCTCAAATCGCGCTAAATGTTGTAAGAATCTCTTTGATGTAAGATTTGTGATAAAAAAAATTGAAAATGCTTGGGAAAAAAAATGTGATTTTAGGGTTTAAGGAAATCACACTTTTATAATCGCAGTCTTGCGATACTGCAGATGAAAACTGACCAAAACGAAGCATCGAATAATGAAAGGAAATATCCTTCAAAAAGGTCAGCACAAAACCTATAAAAACTAAAATGTACTTCGTATAGAACACAATTGTTTTTCTACTTCTTTAACACTTTGTTGTGTATAACTTATCCAAAACACTTTTATCTACAGTCTAACACAAAAACCTTAAAAAGCAAAGAGAAATTCAAAAAGAATTCTATACACATTATGTATGTTTTAGTAATGTATATGTTTATTGAGCTATTTGAAATCTTTAGTGAGCAATTGTTCTTGTGACAATCACACATGCATTACAAAAATTACTAATATGTTTCAGTGAGTTCAAGTAATGCTGTAGTGAACAATAATCTATATATAGTGAACTATATTCTAGATTTGATGAATAGTGCTTTATATTTTTGTGACTTCACACATGGAAAGTTTTAGTGAGCTGTATTAAATATTTAGTGAGCTATAGTGTGTGTTTAGTGAGTTGCACTCTATCTTCTGGTGAGCGACAATATATATTTAGTGAGGAATACTTCGTATAATCTCTTAAAAGTATTTTGACACATATTTTGGTAAACTCAAATTTGATATTCCTTATAAGCCAATATTAAGTTGTAGCAAAGTATATTATCTTATCTTAACATTTTTTAAAAGATATTTATTTATTTCAGTTCAAATCTGATTTAAGATATTTGTGTCAATAAACTATACAATATCTCTTACTGAGCTATGATGTATATTTACTAAGCATTAGATTACATTAATCCTGTGTACTGGATCATATCATTATTGCAAATTTAATGAATCTTAGTAAGCTACAATGTATGTTTAGTAAGCTATAATGTATGTTTAGTGAGTTGTGCCTCTCATGACATCATATTTGTTTATATTTAGTTAGCTATGGTATTTATTCATCTTATGAATTGCTTGTCATATTATTAAAAAGTTTTGTGTGTTTTGCCTGGATTATGATACACTACAGTATTTCTTTAGTGAGCTATACCATGTGTTTTAGTAAGCTATGTTATACATCTAGTGAGTAGTAGAATAAACCCATCTTGTGGGATAATATTTGTTTATATTAGTCCAAATCTAATTTAGGATATTCATTTCAATGAACTACATAATATCTTTTAGTAAGCATTAGATTACATTAATCTTCTGTATTGATATCATATAGCTTTTGCAAATTTAATGAATCCTAGTGAGCTGTAGTGTATGTTTAGTAAGCTATAATATAGGTTCAGTGAGTTGTGCCTCTCATGACATCTTGTTTGTTTATATTTAGTGAGTGATAGCATTATTCATCTTGCGAACTACTTATGATATTGTTGGAAACTCATCCCCCCCCCCCCAGCTATGGTAGATTGGTCATATCTGTAAGGTATAGTTAGTCATACCATGTGTTTTGGTGAGCTATAGTATACATATAGTGAACAGTAAAACAAATCGATCGATGAGATGATAGAAATATATATGTTTCTCAGCTATGACATACTCAAAAATTACATTCACCATACCATGTCTTTTTAGAAAGTGATTGAATAACATGAGATGTTATATACTTTATTTGATAAAATATACAAATATTTATCTCACCAGTATTTTTTAGTGAGCTATCCTATGTCTTCTTATGAGCTGTGACCTAAATTTGGTGTGCTATCTCATCCGTATTTTGCGTAACTTCAGTAGCAAGTGATGACAAATTACTAATTTGGCCAATAGCTGTCTACATTCAAACAATCGAAGGTGAGGGGTGACACCAAAGTTGCGAAGAGGGTACGACTCAAGCAATCAGAGGTGTGATAACAATAACCCTACAAAGATCAATCTAATAGCCTATAGGATTGCATCACACATAGGAAAGAATAATAGCCAATACAACATAACAGTGATTACTACTCAAATAAAAGCCAAAGGAAGGACTAGAAGTACACTACCTATGATCTGCAACCATAATCCTAAATCTTCACAAACTTCTATCCTAGGCATGTCCTCCGTTAGACCTATAGACTTCAAATTATTTTTAATCATCTCGTTCTAACTTTTCTTTAGTTGCCCTCTATCTCTTCTATACCCCAAAAGGTTAATTGTCTCACACATCTTCACTGGTGTATTCTCACTCCTTTTAACATGACCAACCATCTTAGTCTATCCTCTCTCATCTTATCTTCTATGGGTGCAACTCCTATTTTCTCTCTAATCTCTTCATTCTTAATTATATCCAATCTCATATATCCACACATTTATTGAATCATTCTCATATTTGTTACCATCAAACTCTAGACTTGAATATTCCTAATTGGGTAGCACTCTTAACCATATAACAAAGTTGGTTTGATTACCATGCAATAAACTTTTCCTTTCAATCCTACAGGAGTTTTCTTATTACACAATACTCCAAAAGCATTCTTCCTTTTTTGTCATCGCGCTCTAATATGAAGGATTATAACAAAAAGACAAAATAACAATTATATATATATATATATATAAATATATATATATATATATATATTCTTATAAATACAAAGTTATTAGTTTCATCTTATTTATTCTTTGATATTAATTATCAATTTATAGATGACATCTTATTAGTTTCTCTACTAATTACAACCTACCACTCACTAGTAAACCCTACCTTCCAAACCCATATATATATATATATATATATATATATATATATATATATATATATATATATATATGTATGTATGTATGTATGTATATGTATTGATAATTCATATTTTATATACAATTTTCTCCATCATTTTACCTACTTTTACGTCTTTAAAATATATTTTTGAGTAAATAATGCAGATTTTATGAAACTTGCAGGAAAACTAAAATAGAAGAATTTGGATGAAGTTGTGCAATTTTACTCGGATCGCCTAAAAATGCAAAGTTTAAAGTTCAAGCCCAAAGAAAAGAAAAGAAAAAAAAAAACATAAAATGGTTTGTTTGGGCCTGAGCAAGCGGCCCAGTCTTGACCATGCCTCTCACTCCATCTCATCCTCCCCTCTTCTCTCAAGTGCTCCATTTTTTCCACATGGCTAATTCTTAACCTAGTCAAATGCCATTAATCAAAATTAATATTATACTTATGACTAGCCATGACCATGCATGTAACATCCCAAATTAATTGGAATTAATTTCCATTAATTTTGGGGATATCCTAAGGGTTGGATTTCCATTATAAAAAGAGGCTAAGGTTGAGGGAAAAAGGGACTCATATCCACTATCATTCTTCCATCCACTCACTCAAGCATCTTCTTGTCCTTTCATCTTTCATTTTTTTTAGAAAAAATCTTATAAGACAAGATCATTTGGGTTGAGGGGTTAAGAAGAAAATAAGCTTTGTTAGCTATTTTTCTCTTCTTTTCTCATCTCATTTGTGAGTCAAATTTGAGAGTTTACACTAAGTTTCATAATTTTGTGTAATTGAGTATAAGGTTTGGACATAGGAAGTGAAATATACCAATTTCAATGGTATTTTTCCTAACTATGGCCAGCTAAACTACTCATTTCTAGGACTAGGATGGATCCATGGTAATAATATTATTTTGCTAATTTCTTATGGGGTTATTTTTGTCTCTTTTGTATAATCTTGAGTTTATATTTGATCATCATCTACTTATGCATCTTAACACTAATGTTTAATCATGTTGATGACACTAGTTTAATTTGCTATCTCAAATGAATATTAGACCTTGTAAGCTAATATGATGATTATGCAATTTGGGTTTAAAATTATAATTGTGTAAATTGAATAATTTATGCTAGAAATTAGATGAGTTATGTCTAAAAAGAATAATTCATGCTAAACCACTAGATACATTATGTCACTTTATAATTATAATCATCTTTTCAATTCATGGCCTAATGCTTGTAGCTTAGGTTGAACAAGAGACAAATTGAATCCCCATTCGAATTAGTAAATCAATATTGGCATCAAATGTGAAATCCAAAGTCCTAGAACTTTCTCCTATTTGATTTCTCTTTACTTTACTACTTATTTTCTCTTCATTTTGTTGGTCAATTTATGTTGATAATCCAACTCTGAAATTAAATTATTCTTTATATTCGGAAAGGTAAATTTTAAAAATCGCTATTGTTCCTCGTGGGATCGACACCATATACTCGCTAGTCTACAATTAACCTTATGCACTTGCAAGTAAAAAGGGTTTTAAAACTACATATAAAATCCACACCATGTATGTATGTATATACTGTGTTATATTACCATCAACTATTATGTGTTACTCCTTTAAGAACTCAGCATGGTAGTCAAAGAACTCCATTTCGTTAAACAAAAAAAAAATAAATCCAACTCATCCCTTTTGAATTTTTTAGTACTTTCTCTCATTTAGGCTCTTCCACTCTATGTGTGTATGTGTGTGTATATTATATTGTAATCCTTGAAGAAAACCTTTTTTACAAACTCCAGATTGCTCTTTCTCATGAGGTGTTTAGTTAAATGTTTATCCAACATCCTCACTCAGCATAATAAATTGGAACCACAGTTAAAACTTAAAACAATGTGTTTTTATTGGATATGCTTGTCATTGTAAAGAGTCTCAGTGTCTTAATCTTACTATGAGCCACATTTATGTTAGTAGGATTATCCTTTTCCATTAGGATGTATTTCCTTTCCCCGATCTTCAACCACCTTAGTCGAAAGCTCAAAATATTTTCCTTATTTTCCTCAAAATTGTGCCCAATCCCTTTGTCATTGACCAAACCAATTCCCATGATTCACACATTGTTTTCTAATTTCAACTATCCTGATACAGTCCATTGGGCATGTATGGACTTGCTTCGCCCTCCCCTCCTAGTGCAGCCTCGCACACACTAGCATCCTCCACCTCCACTATCTTTGCGTCATCCACATCTATCCCACTTATCGCCTCAAAAGTGGTCTCGTCACCTCCTGTGTCTAATTTTTTTCTTGAGCTTCTTGTTTACTCCCACCCGTTCCATATGCCTTTAGGGGCCCATGCTTCCTCATACCACTATTTTATGTGTGTGGCCATCCGCTCACTCCAGGTAATGCAAGACTAGCCCATTTACACATTAGGGGCAACTTTAGTCCACAAGTTGGCCTTCCATCACTCCACCATTTCTTTTTTGGTGCCATCCAATCTTCCCGTAACTCACAATCACCATTATACAGACGAGATTCAAATCTGACATCACTAAGGCCCATTAAATTGTGTCTTTGCATGCATAATGTATTGAACCTAAACCAACTTCTTTCACCCAAGCTTTAAAGGATAAAAATTGGCATATGGAAATGGGCAAACTAGTTTGTTATCGTTGTAGGTGGGTTTATCATATGTACCAAATACAATCCTTATGGGTCAATTGAGCCAAGGAAGGTGCATCTAGTTATTAGAAGTTTTGATCAACTTGTTGGGTTGGACTACACTGAGACATCCAGTCCCATTATGAAGCCTACCATTATTCGTATTGTTCTTTCCATCTCCAACACCTATATTTGGGTCGTTCAATAACTTGATGTGGAAAATGTCATACTCCGTGGCGATTTACATGAGGAAGTTAACATGACCCAATCACAGGGGTATGTCCATCATGAATTCCCATATCATGTCTTTAAGTTGAACAAGTCTCTTTATGGCTTGAAACAAGCACCATGTGCTTAATTGCACAACTTCAACAGCTTCCCTTTACCCCTGGCTTTATTTAAAATCATTCATGTTTATCCTATGTATATCGAATGCGATTCTCATTTATTATTATATGTGGACAATATCATCTTTATTAGCTACTCACCCACCTTTGTGCACTACACATATATATACATACATGCATACATGCATATATATATATATATATACATATATATATATATATATATATATATATACATA
>JACYFF010003369.1:70510255-70523501 GCA_017589665.1 Selenicereus undatus
TATATATATATATATATATATATATATATATATATATATATGTATGTATGTATGTATGTATGTATGTATGTATGTATGTGTGTGTGTGTGTAGGATGAGTAGATGGAGGCCCTTAGATCTTATCGAACAGATTGTGTTAGATCAAACACTTTTAGTGCTCACGTGACTGGTCTAGTTTTTAAAGCTTGTTTCTTTTACTGTCGCTTTTGATTCTAGACTGTTGCTCTTTGCAGAAATCATATGCATTGCATCAACTTTCACATGATTGGCATCACTCGTTGAATTATTTGCAGGTTTTGATGTTTTGTCCCGGTTTTAGCTGGTTTTCTTTTCAGAATTTGCATCAAACTTGGTAAATTTTTTCCCTTTCAATGCTTTCTTGTTTCAATCCAATATTGGAGATGCGAAGTAAGAACTTCAGATTTTGGTCGACATATTACCCTTATATGGAATTCGATGGCAGTTGAATCTATCTTGGTTGTTAGTGAATTGGGCGGGAGGGTAATTGGAGTCACATGACTTGTGTTGTCCATAAGTGTATACCCTAGAATTCTAAAAATTGAATATTCAATTTCTGTATATTTTTAATGCACTCTTATTGTTTTTCTTCCAAATGGAGATGGTGTATCTTATCCGGTTAGTTAATCAGTAGTGGACAACTTATCCTTATTCAGTGGGGCTCTTTGGTGAAGATTAGATTCAGGGAACTTAGCAGAGAGACTATACTCTTTGTTTTTTCTTTGGGTTTTTTTTTTGTGCTTCCTCAGTGTTTGACTATTTCCTCAATGTTTTTCTGCCCCATAGCTCCTTATTCAATGATACTGATTATAAATAAGCTATTTACTCAAATTATGAAACAAAGAGGAAATTACTCTTCTCGCAAGCAAATGATAACTATGAGTGAAGCAGTTAGTTGTACACTTGGTTTTTCCTCATTTAATCATATCATCCTTTTGTTTTCTAGTATATTATCGGTATATGTCCTCACACAAGTTTAGTCGCTAATATATTTTCACTTGTTACAATGAATTTTTTAACTGTATTAATACATGCTAGCGGATCTCATCAAACTAGAAAGATTAATTCTAAAAGTAGAAATACATAATTAGAATATAGCTCTATGACTTAGTAGGTAATAATGAATAGGTGATTTTGAGTTAGGTACACTAATTGACAAGTACACAATTTAGATTTTTTTGCAATATAAACCCAAACGACGTACCATTGCAGAACCTATTACCTTATCATAAATTAATCACCATCTAGTGTGCAAAATTTTATGTAAGTGCTCACTAATCTTATGTCAATTGATCATTGGTTACATGTTCATTGATCACTAACTAGACAATAAGTGAATTCTAAGCAATGAGCAAAAAGGTAAATACTTATTTAAATGCTCACTAATGTTATGTATATTGATCACTGATTACATGTTTTATTGATCAACAACGAGACAAGGATTGCGAACAAGTAGTTAAAAAGAAATGTCTCTCAAGTGATGTTCTTTATTATATGTTGTTTTATTTTATAAGTATGTACTTTTAGTTGTACTGTTAATGATGTTATTTGTGTTATAGCAAAATATGGTGGATGAAAAATATGAGCAAATGTATTGGATGTTTAGTGTAATATTTGATGAAGGATCGATCAAAGATCAGATGGTGGTAGTTTGGGTACCAACAGAACAATTGAAACTGGAGCATGTTGTTTAGGCATTCTTGGAATGGCTTCAAATCAACAACTGCATATGGGATAATTTGAAAGGTAAAAAAAGTATTCCCAGTATTACATCTGCATTTGTTAAATATGATGCTTAATTAATAATGAAATTACTAATGCTAATTTTACTAAATGTTTATTGTGCAGGTTTCTTGGAGAGAACTCAGATTTGCTTGTTAACATTGAAATTTTTTTATTATAGTCAAACATTGAATAGATATGTGGGTTTTATTTTCAGTAAAATTTGTAGTATATGATTTTATTTATAATTATAGTTATTGATCAATAGATCTAATTTTAGTGATCATCAGAATTATTTTTGCTAACCAATTGATCTATTTATGGTGATCATTATAAACATGATTGTTGATCATGAATTATATCCTCAATTTTAGCCGATGAACTTTATTTGTTGTAATTGAGTTCTATTTATATGTTTTTAATTATATCTTAGTTACCAATCAATATATCTTGTTTAAATGATCATCAAAATTATTTTTGGTGACCAATTTATCTATTTATAGTGACCATTACAAACATGTTCGTTGA
Organism: Selenicereus undatus; assembly: GCA_017589665.1. Taxonomy (NCBI): domain Eukaryota; kingdom Viridiplantae; phylum Streptophyta; class Magnoliopsida; order Caryophyllales; family Cactaceae; genus Selenicereus; species Selenicereus undatus. The sequence continues at coordinate 70,512,524 of JACYFF010003369.1, forward strand.
TCATGAACTATATCCTCAACTGGAGTTAGATGAGCTTTATTTGTTATAATTAAGATTTATTTTCATTGAAAACCATAACATATGTTTTTACTTATAATCTTAGTTAGTGATCAATAAATATAATTTTAGTGATCATAAGACTTACATATTGTGATCAATTAATCTATTTAGGGTGGCCGTTATAAATACATTTGTTGGTCATGAACAATATTCGCAACAGTAGTTGTGCGAGCTTTATTTTTGTTGTAATTGAGCTCTATTTTCATTAGAAATCATAATAAATGCTTTTACCTGTAATCTTAGCTAGTGATCAGTAGATCTTGTTTTAGTGATCATCAACTTTTTGTTTCGTGATCACTTGATCGATTTATGGTGACCATTATAAATATATTCATTGATCATGAGCTACGTCCTCAACTATAGTTAGGTAAGCTTTATTTGTTGTAATTGAGCTTGACATTCTATAAAATTTATAATATATTTTCTATTTATAGTTAAAGTTAGTTATCAATAGATGTAGTTTCGGCGATCAACACAGTTATTTTTGGTGATAAATTGACATATTTATGGAGGCCATTATGTAGATGATTGTTGACCATGAATTATATCCTCAGTTGTACTAGGTGACTTTTATACAATCTAATTGAGCTTTATTTTCGAATAAAATTTATAATTACTATTAGTGATTAATAGATTTAGTTTCAGCGATCATTAGAATTAGTTTTGGTGATCAATTGATCTTTTTATAATGATCATCATGAACATGTTTGTCGATTATGAATTATAACCTCAATTGTAGCTAGGTGACCTTTATTTGCTGTAACTGACTTTTATATTCATCAAAAGTTGTAATAGAAGTTTTTACTTGTAATCTTAGTTAGTGATCAATAGGTCTAGTTTTAGTAATCACGAGAACTATGTTTAGTGGTCAATTGATTTATTTATGATGACCATTATAAATATGTTCGTTAGTCATGAACAATATCCTCAATTGTAGTTTTGTGAGTTTTATTTGTTGTAATTGAGCTCTATTTTTACTAAAAATTATAATATATATTTTTACTTATAATCTTAGTTATTGATCAATAGATCTACTTTTAATGATCATCATATTATATTTGGTGATCAATTGATCAATTTATGGTGACCATTGAACTATATCCTCAATTGTAGCTATGTCGGCTTTATTTCTTATAATTAAGTTTTATTTTCATTGAAAATCATATGTTCGTTGCTCATGAACTATATCCTCAATTGTAGTTAGGTGAGCTTTATTTGTTGTAATTGAGTTTTATTCTCATTAAAATCATAATGTATATTTTTACTCGTATCTGACTTAGTGATCCATAGGTCTAGTTTTAGTAATTATTAGAATTATATTTGATGATCATGTTTATATCTTGATACGTGGGCTTTATTTTCAGTAAAATTTATAGCATATGTTTTTATTTATAATTATAGTTAGGGATCAATAGATCTAGTTTTAGCGATCATCATAATTATTTTTGCTAATTGATTGATCTATTGATGGTGATCATTATAAATATGGTTGTTGATCATGAATTATATCCTCAATGTTAGTTGAACTTTATTTGTTGTAATTGAGTTATATTTTCATTAAAAATCTTAGCATATGTTTTTACTTATAATCTTAGTTACCAATCAATAGATCCTGTTTTAGTGATCATAAAAATTATTTATGGTGACCATTGTAAACATGTTCGTTGATCATGTACTATATCCATAACTGTAGTTACATGAGTTTTATTTGTTGTAATTAAGATGTATTTTCATTAAAAACCATAATATATGTTTTTACTTATAATCTTAGTTAGTAATCAATATATATAATTTTAGTGATCATAAGAATTACATTTGGTGATCAATTAATCTATTTATGGTGGCCATCATAAATACATTCATTGACCATGAACAATATTCTCAACAGTGGCTATGCGAGCTTTATTTTTATTGTAATTGAGCTCTATTTTCATTAGAAATTATGATAAATGCTTTTACTTGTAATCTTAGCTAGTGATCACTAGATGTAGCTTTAGCGATCATTTGAATTTTGTTTTGTGATCACTTGATCCATTTATATTGACCATTATAAATATGTTCATTGATCATGAACTATATTGTGAACTATAGTTAGGTGAGTTTTATTTGTTGTAATTAAGTTTGACATTCAATAAAATTTATGATGTAATTTTTTTATGTATATTTAAACTTAGTGATTAATAGTTAGGTGAGTTCTATTTTAGCTAGGTGAGCTTTATTTATTTTAATTAAAATTATAATATATATTTTTATTTATAATCATAGTTCGTGATCAATAGATCTAATGTTTGTAATCAAAATATGTTCATTGATCATAAAGTGTAATATCAATTATAGCTAGATGAGTTTAATTTGTTATAATTGAGCTTTGTTTTATAAAAAATTATAAAATATATTTTTACTTATTATCTTAGTTAGTGATCAATAGATCTAGTTTTAGTGATCATTAAAATTATATTCAGTTATCAATTTAGTGATCAATTGATCAATTTATGGTGATCATTATAAATATGTTCGTTGATCAAGAACTACATCCTCAATTGTTGTTATATGAGCTTTATTTGTTATAATTGAGCTTTATTTTTATTAAAATTATGTATTATATATTTTTAGTTATAATCTTAGTTAGTGATCAATAGCTGTAGTTTCAGCAATCAACATAATTATCTTTGGTGATCAATTGATATATTTATAACGACCATTATAAATATAGTTGTTGACCATGAATTCTATCGTCACCTGTACTAGGTGACTTTTATGTGTTCTAATTGAGCTTTTATAAGCAAAATTTATAATTATAGTTAATGATCAATAGATCTAGTTTTAGTGATCATCATAATTAGTTTTGGTGATCAATTGATCCATTGATGGTGATCATTATAAATAGGTTTGTTGATAATAAATTATATATCCTCAATTGTGGCTATGTGAGCCTTATTTGTTGTAATTGATTTTTATTTTCATTAAAAATCAAAATAGATGTATTTACTTATAATCTCAATTAGTGATCAATAGATCTAGTTTTAGTGATCATCAAAATTGTGTTTGGTGATCAATTGATCTATTTATGGTAACTATTATAAATGTGTTTGTTGATCATGAATTACATCCACAATTGTTGCTAGGTGAGCTTTATTTGTTGTAATTGAGCTTTATTTACAATAAAAATTATAATATATTTTTTAATTTATAATTATAGTTAGTGATCAATCGATATAATAGTAGTGATCATGAGAATTAATTTTGGTGATCGATTCATCTACTTATGGCGACCCTTATAAGTGCACTTGTTGATTATGAGCTATATTTTCAATTGTTGCTAGATGAGCTTTATTTGTTGTAATTGACCTTTATTTTTATTAAATATTATATATATATATATATATATATATATATATATATATATATATATATATCTTTACTTATATTCTTAGTTTGCAATCAATAGATCTACTTTTAATGATCATCAAATTTATGTTTGGAGATCAATATGTCTAATTAAGGTAACTAACATAAACATGTTTGTTGATCATGTACTTTATTCTCAATTGTAGATGGATAAGTTTTATCAGTTGTAATTGAGCTTTGTTTTCAGTAAACTTTATAACGTATTTATTTATTTATATTTATCTTTAGTGATCGATAGATATAATTTTAGCAATAAATAGAACTATTTTTGGTGATCAATTAATCTGTTTATGGTGACCAATAGATAAATCTTAAGTGAGCAAATATATGAGAAAAAGACCAAGTGAATTTTAGGCAGAGAATAAATATAGCCATAAAATGAAAACATTATATGCAAAGCTTGTTCCACATAATATAGTAAATATAGAAAGAAAAGTGAAATATGCAACTAACATAGGCCCTTTTCTATTCATTCAACTAAGAAATTGATAAAGATGAGGAATTGCATACATCAATAAACATGAAAATAAAAATTAGATGGGTAAATGGACTTTCTAAAGAACAATAATAGAAGAGACAATTCACGTAATGAATTTGAATCAAGAAATTTAAACTAGCAAACAATAAACACACTTGAACATCCAACTTGTAGAGAAAATGAGTTATAGACAAATAAAGCATAGACTAGGATTATATTGTGTGTACACAACGAAGAATAAGCAATGTTAAAGTCTAATTAAATCCGCTTTACGTTTTATTAAGAATGTCCAAGTTCAAATTTCACTAAAAAACATAGTTTCACGCCTTCTCCCTAACCTCTTTTGGATGAGAAGAAATATTCTTCATCTTCATCTTTACCAAACCAGGTTCTGTGGGGAGAATTGTCGTAGTGCAACCAAACCAGGTCCACCAAAAATAAAACCAGATGGGGAATGTGTTTGGGCAATTGTCATGAAAATTGAAAAACCAGGAATGAACTTTTGGATGGTAGAGGAAAGCATGATACCATGCCATCCTGTAGTAATTGTAGTCAAAAGTTTGTGGGGTAAATGAAATGGAAAAGCTTCTTTCCTCAAATGGATTTTTCCATTGTTGAGTACTCAAAATGTTTTTGATAATGCATTTTGAGAAAAGGATATGTCCAAGGTTGATTTTGTCATAGGTATGGGTGATGTCAATTGAACGGGTATCCATAAGGATGAGCTCATAAAATTGCTGAGATTTTTGTGGATTGTCAGTGGTAAAATGTTTTCTGCCAAAGGTTCTTTGTATGAGAGATTTGTTAATGTCTGGGGCAGGAATTGTTTTGTAGCTTGTAAGAAACAAATGTTCTGTATGCCTGACATAATAGGCATTGTCTTGGGTTGGTCTCGATGTTGGTTTTGCAACAACGGTTTTGTATGGAGGTGGAGGAAAATTTAAGAGAGGGAGGAATTGATTTTGAGTAGTGACTTGAAGTTGATAATCCTCAACTCTTTGGATTCCTTTTCCTTTGTCGTTTCTTGGATTTTTGCTGGTACTCATTTTGCATCATGCAGAGATAAACCTTTGTCACTCTTTCCTTGCAAGAATTCTCGAGTAAGAAAATCAGGAAGGGAATTGGTATCTCCTTTGATAAATTCAATTTTAAAATCAAAGGCAGATAAAATAGCTTGCCATCTGGCAAAAATCTATTTTGACACTAAATTTTTTACATACTTTTGCAAAATTTCTTTTGCTGATTTGCAATCAATGCGAAGAGGGAATTTTTTGTAAATTAGATCGTCTTGAAATTTTGAGACGCACAAGACTACAGATAAAATTTCCTTCTTGATGGTAGAGTAATTTTGTTGCGGACCAAGCCATAGACCTGAGTGAAATCTAACCAATTGCTAACTCGTATGAGACTCTAATTTTTGTTTTAAAATGCCTCCATACCCTATGTCAGATGCATCTGTTTCTACTATCATAAATGCAGTAAGGTTTGGTATATGCAGACAAGGTAAAGACTTAATGCGTTCTTTAACTTGTTTAACAATAGCAGTATGCTCCTCAGACCAGGGAACTGGGTTTTTCCTAAGTCTTTTATACAAGGGAGCACATAAATGACGCAAATTGGGGAAAAAATCAGGTACATAATTAAGGCATCCAAGAAATTTTTGTAGTTGTTTTTTGTCTTTAATTTCATTCGGAAATTTGTCAGCAAATGCTAGAGATCTAATGATAGGTTTGATGGTGCCTTGGTGAATATCATGGCCAAGAAACCTTATCTTTGTTTGAAATAAAATCATTTTTGACGCAGAAACTGCCAAACCATTTTTCTCTATAATTTGTAAAAATATTTATAAATGCTTATCGGCTGAATTTGAAAGTACCAAGACATCTTCGATATAGACAATGATGAAAGAAGTATAGGGAGTAAAAATGTCATTCATAATATTTTGAAATTCAGAGGGGGCGTTCTTAAGCCCAAAGGCATCACATTCCATTCGTAGTGGCCGAAGGGAACTGTAAATGCTGTTTTGTACCAATCTTTTCCAGCAATTTGGATTTGCCAAAAACCGAATTTCATGTCGAATTTTGAAAAGACTTTCACATTACTAAGGCGATTCAGTAAATCTCTTTTGTTAGGAATGGGATATCTGATCCATTGTAAAACTTTGTTAAGAGGTTTGTAGTTAATAACTAGCCTGGGAACTCCTCGTTCCTTTTCGGCTGCATTATTAACGTAAAATGCTGCACAACTCTAAGGAGATTTTGAAGGTCTGATAAGTCTTTTGTCGAGAAGATTTTGGATTTCCTTTTTGCAATGCTCTAAGAGCTCAAAATTAATTTGTGTTGGACGAGCCTTTGTAGGAATATCCTTTTCATTAAAAGTTGGCTCGTAAGGTAAAGAAATGATATGCTTCTTTCTTTCCCAGAAAGCATTTGGAACTTCAGAACATATCTTTTTCTTCAAGAGTTCTTCAAACTCTATAATTTTGAGTTGGATAGAGGGGGTTTTTAATTGCTCTTCTATCCGGAGGTAAGAAATCTCTTCTTGCAAATGGCATATTTGATTTTGCTTGGTTTGGAGACTATTAATTTGTTTAAAAATTGAAGATGATTGGAGATTAAGAATCTCCTTTTGATGAGCAGCAGAGAGAAATTTGAAGGATATGGTTTTACCCATAATTTTTGTATGAACACTAGTTTCATTTGCTGTAAAAGGATAAATTTGTGTAAGGAAAGGAGTTCTAAGAATAAGATCATTTGTAATATTATCAACAATGAGAAAAATATTTTTGAAACAATAATCCTCATTCTGAAGATCATTTGTTGTACAAAGAAAGGACCTCCGTTAGCACTAACTAACTATTCCTTTGTTCGTTCACAATATTTTGTTGGAACAATTCCTCCTCTAATACAATTTTGATAGGCTCTACTGTCGATGAGAGCGACTGTATTAATTGAGAAATCGTTAACCACTAGCTTGACAACTGAATACCATTTTTGAAAAGTAACTTTCGAAATAGTTTGTAAGAATTGAGTTTGAGGAATTTCAGTTTCATGAATTCCTGAAATGTAGGGTGTTGTTACAACAGGAGGATTTGTTTTGAATGATTCAAGCATAGCAAGTTTGGTCTCAATCTCAAGATCTTTAGTCTTGAGGCTTGAAACTTCAGTTTTGAGAAACCTAACTTGTGATTTGAGGTCATTAACCTCTGCTTGAAGTTGCTTTGTGGTTACTTGTTGGTAAGGGTTGGTACTTGGGTACCGTTCAAAGATTTGTGATAAAGAGGATGAAGACGAGGCTCCTAATTCAAATCTAAGAGTCTTATCCTCTTCTTCTAGGATAATACCTTTGAGTCTTTCAAGGTAATCCCTCTTTGTTTCGATATCCGGAATTTTTCCTACAAGGTCAAGGAGAAATTCCTTTTGGGGTTTTGAAGTGATGAAACTCAAGGATGGAATTGGAGATGCTTCATATTCAGAATCTTCACTAGAGTCTGAATAGTAAATATCTTCTCCTTCGGATCCTGAAGTGTCTTTTGTTAAAAGGGAGAGGAGCTTTTGTTTGAGTTCTGGCTCTCCAGAAAATAACTCATTAATTTTTTGTTCAGTTTTGCATTGAAATGTCTTGTGGCCTACTTTGCCACATTAGTAACAGACAATGGTCTTCTTCTTTTTGTTTGGTTGCTCCTTTTTGACAAATAGTTTGGGCTGCCTAAAGGGCTACTTATACTTGGGCTTGGACCTTTTCTTTTGGATCCGTTTGCAGGCTGTTGATGGTGCCTCTATTTTGGTAATTCCAAATGCTTCACAAAAAGTGCCTATCTCTTTACGAGATTGTGCCTCTTCTGATCCGTATTTGGACTGGACTTTGATCTCGTTACAGAGATTTAATCCTTCGGTTTTGACAATTCCAAAAAGTTGTCCAAATGTTAGAAGGCCAAAAGGGATATCATTTGTTCCAAAATTCAGGCGGAGTTTATTGAGGATTCTTTCTCCAAAGAGTTTTGGTAATCCTGCAATAAATCTTTCTTTCCAGAAATCCTGGATTCCATCTTCCCTTTTGAGCACATTTGTTAGAAACACATCTTTGTACCATCTATAATCAGGCAAGGTTGGACATCAAAGGTTAATAAGCATTGTTTTGGCTGCAACTTGTTCTTCTTTAGGATTACCTAGGAAATGAAGAGTGATGGTACGGATGAGACATTCTGCCCCATCTTCTTCATTGACTTCAATTCCTCGGTCATTTCTTTTTTTGTAGGTATGGTTGAGGATTTTTGCACGGGCATCATTATCTAAAAAGTTGTCCCACCAAGATTTCAATTGGCCCGAAAATCCAATGACTAACGCCGTGGCGGCATTAGAGTTAGACATCTTTCTTGCTTTGTAAGCTGAGACCACCATTGTCATTTCTTGGAGAGTACTGAGGATCTCATGCTCAGATTTGCCATCTATGTTCCATTGGTGAACTGTCTCTCCATCGAAGCTCGAGGAAGTGAAGCTTCCATGCTCTTTATATTGGAGGTCAGAGGGTGTTGGCTCGGATAATAGTTTTGAGTACTACCCTGAGTCCAGTGACGGATTTTGTTAAGGGCTAATGGTGAGGCTTTATCAAAGGTGTCTTCAATGACATTTAAGACGACCTCATTGTCATCGGATTGGTCATCATCATCTTCCTGTTCTGATGATGATTCCGATTCAACGTTTTGACAGGTTTGGTCAAGACAGGATACAAACTTCCCTTTTAGAGAAGCATCAAGTTCCTTGATCTGATTTGTAATAACTTGAAGAAAATGACTATTTGAAGCAGCTTGAATAAAGGCTTCTTCATTCTCTTCTGGAATGCTATCTATTTTGAAAAAAGGTTTCGATATACTATCTACCTGGCTTGTATTGGGAATTGAGGTTTGCGTTTGTTTGTTTCTTCAATTCTAATGGAAACATGGTTCAATTGGTCAGCAATGGTATGAAGAATTGTGTTAGTGTAATTGATATGTTGATGGACCTTTTTGAGGTCATCTAGTTTGATGGTATCATTCCCCTCCCGGTCGTTGCCAAAAGGTGTTGCTAGAATGGTATCACCTTTGAGGAGGATTTTGAGATCATCTTGAGGAAGATGAATAGAGGAGACACTGGAACCATTATGGAAATGCCAAGCCTTTAGAAGATTGGTTTGGACATTAAGACTGGGTATGGAAGAGACATTTTGAGTATCCTTTTTTGAAGCAAATGTGGGAAACCAAAGGAAGAAAGGAAAATTGACTTGCAGGCATTCCATTTCTGCAATCAATTCCTTCTTTATTTCTTCTCGGAGGTTTTGGTCGATTTGTTCAAACCAGTGTCTTAAAGACATATTCTGGGGTGAATAATAATCCTCTTTAATAGAGGTCCAATTAATTGTGAAACCAGGTGTGGTTAGAACATTTATGGTTGCTCCTATTCCGGATGAAGTAGGAGAGGGAGGATCATTAACAGGTTCAGGAATTGGAGCCCCGAATCTGTATCTTTGTGAATGATCCAGGGGTTCAGATCTAGAGGAATAGTCTGAAAAGGATCTCCTATAATTGGAAGGACCGGGGGCAACCAGATCTTCTCGAATAGATAAAGATCGAAATTTAAGAATTACCCGACCATCAGGTTCTTCTATGATTTGATCAATATCTCTTCGTTCGATTTGAGCAGGTTGCTGAGGTTCTTGTAATTCAATCTCATCTAGAAAAGTGATCTCATCCCATTTGAGCAGCTTTGGGGTGAAGACTGTTGGTTTCTCGTCTTCAATTTGTAAAAGAATTGTTTCCTGAGAATTTGAAGAAAGAGGGTTAAAAAACCTTGTATTCAAATTTGTAGACATAAGACGAAAATAAATGCGATAAATGACTGCAAAGTTTTTGAAATCAAGAAACTCATTACCTTGAACATGTACATCAAGTTTAAGAGCTTCTGTTGTCAAAGGACAAGTTAGATCAACCATAAAATCAGGATAGCAATTGAAAAATATGGGTCCTTTGCAAATGTTAGTTTGAATAACAGCAAGCAAAGAAGATTTGTATTTCTTTAACCTTTTGTCTCTTAATGCCATGTAAATAGGAGCATTAATACCTTTCTTTAGGAGAGGTTTAATGGCTACCTGAACTAAGCCAATATGCATGAATCTATATTTGGCCTTTAAATGACTGTCAATCGATTGTTGTTTAATCATGTCAATGGTTTGTAATCCATTTTGAAGACTTATAACTTCTTCATGAGTTTTGACAGAGTAAGCCTTGATAAACTCAAATGTCCCTATTTTGTAGATGGTGTCGAACTCTACCCTAGGTAGATTCCAACTAGCAAAATTGTCAGTTGAAGGTGCCCTAAAGATGGGACCAGTTCTTTGTTCATTTGACTTGATGATATTGCTATGACTGCTATCAGCATTAAATGACAACAATCTCCGTAATCTAGATGCCATGATGTTAATGCATGACTAGACTCAATATGCAGACAGATGTTAATGACGGGACCACCAACCGGGACCACCACTCTTAGCTGACCAACGGATACACGAGCTGACTAACGCCTAAAACACCACCGCAACTTACGGCTCTATGCAACCTGACCTTAACCGTGCATAGTATCACAGTAACAAGACTTCAGTAATTGAAATCACTTGGCTCTGATACCATAAAGAGCAAGATTGAACAAAAGAGATTCGTTTATTAAAACTGAAAATTCTATAAGAGTATTTGTAGAAAGATACTAACACAAATGTAGAAATTGTAAATACAATTGAAAGTGTGTAGAAGAAAACTTAGAGAGAGAAAGAGAATTAAGAAATACATATATATATATATATATATATATATATATAAATTGTAAATATATATATGTAGAAAGAGTATTTACATCCATACATATAAATAAATTCTACAAGAGTATTTACAATTTATACATATATATAAATATATGTATATACACACATACACCCATACATACATGTACATATATATATACACGTATGTAGGGATGTATGTATGAATGTCTGTATGTATATGTA
>JACYFF010003369.1:70528501-70554713 GCA_017589665.1 Selenicereus undatus
TATATATATGTATATATATATATGTATATATATATATATATATATATATATATATATATATATATATATATATATATGTGTGTGTGTGTGTGTGTGTGTGTGTGTGTGTGTGTGTGTGTGTGTGTGTGTGTGTGTGTGTGTGTGTGTATTCATATGTGTATATGTAGGGGTGTGTGTGTGTGTGTGTGTGTATATATATATATGTGTGTGTGTGTATGTATGTGTATATATATATGTATATATATATATGTATATATACATATATATATATATAGATATATAGATATAGATATATATGCAGAAATAGAATGAAACAGTGGATCACCTAGTAGAAATTGAAACCCAGGTACCCGTTTTAAGTTCATATGCAGCACTGGTTTACCCAAATGAGGGGGCGGAACTAATATTTGTTCCAACTTTGGAAATTAATGGACATAAATGTGCTATAATTGAGAAGGGGGATGTACTGGAGGAGATAGCCTACTGGCAAACCGCTGTTCTCTGCTCAGTTTTGGGGATAATCCCTCTCTTGAGGTAGTCAAGGGTTTCCTCAAGCGCATTTGGGCTGTGTATGACATTCATAAAATCCGTTAAGTATGAAAAGGCATATTTCTGGTTCGTTTTGGGAATTCAGGATAAGCAAACTGTTGGGAAGAGAGGTATTTATCATTTTGATCAAATACCTCTCATTGTTAAGGGCTGGAACCAGGAAATGGAGCTACAAAATAAATCCCTTAAATCCCTCGCTATTTGGGTTAAATTACCAGACCTTGATATCAAATATTGGGGTTCAGAAAGCCTCAGCAAAATAGGCAGCATGATTGGTATCCCTATCAAACCAGTTAAATATACAAAATAAAAAACCATGCTACACTATGCATGGCTAATGATAGAGATCCCAATTAAAGGCCCTTTCCGTGACTCCATTGATTTCTTTAATGATGTAAAGCTTATCGTAGAGCTACAAATTAAACCACTACTTTGATTTATAAATAATATTTATAGCATAGGAAAGTAGGGATCGTTCCCATGAGGAAAGATTATGATTATAAGCTAGTTTAATTCTAAACAATTTTACTACTCGAATTTATTATAGCTTCTCTTTATATTACTAAAACAAATCAAATTTAGTAAGTAAAAATTTGGAAAAATACTTAATATTTCTCCTAAATATTCTAAATTTAATTCTGGAAATAAAACAGTAAATAGCTATCCTAAATAATCTAAAAAATAAAAACAGAAATAATAACACAATGTTCAAGTGAAAGTTATAACAGAAAATAACAAGCAGAAAATTAGTATTAAAAATTACAAAAAAGGTAATCCAAATTAACATTCTACAAGTTTATAACTTTATAACTCCAAAATTATGTGCAATTAAATTTAGAAAAATTAAAACAGAAATTTGTCTATGGAAAATTAAATATGAAATTAGGAAAAGAATAAACTGCACTAATATGAATATGAAAATAAATAAGAAAATTGCCCAGATTTGAGGATATAATTTTCTGGACTTAATGAAGCAGAAAAAAATAAAATAAAAATTAAAAACGTAATTTTTAGATTTATTAAAATAAAAACCTTCACATATCCAATTCACGAAATAATTTTGAAAAATTATCAAAGAATTTCCAAAAATTCTAAAATTAAATAGAGGCATAATAGGACACTATATAAACCCTAATATGGACTAAAATATGAAAAAAAAGTACAAAAGGAATATTTTTAACCTAATTTCTAACAAACCGGTAAATAAATGACAAAACAGAATATAAATTAAATCTGAAAATTATAACCACACTAAAAATCAAATCTAAATGATCTAATACTACCAAGATATTCCTGAAAGACTACTCTTTTTTGGGGGGGGGGGGGGGGTGTAAACGAAATTTATATTAAAGCTTATAAATTTAGGAATTAAAATGGACAAACTAGAGAAATTAACTAAAAAGCAACAAAGAGTTATCAAAGATACCAAATTTATGAAAAATACTTAGTATAATTTATATCCACCATGCAAATTAATATTTATCATCAACACACAAATCGATTTTATCCATAAGTTAGATTGTAGAAGACACCCACTAGCGGATCTTCTCCGTTTTTTTTATATTATAGTTTAATTAGGTCCAACCCTAATATAAATCCTACTAGTTTTGTTAACCCTAATACCAGTGTAAGAATTTAATCAAACTAGAGCATTACGTATTAGAAAAACATCATCTAGCCCCTTGTAACCAATTTACCGGCAAGTTGATTTAACAAAGATTTATAACGATTATCTAATTAAAACAAATGGGTTTGAGCCATCCATAATTAATTAGGGTGATACTAATGCCTAAAAGACTATAACTTTTACGTATTAAAGCCTTTTAAACTATCATATGAATTTATATTAAACTAATTAGCATGCATTCTAATCCATCTAAAATGAATATCATAAACGATAAATACTAATCATTATAAAATCATGAATAAAAATCAACTAGACAATAAAGCATAAAGCTTGTTTCAAAATAATTAATTTAACATGGTTTCAAATAGATTATACTAAGTACAAGGAAATTACTCACTCATATTAGAAATTACATTACACAATTTACCTAAATAATTCATGTTTAATTAACAACTAAACTCATAAAATAAAAGAAATAAAAAAACAATATTACTTTGTGAAAGCCACAGATGATGATTCTTTGGCCTTGGAGAGTTCGTAATATATGATGGTTAATCGTGATGATGATGGTGGCGTATAGTGATGATCGACGGTGAGGGAGAAGGGGTTTGATGGAGTGATGTTGATTATGGTTTGATGATAAGTGAGATGAGCATGGTGAGGCATGAGGTTAGGCATGGTGGTGTTTGTGAGAAGAGGGTAGGCGTGTGTATTTTTGGCTTGGCAAGATGCTGATAATGAAGATTAGGTCTTGAGGGTTCACCTTAAAGAGGGGGTAAGGTGTGAGGCTTTATAATTTTATCTACTAGGGTTTTCTTCTTTAGACTCATTCTCTTCCAAGTCTTCTAGTTGCTCTTCAATTAGGAGTAATAATTTTGTAATCCTAGCCAAAATAAATAATTATGAAAATAATTTTTTTTTCATAAATCATTATTTTTTTGAACGACTTGATAAATTTGCTTGTAAAATCTTTCAGTAAATAAAACCTGGTCTTCAACATCTTCTCTTCTCCTCTTTATTTTATTAATGTTTAACCTGAAAAATATATAAAATAAAGTAAATTAGATGAAATAATATATATAATATAATCAAAATAATTATTAAAACAATGCATGATTTACGACTTAACAAATTCCCGCACACTTAAACTTTGGACGTCCTCGTGTAAAGAAATCTGCGACACGACCTAAAAGCTGACCCTCTTTCTTTCTTATAAAGCTATGCATAAATATGAAATTTAGACTAAGCATTAGCTTGCTTTAAAAATAGTTTTATTCAAAATTAATTAGTTTTCCTTCCAACAACTTAATAACTACTAAACATCTAACGACCATTAAAGAGTTTCTTCATCAACCTCACAACATCTATTTAATGAAGTAACAAGATCAATAATCATCCATCTCTTTTAAGCATGCATACACCGATCACGAGGTCTAAAAGGTTTTACGATTGAAAAGTTCAAGTACGGTATGGCTATAAAGACAATTGAACTAGAAGGAATAACTCATTGAAATTGATTCTAACTTGCTTTGCAATTTTTTTCTTCATCTTTTTTTTTTCCCCTTCTATCTCCATTTGCGCACATATTCGAGGCCCATATAGGGTCTTCGAAATTAAACACTCCCTGTCTCACACTCACTCGAATAGAGGTGTTGGAGCAAGCAATTTATTCTCATCATTTTTTTTTTACTGTTAGTTTGGTACGAGTCATTGATCGGCCCAAAAAGGGGCATGACTCTCCCAATCATCGGTTACTCCAAACATAAGGCTCAACTTGAGACCTAAACTTAAGGGGAAAAGGTGCTGAGCAACCTATTCCTACCCATGTTGGTAATCTAACTTTTTTTTTTCACTTTTTTTTAAAAGACAAGAAAAGTCACAATTTTAATGAGTTATTCTACTAATTCAATAGTCTAGGAAATGGGCTAGGTTATTTTATTGTCTCTGAAGCGGATATAATACATGATCAAATAAGATGGATAATCGTGACAGTTACTCATTAAGGAGATATATGAGGATCAACTCAAATTTCTCTTAATGACAGTTAGCATGCTCAGAAGTCTTTACTCATAGAAGAATAAACTATAAATAGCTAAGAAAACAAAAATTTTTAAGCAAGCAAGCCTAGCATAAACTCATATCATGCATTATTTATAAGAAATTTTTTTTCTTTTCTTCTTTTTTTTTCTCAAGAATAAATACTGCAGGAACGAAGTGCAGGATGCACCGCCCCACACTAAATTCATGCATAGTCCTTAATGCATGCAAGAAGATAGAAATAATGAAAATAAAAGTAAAATTAAATGGGTACTTCCCTAAAAAAAACATTGGGTTGCCTCCCAAACAGCGCCTTTGTTTACAGTCGTTGGCTCGACGTCATGAAACCCATGGATCCTCTAAAGTGATTTCTTCAATAAAATTCACAGAGTCTCTATCCCTAAAATGTTTCAACATATGTCCGTTCACTTTGAAAATTTTGTTAGTGGATAAGCTTTTAATCTCAACAGCACCATGTGGATAAGTCTTTACAACTTCAAACAGTCCAAGCCATCTTGAATTTAACTTACTAGGAAAGAGTCTCAGTTTTGAATTGAATAATAGTACTTTCTCACCTACCTGAAATTCTTTTCTGACGAGTTTAGCATCACGAAATGCTTTGGCTTTACCTTTGTAAATGACTGAATTGTCATAGGCTTCCAAGCGAATCTCCTTTAATTCCTACAACTGCAATTTACGTTTTTCTCTTGCTAACTCATAGTCAAGATTACATTGCTTCACAGCCCAATATGACTAATGTTTTATCTCAACAGGATGATGACATGACTTTCCAAAGACTAACCTATAAGGTGACATACCAATAGGGGTCTTGTATGCAGTCCCATAAACCCAAAGAGCCTCATCTAGCCTAAGACTCCAATCTTTCCTGTCTGGCCTAACTACTTTTTCAAGTATGCCCTTGATTTCTTTATTAGAGATTTCAGCTTGGCCATTTGTTTGTAGGCGATAACTAGTAGATACCTTATGAGTCACATGATATTTGGCTAACAAGGCACCTAAAGTTCTATTACAAAAATGAGTCCCCTTATCACTGATGATTGCTCTTGGTACTCCATATCTATGCAGAATGAGAGATTTAATATGTTTCACCACAGTTTTAGCATCATCAGCTCTAGTAGCTACAGCTTCTACCCATTTGAACACATAGTCAACAAGTACAAGAATGTAAGTGTACCCAAAAGAAGGATGGAAGGGTCCCATGAAATCAATACCCCACACATCAAAAATTACACAACATAAGCATTATATAAGGGAATTTGATTCCTTCTTGATAAATTTCCAATCTTTTGGCATGCTTCACATCTTTTACAAAAATCATAAGCATCACGAGAAATAGAAGGCCAATAAAATCCACATTCAAGAACTTTATGTGCTGTTCTTTTGGGTCCAAAATGTCCCTCACTTTCTGAAGAATGACAGAAGGTTAGAATGGAATGAATTTCACTGTCATTAACACAATGCCTGATTATCTGATCACTACAAAATTTCCATAGGTATGGCTCATCCCAAACATAGTATTTAGATTGAGCTCTTATCTTTTCTTTTTCAGCTCTAGACAAGTCAATGGAAAAAGTTGTGGTGACTATGTAGTTCACACTATCAGCGTACCAAGGTAATCTACTACTGACAGCATACAAAGTCTCGTTTAGGAAAACAATGACTAAAAGGACTCCCACTTTCTCCCGTTTCTAGTCTACTAAGATGGTCAGCAACTAAGTTCTTAACTCCAGGTTTATCTTTAATTTCCAATTGAAACTCTTGCAATAGTAACATCCATCTAATCAATCTGGGCTTTGAATCTTTCTTTTCTACCAGATGTTTAACAACAGAATGATCAGAGTAAACGGTAACTTTCACACCCAACAAGTAAGGACGGAACTTTTCAAAAGCAAAAACAACAATATACATCTCCTTTTCTGTAGTGGTGTAAGTACACTGTGCAGAGTCAAGAGTTCTAGAAGCATAGTAAATCACATGAGGTACTTTCCCAACTCTTTGACCTAAAACTGCTCCCACTGCCTTATCACTAGCATCACATATTAACTCAAAAGGTAAGGCCAATTTGGGGGTTGCATAATAGGTAAAGTAGTCAGTTTCAACTTCAACTGATCAAAAGCTCTCATATAATGATCATTAAAATCAAATGAAGCATCTTTTGCAAGCAAGACACATAAAGGAGAAGCAATCTTAGAAAAATCTTTGATAAACCTCCTATAGAACCCTACATGCCCTAAGAATGATCTCACATCCTTGACACACCTGGGATGGAGTAAAGACTGAATGATGTCAACTTTTGCTTTATCTACCTCTAATTCCCTCGATGACACCACATGTCCAAGTATTACCCCACGCTCCACCATGAAATGACACTTTTCAAAATTAAGCACCAAATTGGTCTCAGTACAACGCCTGAGCACTAGAGTAAGATGATGCAAGCACTCATCAAAGGAATCACCATGTACAGTAAAATCATCCATGAAAACTTCCATAATTTTAGTGATAAAATCGGAAAAGATACTCATCCTACATCTTTGAAATGTAGCAGGTGCATTACATAGACCAAAAGGCATCATTCTAGAAGCATAGGTGCCAAAAGGACAGGTAAAAGTGGTCTTTTCCTGATCCGCAGGAGCTATAGGGACTTGAATATAACCTGAATAGCCATCTAGAAAGCAATAATGTGACCTCCCAGCTAATCTCCCTAACATCTGGTCCATAAAAGGAAATGAAAAATGGTCCTTCTTAGTGGCCTTGTTAAGCTTTCTATAGTCGATGCACACTCTCCAACCATTCTGGACTCTAGTAGGTATCAGCTCACCTTCCTTGTTTGCACTACTGTTGTTCCCCCCTTTTTAGGAAGCACATGGATAGGACTAACCCACTCAGAATCAGCAATGGGGTATATTACGCCAGCATCTAACCACTTAGGAATTTCTTTCTGGACTACCTCCATCATAGGTGGATTAAGTCTCCTTTGAGGATCTCTCTTAGGCTTAGCATCTTTCTCTAATGTGATCTTATGCTTGAGGTCTGCTAAAGTCCACCCTATTGCTTTGCTGTGTTCTCTAAGCACCTTAACAAGTTTTTCCTCTTGGTCAAGGGTAAGTGCACTAGACATGATGACAGGCAAAGTCTCATTATCCCCCAAATAAGCATACATCAAATTATTAGGTAAAGGTCTCAATTCCAGTTTAGGGGGTGAAATGCTGGGGGGAAGTAATTTAGCATGATTTTCAGGCAATTCAAGCCTGTTAGGCCCATTATGCACTTGCAAGTGGAATAAGGACCTTATTACATCAACTAGATTATCATTAACCTGGTAGGGCACTCTTTGAAACTCAGCATGATCAAGACTCTTAGTAAGCACAATAAACAATTCATCTTCATGAGACAAGTCATAAATGTCTCGGGACAACTCATCAATAACATCAAGTGCATACACGTAATTCACATCAGCAGGAAATCTCTTGGCATCAAAAATATTAAATTTAATCACTTCACCATCAAATTCCATGGTTAATGCTCCTTCATGCACATCAATTTTAATCCTAGCTATTTTAAAAAATGGCCTACCAAGCAAGATAGGAATATCATGACATGCATCACCCATGTTCATCACATAAAAATTAGCAGGAAACACAAGCTCATTAACTTGGACTAAGAAATCCTCTAAAACTCCATCTAGGTAAGTACTGCTCCTATCAGCTAACTGAATTACTATACCAGTTTTCTTTAACTCGTCTAAGTTCAATTTGTCATAAACAGACCTAGGCATAAAATTAATGGAAGCTCCTAAGTCAAGCATAGCCTTATCGAAGTAGAGGTTTCTTGTTTTACAAGGAACAGAAAACACACATGGGTCTTTGCACTTAGGGGGAAGTTTTCTTTGGAAAATTGCAGACATATTTTCCCTCACACTTACCTTTTCATTACCTACTAACTTTCTTTTAGTAGTGTACAATTCTTTCAAGAACTTAGCATAGCGAGGCACCTGTTTAATGGCATCAAGGAGAGGTATGTTAATCTCTACCTTCCTAAATGTCTCTAAGATCTCTTGGTTAGCCTCATTCACCTTAGAAGTAGGGCTCCGAAACCTACTAGGAAAGGGTGGTATTGGCTTAAAAGGTTTTCTTTTCTTCTCACCTATTTCCTTAGTAGTTACATTAGAATCTTTATCTGACTCCAGTTCAACTTCTTTGACCTCTAACTCAGGCTCTACTTCTCTACTCTTCTTAGGTTCTTTTAACTCTTTTCCACTCCCAAGTGTCATGGCACTAACATTCTCCTTGGGGTTAGGGTAAGGTTGAGATGGTAATCTCTTTTGTATTTAAGCCTGCAAGTTGCTAACTATGGTATCAGTTGTAGTCTGTCTCTCTTGAACCTGCTTAAGAGTTGTCTCCACATTTTGGAACTTATCATCCATCGTCTTAAGGACTTGTTCTAGTAGGAAGTTGGTTCTATCCTGATTAGAAGATTGACGAGATGTTTGGTCCAAATCAGGTGGGTTGATTTTGAGGGCCATACCTAAGGTTAGGGTGGTCTCTCCATCCTTCATTATATGTGTTAGAATATGGGTCATACCTCCTTTGACCTTGGTTAGAATAGACAACATTAATATTCCCCTCTTGAAGTGTAGGACATGCATCAGTAGGATGCCCCTCTAGACAACAAATTCCACATATGACTGCTTTTTGTACTCCCCCAGTGACTATCTTGTTGAACATAGCAGTGATGTGAGATAACTGACTCTCTAAAGATGAGCTGGAGCCAATCTCATTAACCTTTTTAATTTGTGACTCCCTAGCACCAAACTGCTAAGTATTTTGGGCCATTAAATTGAATAAATCTCTCGTCTCTGCCAGAGTCTTATTAACTAGAGCCCCCCCACTAGCAGCATCAACCATATTACAATCAATAGGAAGCAACCCTTCATAAAAGTATTGGATCAACAACTGTTCAGTTATTTGATGTTGGAGACAACTAGCACACAGTTTATTAAATCTTTCCCAGTACTCACAAAAACTTTCCCCTTTCATTTGTTTGATACCACATATTTCCTTCCTAATTGATCCAATTTGGGATGTTGGAAAAAATTTCTCTAAAAATGATTTATGCAATACAGTCCATGTAGAGAATGATCCAGCAGGCATGTGATATAACCAATCTTTAGCATTACCAAGCAAAGAAAAATGAAAGACTCTCAACATAATTCGGTCTTCAGGAATCCCTTCAGGCACCATAGCAGAGCATGTGATAAGGAATTGTTGAATTAGTGAGTATTCTACCACAAGAGGGGGGGTGAATTGTGGTGTCTGATTTTCGCGTTGTAAATAACCAACACCCCTATGACTTGTTTGCAGAGGGTGTTCTCAGATATACCAAATGCGAAAATCACCAAGATAAATGCGGAAAAATAAAGCACACACAATTTTTACGTGGAAAACACCTCTAGCCCAACTGAGGTGTGAAAAACCACGACCTACCTCGTGTAGGATTTAACCACTTCACTAAACCGGGCTTAACTCGTTACAATTGTAACACACCTTGTTACAACCTTGCAACCACGTAATCTCCTTCTCTAAGGCAGATTACACCACGTCCAAATCTCACCAGATAGGACACGTCCAAAGTCCACACGACTAGGACACACTCTTTCACTATTGACTGATCTGAGATCAAGGTCAACAAACACCTTACTGGGTGCTTCTTACTAAGCAGATGTAAGGTACAATGAAGATCCTATTATGCCAATATATCGAAAGCTTGGTTTAAACACAACTTGAGTTGGTTTTTCTTTTCTCAAGAATACTTCAAAAACTCTTCTAGAAAAACCTCTTTTTGAAATTTCCTATATGTTGTGTGTTTCCAGGTTTTCACTCTTTGCTTTCTTTTCTTCCCTTTTCTCTCAATGTCTCAGTGTATGTGTAGGCGAAAGGGCTGAGCTTTTTATGTAAAAAACCCAATGGTCAAAAACCAAGGAGAAGAGAAGAATTTAGCTAAGTTTGGAAAAGGATTTTCAAGAGAGATATTCCCAACGACTAGTGGCAAGTTTTTCCAAGTTATAAGGGATTTGTTATCTCAAGAGATAACCCTTACCTAACACCAGTTAGGTCTGTTTGGAGATCGTGTTTGGAGTAACATTACTTGGACAAATTTTTACACTTGGATTTGTTATCATCAAAACTTAATCAAAATAACTCAACAAATTCCCCCTTTTTGATGATGACAAACCAAGTGACCATATTGACAAAACAACACAAAAAAATTGAATGCTGATAGTGATCCACGTAAGTCATTTTCACTCTCCTTCATTCTCATATTCAATCAAAAGGTTTTTGTCAATTGGTTTCTCACTCTGCTTCCCCCTTTTGGCATCATAAAAAGCAAGAACAACATAAGGTAAAGCGTATAAAGCTTAAGAAGCAACAAGCAAGAAAGACTGCAAGCAGATATTTCATTAATAATCAATGCAGTACCATTGCAACAAACCACAAAAATAGAGAACAAGCTTGACAATCAAGGGGCAGAGGGTGGTTTCGTTTGCAAAGGAGGAATGCTAGGGGCAAGAGTGGAGAGAAGAGCAAGCAAGTCGTCATGATGCTTGGCAGAGAGAGCTTGTTTCTCAGCAAGAGCAGCCTTGACAGCTGAGAGCTCATCCTTGAGGCGAGCATTGTCCTCAAGAACAGCCTCAAGCTTGATGGTAGGTTGCCCAGAAACAGGTGGTCGAGGTGGTCGACGACCCTGTTTGGAGACTGACCCTTCACTAATGTCATAGCCACACCCTAGCAGGGTGTCAATCCCAATCTCATCAATGATTTGGGCCGCCACTCTTCGTGTGAGCACTATCCCAATGTGCTCAAACACCCTTGTCAGCAGAAACCCATACCCGAGATCATGAGTCCGGGTGGTGTTCGCAATTCGCCCAATGTGGCGAATCATGATTCCCGGAAGATTGATGGGTTCCTCCCTATCCAATAAGTCGATCAAGCACTGATCGAAAAGGTCTGCTGAGTTTCTCCTTTAACCCCTTGGAATCACGTTCTTAATGATGAACATGAAAAGGAGTTGGTGGAGAGGAATCAGATCGCCCTTTTTGACAGAAGAGGGTGTTCTCAGACCCTGTTTGCGACTGAGGCGTTTTGACACCTCAAGGAGCCTGGCTGGTTCCAGGGCTGTTTTGTCCTCCCTCACATACACATCAAAGCCTTGTGAGGGCACTCCCAAAATGTTTCCAAGTGTGGGCGCATCAAGCTGGATGCTTTGCCCACTTACTGAACTTTTCACCACCCCGTCGGTGACTCTGCAGTTGGCGTAAAACTCAGCCAACTCAGGCACAGAACACCCCAACTGGGTGTTCGCAAACAAGTCAAGCCAGCCTTGAGTGCGAAGCTTGGTCAAGAATATCCCCAGACCTTGTTCCGCAAAGAAATTAACAGATACTACCTTCCCCCTGACGACATTGCGCTTAAGCAACTGCGCATGTCTGTCAGACATGGGAGAGGGAGTGAACTGTTTGGGGCGTTTGGAGGCAGGAACAGAGGTGGTAGTTTCTGGTAGGGGGGTTGTTCTGGGCTTTCACTTGAGGGGTGTTTTCGCAGGAGAGGTCTTCATAGCAGGTTTAGTGGCTGGTTTAGGAGGTTGATCATCAGAGGACTCCGAAAACACCGGTGTCCCCTGTTTGAAGGTGGAGTCTTTAGAGTCAGAACTCGAGACCCCTGAGGAAATCTCCTCGATGATGGGAACAGAGAGTTTGGAGGATCTTGGCGTCGATCTGGAACCAATTCTCGCAGATTTGCGAGAAGGTTGAGAAGGAGGAGAAGAGGGAGTTAGAGAGGGGCGAGACCTTGGTTGTGGTCTTGTTCTTGGCGTTCGGGTACGCCTAGCCACTGTCTTTACCCTTTTCCTCTTCTCTGCAGTTCTAGAGACTAGAGGAACGGAGTCATCCTTTTGGACAGGATTTTCTCCTGATTTCTCATCAGAGTCCTCCTTCAGATTGAAGAACAGATCATCGAAGAACACATCCCCTGTTCTTTGAGTTGTTTCCAGGGGTGAAGAAGAACAGGGTTCAAAATCCCCATCAAATGTTTCTGAGTTTGTCAAGAATTGTTCTTGAAAGCCCAGAGAACCAGCACCTGCTGCAGAAGAGATGGGACAAGGGATTGTCCCCACATACAACACTAACTCCCAACCAAGGAGTAGGGAATATCGCACAAATCAAGCCCAATATTTTTGAGGTTTATCTGAGTGATATGCCCGAAGGTTGTGTGGGTAATTGGGCGAGGAGGAGCCGAATTTGCAAGTATAATCATGCTATTGTTCTCAGATAGGAGTGAGGAATCGGTTTTGGAAGCCATTAAAGCAGGAGAGATTTTTGGGTTTTGAGGGTTTTGCTAGGGTTTTGAAGTTAAGAATAGGGTTGAGAGAGAGAGAGCAAGACAGGGAAGACGCACGCACGAGGGCTTTTAAACTCCCTGCCCGTTAAGAAGGGCCATCTAGGGAATACCTAGAAGTTGAGCAAGCAGCAAGCATTAAACACAATCAATGCGTACCTGATCTAGCCGCTTGTTCTTGAGTATGCTTCTCTCTTTCCAAGATATGTCATGATTACTCATTCTCCATCTCCCAAGACAACAGTATATCATCACATTGGCACACAAGACTACACATATTCTTTAATCAAAAGCCACTGAAATAAGAACACTTTCAAACAAGAATATGGAACAGGTATTATGGGGTGTTTTTATTAGCTTTGGTCAACCTATGAGAACAGGTGTTCTCAGGGTGTTTTTACTAACCCCAACTCTAGCCTATTACTCTCGAATTGATCCCGAGCTAGAGCCTTAGTGAATGTATCAGCAATTTGATTATCCGTTGAGCAGAAATTCATAGAAATTAAACCTTTTTCAACATTATCTCTCAAGAAATGATGTCAAATGTCAATATGTTTTGTCCTTTTGTGTTGACATGGGTTTTTGGCAATGTTAATAGCACTAGTATTGTCACAAAAAATAGGAATGCATCCAGTGTCAACACAAAAATCCTTAAGCTGTTGTCTTATCCACAACAGTTGAGCACAACAAGAAGCTGCTGCAACATATTCAACTTCTGCTGTAGACATGGCAACAGAATGTTGCTTCTTGGTAGCCTAAGATACCAAACAAGGTCCAAGAAAATGAGCCATACCTGAGGTACTCTTTCTATCAACTAGGAAACCTGCATAGTCAGCATCAGCATATCCAACAAGATCAAGATTGCAACCTCTAGGATACCATAGAGTTAAATCAGGTGTATGCTTTAAATATCTTAGTATCCGTTTAACAGCCTTAAGATGAGTCTCTTTAGGACTAGACTGAAAACGGGCACATAAACCAACACTAAAAACGATATCCGGTCTACTAGCCCCTATAGAGTTTCTCCTCAACTGAGGGACTCCCATCATCCACAACCAACTTGGTTGAAGGAGAAATAGGAGTGTCTATGGGTTTGGCTGACTCCATCCTAAAACACTTAAGTAGCTCCTTGATATACTTTTGTTGATGGATCATGGTGCCGTTTGGAGTTTGCTTGATTTGTAAGCCTAAGAAAAAATTAAGCTCACCCATCATGCTCATCTCAAACTCACTCCTCATCATATTTAAAAATTCATTGCATAAATCATGATGAGTCGCACCAAATATAATGTCATCTACATATGTTTGGACAATCAATAGATGTTCCCCCTTAGATTTCAGAAACAAGGTATTGTCTACGTTGCCTCTTCTAAAATCATTTTCAAGTAAAAAGCTTGACAACCGTTCATACCAAGCTCTTGGAGCTTGTTTTAAACCATAAAGTGCATTGTCAAGTTTAAAAACATGATTTGGGAAATCACCATTTTCAAAACCAGGGGGTTGTTTGACATACACCTCTTCTTTAAGGTATCCGTTTAGGAATGCACTTTTCACGTCCATTTGATATAGCTTGATTTCCATATGAGCAGAAAAGGCTATTAAGATTCGAATAGCCTCAATTCTAGCAACTGGTGCAAAGGTTTCTTCGTAATCAATCCCTTCTTCTTGGTTGTACCCTTGAACCACCAGCCGTGCCTTGTTCCTAGTAATTGTACCTGACTCATCTAGCTTATTTCGGAACACCCACTTGGTTCCAATGATTGTTCTCTCTGCAGGTTTAGGTACAAGGTGCCACACTTTGTTTCTTTCAAATTGATGAAGTTCTTCTTGCATAGCCGTGATCCAATCTGAATCTGCAAGAGCTTCATTCACACTTTTTGGCTCAATGTTAGAAAGAAAAGCATAGAAAGCACAAAAATTCTTAAGTTTAGATCTAGTTTGCACTCCTGTATTAATATCTGACAAGATTTGATCAAGAGGGTGCGAACTATGGTGCTTTCATGGTCTTGGATTAATTGGATCCACAGACACATGTTTTGTTCTAACTGAAGTGTGTGTAGGATCAGGCTCAAGAACACCTCCTGATCCTGTTTCTGCACCTGTTTGCAAACTGGTTCCTGAAGAACATGGTTCCGAATAGGGTTCAACGGTGTTTCCCCCTGTTTGAAGTTCACCTTGCCTGTCGCTTTGAGGAACAGCTTCTGTACCTGTTTCCTTCAGGGTGTTCTCACCTTGTTTTTCTTGATTCAACAGCTCCTTTTGGACAAGACTTAATTCAAACTCTTCATCTTGTGCATTACTCTCATTCAAGGAGTTAGATTCATCAAAAAACACATGCACACTTTCCTCAACACACAAGGTTCTTTTGTTAAAGACTTTGTATGTCTTACTGTGAGAGGAATAACCAAGAAATATTGCCTCATCACTCCTAGGATCAAACTTTCCTAAGGCATTCTTCCCGTTGTTATGCACGAAACATCTACACCCAAATGTTCTTAGATGCATAATGTTGGGTTTTCTACCTTTAAGAAGTTCATAAGGAGTTTTGTTCAAAATGGGTCTAATCATGCATCTGTTTATAATGTAACATGATGTGTTCAAAGCTTCTGCCCAAAAGTTCTTAGGAAGACCACTAGCAATAAGCATTGTTCTAGTCATGTCTTCTAAGGTACGATTTTTTCGTTCAACCACCCCATTCTGCTGGGGTGTTCTTGGGGCTGAGAAGTTTTGATCAACACCATGTTCATTACAAAATTTTGTAAAGCTTGCATTTTTAAATTCAGTACCATGATAAGACCTCAAGCTAACCAATGAGTGTCCTACTATCTTTTCAATCTTTTTGAGAAGGGCAATAAAATTCTCAAAAGTTTCATCCTTGGAGGCCAAGAACAGGGTCCAAGTAAATCGAGAGTAATCATTCACTATTACAAGCACATACCTTTTCCCTCCTCTACTAGCTATCCTCATGGGACCACATAAATCAATATGCAATAACTCAAGAGGTCGGTTAGTGCTTACACACTTTTTAGATTTTAAAGAAGATATGACTTGTTTTCCTTTTGCACAAGCTTCACATACCTTGTCATCATTATACTTGATGGAAGGTAGTCCAACAACCAAATCCTTGGAAACAAGTTTATTTAACAAGGACAGGCTTGCATGACCTAGTCTCTTGTGCCATAGCATTATATCATCATTTAATGCATTTAAACAAGTCAGATTATTTTGGGGAAGAGTGGAAATACTAACTTTATAAACATTTTGACATCGCTTCCCCCTCAACACAACATCTCCTATGTCGTCATTCACAACCAAGCAACGTGTTTTTGAAAACAGTACTAGGTTGTTCTTGTCACACAGTTGGGACACACTTAGCAAATTGTGCTTTAACCCCTCAACTAAGTGCACATTATCAATTGAGTGGGAGAGAGTTTTACCAATATTACCTATACCAACAATTGTCCCAGACTTGCCGTTTCCAAATGCTACACTCCCACCATTCAAAACTGTAAGTGAGAGAAAATTTGATTTTTCACCAGTCATGTGCCGTGAACACCCACTATCAACAAACCACAACTGCCTGTTTTTAAGGGTGTTGGTGGGGTTGTTCGTAAGGTTGTTCTCTCTCACTTCAGCCTGCAAAACAAATCACGGGTTAGTTTTGGGAACCCAGATCCACTTGGGTCCTATTCTTTTAGACATGTAAAGCTCATCTTTTCTAATCCAGATTTGTTTCACATACCTTTCATTCTTTTCATTGGCATGTTTTCTTAAAGGGCAAGTGTATTTATAATTACCCGTTTTACCACAATGAAAGCAAACGATGTTTTCAGGTAATCCCACATACTTCCTATGTATTAGGTAAACGGTCCGTTTAGGCTTATATCCAAGTCCCTTTTTGTTTCGACTGTGGTGAGTGTTTAACCAATCAAGGGCTTGTGAGGACTTGTTCCAACGCTTGGTCGTGGCAAGTCCGGTTTCCAGTTTTTCTATATTAGCATGCAAGCTCTTGTTCTCTTTGAGCAAGTCTTCAACCATTCCTTCCACCTCAAAGAGTTTTTCTTCCACTCGAGTATAATCTCCTTCTTTTATAAAGAGATTTTCTTTGAGCATGTTAATATTTTCATGTAAACCAAGTTTTTCATTTTTAAGAATTTCATTTTCAAGCTCTAGGTCACGAACTTCTCTTTTTAGATCAGCACAGGTGTCTATCAGATTATATAGAAGTTCTTCTAAAGTAGCTTTGTTAAGACCATGTACCTTGTTCTTGAGATCTGAGAGGCTGATTGTTGATTCATCATTTGAATCTGAATCACTTTGTGCCATCAGTGCTACACCCTCTTCTTCAGCTTCAGATTCTCCTTTATCCTCAGAGGAATCTCCCCAAGCAGCCAACATAGCTCTCGAGAAACGCTTGCCCAGATTGTTTACAGGGTGTTTTCGACCTTGTTTTCGAGGTTGTTCGGGCATCTGATCTTCTCGAAGCAGAGGACAATTTTTGATTAAGTGATCTGGTTTGCCGCACTTGAAACACCCTGTGAGCTATTCTTTGGGGGTGTTTCTGGACTTACTGAAGTCTTTCCTTTTGTTGCTTTCCTTGACCTTTTTGAAGAATTTCTTGAATTTTCTGGTCATTAGGGCCATGTCTTCATTTTCAAGGTCAGAGTCAGTGTCCTCATGTGCTTTCAAGGCAAGCCCATGATCCTTCTTCTGCTCCTCTTTTTGTTGTGAGTTCTTTCTGAGTTCATAGGTTTGAAGATTGCCAATCAACTCGTCGAGGGTGATCTTGTTCATGTCTTTAGCCTCTTGGATGGCTGTCACTTTGGCCTCCCACATACGAGGTAAAATTCTAAGGATTTTCCTCACCAACTCTTCAGTGGTGAAAGACTTTCCCAGAGATTTTAATTCGTTTGTGATGTGGGTAAACCGTGTGTACATATCCATCACAGTTTCACGATCACCAATATCAAACAACTCATATTGTTGCATAAGTAGCTCAATTCTAGATTGTTTAACTTGACTCGTACCTTCATGAGCAACTTGCAGGGCGTTCCAGATAGCTTGGGCTGATTCACACTCAGAGATGCGAGTGTATTCATCTGGACCTAGGCCGAAATATAATAGCTTCTTGGCCTTAGCATTCTTTTCCATTTTCTTATAATCTTCAGCATCAAACTCTTTGGGTTCCTTGAGAATCATCTTGCCATCTTCAAGCACCTTGGTGGGAACAAGGGGCCCGTTCTTGATGAGCATCCATAACTCATAATCTTCTGCCTGAATATAGTTCTCCATCCTATTCTTCCACCAACTATAATGTTGGCCGTTGAAATAGGGTGGACGAGTAATGGATTGCCCTTCAAGAATTCCTTCTGCTCTGATACCACTTGTTGAATTAGTGAGTATTCTACCACAAGAGGGGGGGTGAATTGTGGTGTCTAATTTTTGCGTTGTAAATAACAAACACCCCTATGACTTGTTTGCAGAGGGTGTTCTCAGATATATCAAATGCGAAAATCACCAAGATAAATGCGGAAAAATAAAGCACACACAATTTTTACGTGGAAAACACCTCTAGCCCAACTGAGGTGTGAAAAACCACGACCTACCTCGTGTAGGATTTAACCACTTCACTAAACTGGGCTTAACTCGTTACAATTGTAACACACCTTGTTACAACCTTGCAACCACGTAATCTCCTTCTCTAAGACAGATTACACCACGTCCAAATCTCACCAGATAGGACACGTCCAAAGTCCACACGACTAGGACACACTCTTTCACTATTGACTGATCTGAGATCAAGGTCAACAAACACCTTACTGGGGTGCTTCTTACTAAGCAGATGTAAGGTACAATGAAGATCCTATTATGCCAATATATCGAAAGCTTGGTTTAAACACAACTTGAGTTGGTTTTTCTTTTCTCAAGAATACTTCAAAAACTCTTCTAGAAAAACCTCTTTTTGAAATTTCCTATATGTTGTGTGTTTTCAGGTTTTCACTCTTTGCTTTCTTTTCTTCCCTTTTCTCTCAATGTCTCAGTGTATGTGTAGGCGAAAGGGCTGAGCTTTTTATGTAAAAAACCCAACGGTCAAAAACCAAGAAGAAGAGAAGAATTCAGCTAAGTTTGGAAAAGGATTTTCAAGAGAGATATTCCCAACGGCTAGTGGCAAGTTTTTCCAAGTTATAAGGGATTTGTTATCTCAAGAGATAACCCTTATCTTTTCATAGCCGTGAAGAAGATTCAAAAGCAACCAGAAATCTTCAGTTTTGGGATTTTTTATCAAATCCGAAAATATGGGCAAAGGAAAATATTTAGATTTGGCAAATTCCCCAAAAACTATTTTTGCAAATCTCCCATAATATATTCAAGGAATATCCTTTCCAGAAAGATAGCAATCTTGGGGTTTAAGAAAAGTATACTGGAGATTTTGGCCAACCGAAATGAATTTTCAAAGATAACCGGGTATGGCCACTTCAGTTCAGAACCACCCTAGGCACCCTATTTGTAGGGTTGTTCGCAACTGGTGTTCTGAAGTACTTAGTGCGAATACCGATTCAAGAGGTGTTTAAAAAGCGTTTTCAATATTGGCATATTAACAAGAGTCTAAATAAATAAAACCTATATACCCAAGACTTCTTGTTTTGAACCAGTCATCTTGTCCAAGATTTGTAGAGCTGCTGTGAACACCAAGGCCACCTTGTTTGCTGGGGTTGTTCTTTGCATTGCTAGAGTTTCGGAATCACATGCTTTACATCGAGCTGATCTTGCTAGAGTCCAGGAACAACATGCTTTTACAATCGAGTTGTTCTTAATATAGAACCACCAAGTAGAACCTGTTTTAAAGACTTGTTCTCACATGTAGCAAACCAGTTAATACAAAAAAGAAAACACCAGTTAGGCCTGTTTGGAGATCGTGTTTGGAGCAACATTACTTGGACAAATTTTTACACTTGGATTTGTTATTATCAAAACTTAATCAAAATAACTCAACAGGAATTCACTAATATGGCGGTGTAGGTCCTCACCAGCTAATCCATGAAACTTGGGTAGCAGATTAACGAATCCAGAGTTCAGTTTTAGAGGTTTATGTAATGCAGCATAAATAATGGACAAAGGTTGGCTTCTAGATTAGGGGCAACAAGTTCCCGAAGAGTAGACATTCTTACCTCTTTAGTTTTAAGATTTACTGGTTCAGGATCGCCTTCTTTGTTTTTAACTTCCAAAGTTTGCTCCTTATCCGCTCCAATCTCGTTACCACTTCTCAATTTCATAAATTAAAGGCAACTGAAAAAATAAAATACTAGAGTTAAAAAAAAACAATAAAGGTAGTAAAATTGAATAGAAGCAAACTAGTGATTTTATTTTTTTTCCTCGGCAATGGCTCAAAATTTTTTAAAGCTTGTCGTAGAGTTACAAATTAAACCACTATTTTGATTTATAAATAATATTTATAGCATAGAAAAGTAGGGATCGATCCTACGAGGAAAGATTATGGTAATAAGCTAGTTTAATTATAAACGATTTTACTACTTGAATTTATTATAACCTCTCTTTATATTACTAAAACAAATCAAATTTAGTAAGTAAAAATTGGAAAAAATACTTAATATTGCTCCTAAATATTCTAAATTTAATTCTGGAAATAAAAAAATAAATAGCTATCCTAAATAATCTGAAAATAAAAACAGAAATTATGACACATTGTTCAACTGAAAATTATAACAAAAAATAACAAGCAGAAAATTAATATTAAAAATTACAAAACATAATTCAAATTAATAGTCTGCAAGTTTATAACTTTAAAACTCCAAAATTATATGTAATTAGATTCAGAAAAATTAAAACAGAAAATTGTTTGCAGAAAATAAAATCTGAAATAAGGAAAAGAATAAACTGCACTAATATAAATATGAAAATAAATAAGACAATTGCCCAGATTTTAGGATATAATTTTTTGGACTTAATGAAACCGAAAAAACATAAAATAAAAATTAAAAACGTAATTTTCAGATTTATTAAAATAAAACCGGCACATATCCAATTCACGAAATAATTCTGAAAAATTATCAAATAATTTCCAAAAATTATGAAATTAAATAGAGGCAGAATAGGACACTATATAAACCCTAATATGCATTAAAATATGAAAAAACACAAAAGAAACTATTTTTAACCTAATTTCTAAGAAACTAGTAAATGAATGGCAAAACAGAATATAAAATAAATATGAAAATTATAACCACACTAAAAATCAAATCTATTTGATCTAATATTGCCAAGATACTCCTAATAGACTACTATTTGGGGGGGGGGGGGGAAAAAAAAAATTTATATTAAAGCTTATAAATTTAGGAATTAAAATTGACAAACTAGAGAAATTAACTAAAAAGCAACAAATAGTTATCAAAGATACCAAATTTATGAACAATACTTAGCATAATCTATATCCACTATGCAAATTAATATTTATCATCAACACACAAATTGATTTTATCCATGAGTTAGATTGTAGAAGACACCCACCAGCGGATCTTTTTCGTTTTTCCTTATATTATAGTTTAATTAGGTCTGACCCTAATATAAACCCTACTAGCTTTGATAGCCCTAACACTAGCTCAAGAATGTAATCAAACTAGAGCATTACGTATTAGAAAAATATCATCTAGCCCCTCGTAATCAATTTACCAGCAAATTGATTGAACAAAGATCTATAACGATTATCTAATTAAAAGAGATGAGTTTGAGTCATCCATGATACTAATGCCTAAAAGACTATAACTTTTACGTATTAAAGCCTTTTAAACTATCATATGAATTCGTATTAAACTAATTAGCATGCATTCTAGCCCATCTAAAACGAATATCATAAACGATAAATACTAATCGTTATAAAATCATGAATAAAAATCAACTAGACAATAAAGCATAAAACTTATTTCAAAATAATTAATTTAGCATAGTTTCAAATAGATTATACTAAGTACAAGGAAATTACTCACTCATATTAGAAATTAAATTACGCAATTTACCTAAATAATTCATGTTTAATTAACAACTAAACTCATAAAATAAAAGAAATAAAAAACAATATTACTTTGTGAAAGCCACGGATGATGATTCTTTGGCCTTGGAGAGTTGGTAATATATGATGGTGAATTGTGATGATGATGGTGCCGTATAGTGATGATCGATGGAGAGGGAGAAGGGGTTTGATGGAGTGATGCTGATTATGGTTTGCTAATAAGTGAGATGAGCATGGTGAGGCATGAGGTTAGGTGTGGTGGTGTTTGTGGGAAGAGGGTAGGCCTGTGTATTTTTGGCTTGGCAAGATGCTGATAATGAAGATTAGGTCTTGAGGGTTCACCTTAAAGAGCGGGTTAGGTGTGAGGCTTTATAATATTATCTACTAGGGTTTTCTTCTTTAGACTCATTTTCTTCCAAGTCTTCTAGTTGCTCTTCAATTAGGAGTAATAATTTTGTAACCCTAGCCCAAATAAATAATTATGGAAATAATATTTTCCCATAAATCATTATTTTTTTGACCGACTTGATAAATTTGCTTGTAAAATCTTTCAGTAAATAAAACCCGGTCTTCAACATCTTCTCTTCTCCTCTTTATTTTATTAATGCTTAACCTAAAAAATATATAAAATAAAGCAAATTAGACGAAATCATATATATAATATAATCAAAATAATTATTAAAACAATGCATGATTTACGACTTAACAAATGATAATGATATCCTAATCAGACAGCACGTCCAGTATGAATGGCTTCCACTCAAATGTGCACATTGTGGGATGCTAGGCCATGAAGAGCAGGTCTGTAAAAAGGAGGGGGTCAGACAAGAATGGAGAAGAGTTCAGCATGTAACTGAGACCAATGTTCAAACTGCAGTGGAGCAAACATCAACCAAACATGTTGAACATCAGCCAGCTACAGTTTTCACCCCTGTAACCAGGAGGCTATCAACCAAACAACCTGCTTCTCACACTGTTAATAGCTCACCACTTCATGTTAACTCTTTTCGAGCTTTGTCAGTGCTCAACACTCTGGACACAAAACAAAGAATGGAGCCTCGTGGGGTACACCCCATGGATAATCTCCTTGCATGGAATATTAGGGGCCTTAATTGGCCCAGTAAGCAAGAAGATATCAAGATCTTCTTGCACAGCAATAAAATAGGTTTGTTGGGCCCTTTGGAAACAAAAGTGAAGGAAACCAATGTTCAAAAATAGTAGCAAACATTTTTCCAGGTTAGCAATGGAGGCATAACTTCTCTCTTAATACTAAAGGAGGAATTTGGGTAGCCTGGAAACTAGGTTCTTATGATGTAGAGGTGCTACTCATCACAGAACAGCTCATTCTTTGCAAAGCAACCCAACAGAGAAGCCAAAGGAAGTTTCATATCACATTTGTTTATGGACTGAATTAGGAGCAACAAAGGCAACCTCTGTGGTATGACCTAGAGCATCTTTCTCAGCAGATCCCAGGAGCTTGGTGCATTTTAGGGGATTTTAATACCATTTTGTACAAAGAAGACAGAATATGTGGCAATGAAGTACCTGATCATGAGGTGCATGAACTTTCAGCTTTCATAGAGCGCTGTGAAATGCAAGAGATGGTCCACATAGGTGCATATTATACCTGGACCAATAAAACTATAAAGAGCAGAATAGACAGAGTGCTCATCAATCTGCTTTGGTATGAGACTTATGACTATACACTAGCTAGATATCTCTCAAATGGATTGTCAGATCAAGTACCAGTGGTGGTGCAGTTCCCCCACTCACCCAAGCCAAGAACCACTTTTTAGTTTTGTGATATGTGGTCTAAGCATCCCACATTTTCATCTATTATTACTTCGGTGTTACCAACTGTCACCACCACACACAATTTGCAGTAGCTCAGTATTTATCTATCAAAACTCAAGCCACTGTTGTCCAAACTCAACAAAAACCATTTTGTTGACCTAAAAAAGCAGCAAGAAAAGGCTAGGGCAGCATTCCTAGAGACTCAGCAAGCCTTGCATCAAAACCCCTATGGTGGTCAATTGGTAGCCAAAGAGCAAGCGTTAAGGACTAACTACATTGAGATAGTTTCATCTAGCTCGACATTACTCAAACAACAATGTAAAGTTGACTGGATTAAGTATGGGGTTGATAACACCAGATTTTTCTTTGCTAAGGCAAAGCAAAGGAAACTTGCATCTTATGTATACACAATCAAGGACGCAGATGGTCAGTGTGTGGAGGGATCTGAGGAGGTTGGGCACATAATGCTCAAATTTTACAAAAAGTTGCTAGGAAAACAACTTAGTTTAAGGAGCTCCGTTGACATGGAGGTTATTAAACAAGCCCCCCTTTTGACAATGGAAAGCAAACAAGCCTGTGTGTGCCATTCTCAGATCATGCTATAAAGGAAGCTCTTTTCTCCATCCCTAACACTAAGTCTCCTAACCTAGATGGTTATAGCAGTGGCTTTTATAAAGCATCTTGGCATAAGATTGGTCATCTGGTCTGTGAAGCAGTGAGAGATTTCTTCTCAACTGGCAGAATGCCTAGCAAAATCAGTGACACTAAGCTCATCTTACTCCCTAAGGTACCATCACCCCCAAACTGCCTTTGATTTTAGGCTAATTTTCTGTTACAATGTACTTTACAAGTGCATCTCCAAACTCCTTGTTTCACGGCTAAAACCAATCCTACCAACCTTGACTAATCAAAGCCAGGGGGCATTTGTCCAGGGTAGAGAACTTGTTTACAATGTGTTGGTATGCTAGGATTTAGCAAGGGGCTACCTTAGGAAACATATATCCCCTAGATGTATACTGAAGATTGATTTACAAAAAGCATTTGACTCCATTCACTGAGGGTTTTTGGGGGATCTATCGTCAGCTCTTAAGTTCCCAAAACCCTTCATTCAATGGATTCTTGCGTGTGTGACTAATGTCAATTTCTATATTCATTTGAATGGGCAACTTAATGGGCAGTTTGTTGGAGGTAGGGGCCTCAGGAAAGGTGATCCTTTATCACCTCTACTCTTTGTTTTGTCCATGGAGTACTTATCAAGACTATTGCAGATTGCCAGCCAAAAGTATGATTTTTATTTTCATCCACACTGCTCTAAACTTGGCCTCACACACTTGATGTTTGCTGGTGACCTAATGCTGTTCTGTAAAGCAGATCCTTCCTCAATTCAACACATTATGACAGCCTTGGATACCTTCTCAGAATGTGCAGGGCTAAAGGCAAACATGCAAAAATCTCAGATAATTTTGGGGGGATATAACCAGCTCTTGCAGTCTCAATGTCTACAGGCTGATGGGTTCCCATAATGTAGCTTCCCTCTGAAGTATTTGGGGGTTCCTATTACAGCCAGTAGACTTACAAAATTGGAGTGTCGAGGTTTGGTGGATAAAATCCTAACAAAGGTCCAAACATGAGCTACTAAAAACATTTCTTTTGCTGGAAGGGCAATGTTGATTAATAGTGTCATCTTTGGTTTGGTAAATTATTGGGCCACTATCTTTCTACTCCCCTCGAAGGTGATTGAGAGAATAACTCAGATATGCAGAAATTTCTTACGGTCTGGAACTGATGCCTATAAAAGAATTCCTCCCATCTCTTGGCATACCATTTGCCCACCTAAAAAATTAGGGGGCATAGGCATAAAGGATTTCACCGTATGGAATAAAGCTATGATAGTGAAATTGGTTTGGGAAATTTCTTCTAAAAAGGATGTGCTCTGGGTCTTATGGGTCCATGGCAGATATTTAAAACACCAAAGTTGGTGGGACTATATTCCAGCCTATGATAGTAGTTGGACATGGAGAACAATTTGCCAGATTAAAGAGCTATTCAAGCAGAATAATAAGGCATGGCAAGGGAGTACTGAGTATAGATTAAATAAAGGCTATAAATGGCTCCTGGGTGATAGCACTAAAGTCCCTGGGCAAGGATTGTTTGGACTAGGACAGCCATACGAAGACACTCTTTTATCTCCTGGCTACATCTCCATCATAGGCTTCCAACTAAATAGAGACTGAACAGGTTCAACCCCCAACGGGACACATTATGTATCATGTGCCAAAATGCTGAGGAGGATGAGCTTCACTTGTTCTATGATTGTCCTTTTGCCAAAACAGTGTGGGCAGCACTGAACCAATGGTGGCAACTGCCACCTGAAGCAAACAGCAATCTACCTACCGCATTGCTCAGAATCAAAGCTGGCAAGTCTAGAAACCAGATCACTTATGCCATATACTCAGCTGCTATATATCACACCTGGAGTGCTAGAAACTATGCCATATTCCATCAACACAAGTTTACAGCAGACCACACAATCAAACAGATCAAGGAACAGATCAAGCATAGAGTTCCATTTTTGAACACAATTTCGAGTAAATATCACATATATATAGATAGTACACTACTATGACTTACCGGGGGGCTGTTAGCTGAGGTATCCCAACCAAGGCAACAGTGCTCAGTAGGTTGTACAAAATAAGTTTTGGTATTAATGATCTTACTTTCCTTTACCAAATATATATATATATATATATATATATATATATATATATA
>JACYFF010003369.1:70557957-70573928 GCA_017589665.1 Selenicereus undatus
CTCTCTCTCTCTCTCTCTCTCTCTCTCTCTCTCTCTCTCTCTCTCTCTCTCTCATTATGCCTTTAATTTTGAAGTTTTGATTTCAGTGTTTTATCCTTATATCATGTTATTTTGGTGCAGTTTAACTTGCAATATCTCATCAATTTGTTTTGATTTTGGGCAATTCAATTCTACCATTTTGCTCTTAAAAGGTTCATAATAAAGTTCAAATGTTGTGGTGGGTAAGGCAGTATCTCCCTATGTTTATTTGGACATTTTTCAGAACTTTATGCTTTTGTAATTAGAATTTCATGTTTAAGAAGCTTTAATATGTGGGCATTGAAATGACTACTATTTTGGGTATGGATTATAGAAACTGTGAAAGATATGCAGCAGTGGATTGGGTAATATTGATATCTGTTTTTGTTATGTTTGGTGTTAACCTAATATGTTTGGATGGTGGTGAGTAACAAAGTTCAATTAATTAATGTAATGGCAGGGTAGTGACACGAAATAACTTTGCAAGTGCGATTAGTATTTCATGTTTTATCGTTTGTTAAGTAAATAGGTCAGTTGGTGCTTTTAATTGAAATGTTTTAGGATCTTTGTTGTCATTGTAAGTCTTGAATGATGTACATTTAAATCCTAACTTAATTTTTTTTTGGTTGATTGAGAATTTCTAAGATGCCTGTTCTTTTCTGGACCTTAGCATTTTCTCACCTCGAGCACTCGCTTTTGGGTTTATGCGTTTCAGTGTGAATGTCATTATTAGTATTGGTTTGGCTGTGCATGTATTTATGGTAGACATGGGTTCTTTTTGTAATTGTAAGTCTTGAATTATGTACATTTAATTCTTGGTTTTGTATGCTTTAGGAAAATAAAGTTAAATCTATCTTGTGTTGCATGCTTAGAGTGCTAGTTGATCTGTTCTTGAATTGAGTATTCATAGCAATGAAGGGATACATGAAAAAAGTTTGTGGGCATATTGGGTATGTGCAGATAGAAGGTTAGAAGTTGGTACCTAGGAGTTGAGTGAGCGAGATTTGTGAGTAACTTAATTAACTTTAGATCTGTAATAGCACCGCATGTTATTCTCAGTTGTCAAGAAAGCATATTAATGTTTATTCCCACCTGTAATATAGTTAACTTAATTGCAATGTTGGAAAGTATGATGTTGTTACCTTTGAATGCTAATAATCAGGTTGCGGAAGCAATTTGCAATGGATTGAGAGGAAGAATAATTTCGTGTGGTTACAGATTAATTAATTCAGATTTGCAATGAGAAGGATGAGAAGCTGGCCTATGCAAGGAAATTCTCCCAGTCGTTCAAGAGTGGCTTGCAATTGAGGGTTGTGTGTGACGGTGGGAAGTTGTGTTAATTCAGTGATTATTTCAATATGATTAGGTGGTGTAATCTGGTGTGTTTTTTTTTTCTTTTGTAAAATACAATTACGTGGGACTGCAGTTTCTACAAAGCAGTTACATTGCTGGTGGGATACCTCTAATGATGGGATTCTTTTTTTTATTTTTTTTTCAACACAAGTTTAGGCTGGAGTGTTGTAGTCTTAATATAACTGCTAAGGTTGAGGGATAAATGGGCAGTGCAGACGTGGGCTGGTGTGGGATCCCTATAAACATGGGAATCTTTTTTTTTCCAACACAGGTTTAGGTGCAGATGTGGGTAGGTGTGGGTGTCAGCTAAGGAGTTTAAAATTTAAAATGCTTATATAGATGTGCATTGTTGGAAGGAGTACATCAAATTTAAGAGTTTCTTATTTCCTCAATTGTGAGCACTTTACTCATTTTAGTATTTATTATATAAAGATATGACCTGTTTTAAGAATTTGATGAAAAAGTTGATGCTAATTTGACAGTTTGAATATTGTTGAAAGCAAAAGGGTGCAATATAAATTTTAATAATTTGTTACTGTTAGGCATTAAGTGGAACCTTGCAAAAGTTGGAGGGCAACGAACTTCTAAGTCCCTACTTTCAAAATTTGATCCCCCCCTTCTGTCACCCGCTCTTTCGCCCATTAACGCAACACCACCCCAACCTCCTCCTCATCTGACTCCTTCCTTATTCTTTGACTCAAAAACCCAATAAGACAAAGTTGAATCATTTTCTTAGATCTTAATTGTGTTTTCGAATTTAACACAAGAGGATTTGGGCAGTAACCAGCATCCATAAAAACATGTGTAGCTCAACTTTAAACATTGAAATTGAATATGGCTAAAGAAAGCAACCCCGGCAAAAACAATTTCTAGATTTAAGCAAGACATCAATACCGAATTGATTAAAATCAAGTGAAGGAAAATCAAAGGCAATATTTTGAGGTCAAAGTGACGGAAAATCCGAGTTGAAATTAGAGAGAAGATGAAATTAAATTATTACAAGGAAATTTCTAGGG
This sequence comes from Selenicereus undatus, assembly GCA_017589665.1. Lineage (NCBI taxonomy): Eukaryota > Viridiplantae > Streptophyta > Magnoliopsida > Caryophyllales > Cactaceae > Selenicereus > Selenicereus undatus. The sequence goes on from JACYFF010003369.1 coordinate 70,560,345, forward strand.
TACCCGAAGAGCCCCCTGTATGCCATCAATCATGTTCTTACTATCATTTTCTTATGTCTTCCTCAATGTTTCCTTCGCTTTCTCTCTCCTCCAATAAAACAGAATCAACCACAAACTTGCAGCTTAGAATCTAGAAATTCGACTTAGATGAAGAATTAGAACTTATAATCCATGAAAATTGAGCTTCATTCGACTACAAAGCACCGCTAATTCTCTCAATACGGAGCATGACAGACTACAGAGTGAGAAATTCGTATGAATAAAAGACAACGCAAGAGGGTGGTTGAGGAGGAAAAAGCGAGGGAAACAGGAGTCTGATTAATAGTAGGTAGGGGATATAGGGAGGAGGGAGAGAGTCAAATTGAAATAAATACATTTTAATCACTTCAATTAATTTTAATATTGCCAGTGATCAGAAGGTGTTACTTGAATTATTTTTTTTTTAAAAGGTTGCCGTTCAGATTTTAAAATTTTTATGTTTACAAATGGAATTTGCAAAAACATGCTGTTAAATTTTCAATATCAACTAAGCTTTGAACAAATGAGTCATGTATATAAGCTCAAATGAGATTCCATCCCAAAACCAATTGGCAATAAAAAGAATAACTCACAAACTTATATACATGTTCAAACCCTTTAATTTCATCAATGTAGGACAATACCCACTATCATATTCTCTGAATTTTATCAATGTAGGGCAATACCCACTTTTATACTCCAACACATGCGGCTACCAAATGAAATTCCCCAACTTTTATCAATCAATTGCTTGTATGCATTTAGGTTCACTTATGATGGATCGACCACCAAATTTCACGTAAGCTTGTACTCAATAGCCACGAGATTGACATTCCAAATGAGTAACCTTAACGAGTTCCAAACTATACCATGCCGGAAACAAACATCATAAAATTCTACAAATGGGGGAGTTTATACAACTTATCATTCATAACATTTTACAATACAACTTTTACGCAAGCTTCATCGTTCATACGGCACATTGGCACAGATCCTTAACCCCCACTCGAAACACCAGAAAAAAGGGAAATCGAAGATAAAACAATGTGCAGCTGCCAGGCTGCCAGACAGACCAGTGACTTCTTGCATCTTCTTCGCATTTACCAGCAATTAGTGTACAAGCTCTTTTGTACCAACCTGTCATGCGTACATCTTCACTTGTATAGATTGGCAATTTGGTCACTATACCTCCTGGCTACTTGGTCTCTTCGAATCTTCAAGGTTGGTGTCATCAGACCATTGTCGATCTGCAGTTTGATGAAGCCAATATTATGGGGACATTTAATGCTGATCAAAATACAAGCATCGAAATGGCTGTAAGAAAATAGTAAGAATTGCATACAGTGAAAGGTTCATCCACTACAAGAATTGGCCCGATTTGAAATGGGCACCCCGAAGTCCTGGTGAATTGAATGAAGCTTGGTTAGAATGGAAACAGAATTCCACCGTCAACATAAGATTTTACAGGCGTTCAGATATCAAGTAATTATTTTCGCACATATGGCTTAAACAATGTTAGCTAGAAATTGTTGCAAGAGTTTGAGTTTACACCACATACGCAACCAATAAAAGGGTGAACATTCGGGTGTAGCTCTTTCAAGTATCAGAGTAAATGGTAGACCTATCAAACTGATCCATATTGAATTACTTGATGTGGACAGAATTTCCAAAACCAACCAAAACGAAGCTATCCGAACAACATGAATTTGTATCTTCTTGACAAGCTTATTAGACAAACCAATAGCAAAAGCAAATATGACTGGTAGCCGAAATGACCAATCGAAATTGTATCAAAAAAAAAAGTGATGTGAAGGCATAGGAAAAACAAGTGGTTGTGAACTTGATTCTCACATGGTTCATCTCAATACAGGAAATTAGCACACAAAATATTCCAACTATCAATAAACACATCAAAAATTGTTTAATGGTTTTTAAAGGATATGGATGCAAGATAAAACAACTTTAAAACACAAGTTTATGGAGCCGTAAATACTTACCACTTCCTCAGCTCTTCACGTAGCAGGTTATACAACGTTTCCCTGGCAAGCTCATTAGCATTTGCATCTACGATGGACAATTCTTTGGCTGCCTTTAAGGCCTCTTCTGTATTTGGAACAATAAGAGCTCCCAGGCGTCGTTGGTCCTGAACTTCAAACATATGAAGTTAACACGAAATTTGCATCAAAATATAGCAAAAATGATGGATAGGAAGAAAACCTGGCCAATGACGACAATCTGCTGAATGAGACTACTTCTCATAGCAGCCTCCTCAATCTCCGAAGGCTCGACATTTTCACCTAATCAACATAGGCAGAGCATCATGAAATATGTCAAACAATAAAAGCATAGTCCCATAGAGCCTGAGCAGATGCAAAACAGTTTGGAATTTCCATTCTCCAGAAGCAACAGGAAAGAATATGCTTAAGGATATTGCACTCAAACCTATAACAGTTGTGATCCAACCCCAGCTTAAGATATGAATTTTTTACACTCTAAAAGCACACATTTTTGCATTCAATTCACTTGACGAGACACCCTCAAGAAGCCACTTGTTTTATGCATTTGAGCATAAAAAAAATACTTATCTCGAGCATGAAAAACATGTCGGCAAGCATTGATAACTTGGCAGCAAAGACACATCAAACTGATCATCAAATTCTGTTCCTGATATATGTTCATTAGGCACACATTGCAGCACACAATGAAGTCACAGGTCACCTGTTATCAGAACAATAGTATCTTTGGCTCGTCCTTCAAGAACTAGAACACCTCCACAGAGGCGACTTCTGCCCACTGAGTGACAAGGTGCTATCCAACCTAGATCTCCTGTGTCCAGCCAACCATCATCATCTAAAGCTTGCCTTGTCTCATTGGGATTCTGGTTAGAGATTGTTGAAAGATTCATCAGCCATCAATGACAATGGCATGTCACTGAAATGCAATGCTCCAGTATGCAAATGCCCACTAAGCAGTAACCAAGAACATCGAACATTATATCCTGAATATATTAATCGATCTTGACGTATGATGTCGTGCATGCCAAAAAGTAAACGCCCTTGCATACAATTATTAAGGAGAACCAGATGTCAATAACATCAGTAAAAACTTTGCCATATACACATTTACTTCACAACAATAGTCAAAGATCCCAGCAAAGAAAGAGACACACACACACACACACATATAGAAAAGGGTTTATATCAAATGAGAGGATGTTAAGGTGAAGGAGAAGACGACAAAATTTCATCCCTTAGATTAAAATCGAAGAGCTGAATTTAAATTACAGTCACTCCAAACACTGACCCCCCTGTGAAAAGTAGTCAATTTTTGGGTCCCTTGCACTAGGGTGCATTAATTTTTAGGACCCCACCTTTTTTGAGCTAATTTTTAGGTACCTTATACTACGATGAATCAATTTTGGTGCTTTTTGCTGACATGACAATACTGCTCTTACTGAATTTCCTAGAGTACCTCTTACATGCTGTTCTCTCTTCTTTTCTTTTTTATTTTAACTTCTTAAATAATAATTACAATCCAATTCGACTACCCAACCGCCCATTCCTCAAAATTAACGAAAATTGTGGCACCACAGAAATGAAATCATTGATTTTCAACCTGCCGTTTGGGGTCGGGGGCAAGACAGATGTTGCGAGCCCATCCTCTCCATGGATTCCTCCCAAGCCGAAGCACAATCCTTAGTTTGCACCACCATTGATGCCCTTTTCGAGAAAACAGGGATCAACCTGGAGACATAAATAGTCTGACCCCTTCTGTTCCGTTAAAAATAAAAAAATGACCCCTTCTCTTTCCTTCATGATCGTCATTACAACCTCAAAACCAGCATGAAGACCTTTTGTTGTTGTTGCGATTATTATTATTTAAGATATAAAAAGAAAATAAAAGAGAAAAAGGCATATAAAGAATAGGAAATTCATTACCCAAAAATTGTCTCAAAAAATTGAACTCACAGACCCCCCCCCCCCCAAAAAAAGAAAAAAACACCATAGAGATCAGATAGGGGAAAGGGAAGAGAGGAGGGGATTTAGAGAGGATGAGGGAAGAAGAGGGGAAAACTAGCATCTTCCTGCTCAATTCAATAATCATTCGGTATTCAGCAATGGATGTATGATAAGGCTCATAGACCCCTTATTTATAGGTATGCAACCTTCCTAATATCAATCCTAATAGAATTAGCAAACTATACTATTACTAATAAGAATCGGAAACCGCCATACTAAACCTAATAGGATAGAAAATCACAGTATAATCCAAATAAAACTCTAACAAGATATTCGAATTATTATTCCTAAATCTTTTCCTAAAATATGTCTTTATGATTCCATCTCCCTGGCTTAGGGTTAAAAAAAAGAAAAAAACTCACACCTAGAGAGTTGTCATGAAGATACTCATTGAACAAATCACGAGTGATGTGGTGCATACCACGTTCCTAAACTCTAAGAACCATCAAATCCCAGACGACCTTTCCAACTAACTAACTAGAAAGCGTTGAAAGCCTCTAGTACCGATACTAATAATCTCATAGTTCAAGATGGCTTCAACTTAATCAATAGTAGACGGCAGAGCAGGAGGTAGCTTAGGCACCAAAACTGAAGATGTCGCAAAACCACATATGACACTCGCAAAAAGGGTGGGAGCTCAAACTACCTCGATAAATGCCAAATTCTCACCATTGAAGATATGACTAATAGATCAATCATAAGGTCAATCAATCAAATAAGTATTGGAGTAAAGACATAAGGTCCATAAGCTAGTAATGAGCTTTTTGAAAAATATGTTTTTTTAAGGAAAAATAGGCATATTAAATAAAAGGATCAGTGGATGGATAGTTGGATACTAGGAAAACATCCTAAAAAAGATTATATACAACCAATATGCAAACTATCCATAAAGTCGACCACATCAAAAGATAAGGGGCGAAAATTCCCCTTAATCCCAAAAATAAAGAGTCTTGATACAATTGTCTTTTAAGCGCTAAGGGGAAGTTTCTTCTACCTCAAAGACCCTTCGGTTTATTTCTCTCCAAATGCTCCAAACAATCACATGAGGAAAAGTCAGTAACTTATTTTGAGCTTTCCTACCAAAATAGCCCTCCAAGCCAAAAGATTGTTCGTAATGGAGTTAGAAGAGACCCAAAACATGCCTAAGCAACTAAAGGCAAGCTCCCGGAGTGCTCTAGCAAACTGGCAATAAAGAAACAAGGAATCCACTTATTCCAATTCCCCCTTTCACATTTAACATCTATTCACCAAGATCTTTCCCTTGTTTTGTAAATTTTCACTAGTCAAAATCTTCCCATGTTACTCCTCCCAAACAAAAAAAGAAACCTTTTAAAGGGGCCAAAGATCTCCAGATGAGCTTATGAGGGAACCCTCCTTCGAAAAGATCATGTAATGATGGAAAATTCAAATGTAAGAGCTTCAGATAATATGATTTAACCGCTAAGTCCCCTTTAGAATCCAAATCCCATCTCACTATATCATGTGGAGAGTCTCCCAGCTTGGCATCATTAAGCTTGTTGGAAAAGCTAACAATAGTGTCATCTTAAACAAACCCGTCCAAACAAAAATAGGGGACCAAAAATTGGTGTCAGATGCTTGCCCAATAGTTAGCGACGGAGGCATCCCTACCCATGGTTAGAACAAAAAGAGTAAGGAAATCTCTCTCAAAGGGGCTTCACCACACCATTTATCATGCCAAAAAAAGATGGAAGAGCTATTGCCGGCCGCAAAGGAAAAGAATAAAGAGAATCTCTCCCAACCCTTTGATAACGGCTATGCCCATAAGAGCCCGTAGAAGTAGAAGGAGACCAACAAATCCCTCCTCACCATATTTAATGGTATTAGTTACCACCTTTCTCCAAACATTTCCTTTCTCGTTCAAAAATCTCCAAAGCCATTTGTCAAGAAGAGCTTCATTGAACCCTAAACCTCCTTGAATCACAGGTTGTTTCACAACATTCCATCTCACTAGATGACACTTAAAATCACTCCCAAAAGAACCCCAAAGGAAATTTCTTTGAATTGCTTCTAACTTGGCGGTTGTCGAAGAAGGTAATGAAAAGAGAAAAAGGAAGTAAGTTGGGATACTTGAGAGAACACTTTTGATGGGAGTTAATCATCCCCCTTTAGAAAGGTATCTAGATTTCCATCCTGAAAGTCTTTTTCTCAAATCTCTCAACAATTAGATCCTAAATGGCTTTATCCTTAAGTCTTGCACGTAAAGGGAGCACTAGGTAAGTAGTTGGAAATGAATGAAGGTTGCATCCTACAACACTTGCAAGTAACTGAAAGTTCTCCGCTTGTCCCACAGCCACAATAGAGCTCTTCGCCAAGTTGACTCTAAGACCTAATATGGCTTCAAACCAAGTAAGGATGCAACTAAGGTTGATCATTTGTTCACAATCATTATCATAAAAGATAATAGTGTCATCTCCGAAAAGAAGATGCGAGACGTAGAAAGTAGTAGCATCAAATGGCCCACTGAAAACCCGGCGATAAGCCTGTCAAGGCAATAGATGCTCTGGTGCTTCAATCATTTTAGTGAAAACCTCCATGATTAACAAGAACAAAAGGGGTGGTAAGGGGTCCCCTTGATGAAGTCCTCTAGAAGCTTAAAAGAACTTAGTTGGAGAACCATTGACAAGAACTACAAAAGAAGCAGAGGTGATGCATCGACGTATCCACTCACTCCATTTATCCCCAAAACCCATTCTCTTCATCATCATAAGCTTTTTCGATATCCAACTTACAAACCACACTGGCATTTCTTGATTTTATCCTAGAATCAATAAGCTTATTAGCTAAAAGCATAGCATCAAGATTCTAGCGTCCTCCAACAAAATCATTTTGGTTCTATGAGATAAGATACCCAATGAGGCCTCTCAACGGGCTAATACCTTGGAAAGCAACTTGTAGATACAACTAACCAAAATTATACGCCGGAAGTCTCTAATGCTTTTCACATTTGCTTTCTTTGGAATAAGACCAATAAAAGCAGCATTAAGGCTAACTACAAAATTCCCTATAGAGAAAAACTCATAAAACATCCGTTTTAACGGTGTCCCAATTGTGCCCAATTAGTCTAAAGGAAAACCATAGTCATGTCATCTTATCCAAGGGCCCACAGCAAGCAAAAAGCACTTTAGTGACTTCATCCTCATTAAAAGTCAACTTAATATTTTCCCTACTAGAGTCCCATAATAAGAGAAGAGCCAAACCATCAACTTTTGGTCCCCAAGGATTAAATTAAATTAAGCAAAAACCTGTTGCATATTCTTAAAAAAATTCCCAAAAAAAATGTCTCATGACAAGATTTGAACTGGAGACCTACTTGCCTTTTCACGTTCAATGCCAAACTTTAAACTATTAACACAAGTACTCACAAAACATAAGGCCTTCCGAAACAAGAAGGAAACACATTGAGACATATGTAAAGCAGATCTTCAATGGTTGATGCAATAGATGCGGTTGTTGAAGGGCATGTACGCCAACGAAGGAGGCCGGCATTGAGGGAAAGTTGGTAGAGTTTGGTGGTGATGCCATTGATTCAGGCCAAGGTCTATTAATGGGGGATCACGCTACTGGCTGATGGTTAATGCGGGCGGCTGGAGCACCAAAAGGTCGCCGGGAGATGACGAAGTATGATGGGGGTGGGGGAAGGGGCGGCAACTCCAGCCACCCAAAGGTCACTGGGGGATGACGAAGTATGACAGCTCAGTTTTGGGGGGTGGAGTAAGGGACGGCAGCTGGCGGCGAAGAACACCGAACCCACACCTAACCAGCCTTCTTCACCCTCACCGGAAATATCGACGATATTGGTCGTCGGAAAAATACGGAGCAGTTTCACCGCAGATGAGCTAGAAAGTATGGACGGCTTGCGTTTCAATTTTCATGGCTTCGATTGTTCAACATTCCCTGTTTTCCTTTAATTTATTTTTTTCCGCCTTTCTTGTGTTTGTTTATATCTCTTCCATTCAATCAAAGGTTTGGCAATCTAAACATGGCGTTAAAAATTAACTTTTCAACTAATTTATCATCCTTTTAATAATTCAAAATCATTAAAGTCCAATGCTATTAAAATTTTTTTAAAAAAAGGTTAACAATGGAGATTAAACAATGACACATCTACGGCTAAGATCACGGAGGCTACCATAGTTTTCATGAGTGCCGTCTTGCAATAATCACTATAGCTGCACTGACCTAATTGCTAAAAGCCCTAACATCAAAATAAGGGATTTAACAAATACCAAATTAGCCTAACCTGAGCGGCGAGATACCGCAGACTTCCTTGTTTAGTTTGGGCTAAGCATCCCCCAACAATAGCGCCAAGATTCCAGGAATGTTCGTTTCAGTATTTGCCCAACCACAACTGCTTTCAACTATTCTCAACCACTTCCAACCACTAATCGTTAATTCCAACCGCTTCTAACTGCTCTCAACCACCGCCTTCACCTACTCACCACCGCTCTCATCCGCTCACAACCGCTTTCAACCGCTCGCAATTGCCCACATTATTTTACAAGTGCTAATACAACTGCCTCCCAACTGCTCACAACTGCAACTGCTCCTAATTGCTCACAACTACTCGCAACTACTAACTGCTAATCACAACTACTCCCAAGCGCTCACAACTTCCAACCGCCAACCACTCCTTGTAAAATTCGAAACAAATAGGCCCTTCCTAGAGCACAAGCAGTAGCACTTTTCTTCTTTAAAACAGGTAACAAAACCAGTGAACCGGGCAGCGAATACTGAACCACTGCAGCGGCAGTCTCCGGCAACAACTCCGGGGAGCAGGGGTGCTGATGACAATGAGGGGAACTCCAGTGAAGGGGTCGACACCCTCTGTTAAGGATCAAGGGCAGAACCAATTCCATTGTTCGAGAAAAAAAAGTCTTCGCGCCCTAGGGTTAAGGTTTCGCACAGTTGTAGAAGAATCGATTCAAGTACAAATTGATGCGATCTCACTCAATAAAGGTGGGGCTTTTGGAAAAATTGGCTGGGAAATCAAGGGGTTAGGTTGATTTTGAATGGAATTTGGTGGGTAATAATGAATTTGGGCTTTAGGGTTTTGGTTGGTGCAAGGTTTCTGATGGTTTCGACCAAGGGGTTTGGCCTGCAACGGTGATGGGGTGGTCGACAGGCTACGACTGGGTGGCAGTTGGCAATGGCTTCGATATGGGTCGGGTAGCGATGAAGGTGATGAATGGTTGAGGTCGGTGCGCTGTGAAGGCAGGTTGAAGGTTCAAAGGCTTGAAACAGCAAATTCTTTTTTTTTTGGAACAATTGCCCTTTGTTTTTTGCTTTCACTGTTCCAAACCTTCGGATTGGCTGGCGGCGGAATTTGGGATGCTAGTTGACTTGCGCTTTATAACTTGCTCTCATGCCAAGTTGGTTCAGATCAAATACGCAAAAGGGAGGAGAGAAGGAAATCTAGAGAGATAGAAGGAAGAAAGGAAGATTTAGAGGACAGAATAGGAAAAATTTTGCATCTACTAGCTCAAGTTAATAATAATTCAATATTCAATACTGGATGTATGACAAGGTTTATAACCCTTATTCATAGGTATGCGATTCTTCCTAATATAAATCCTAAGTTCCTAACAGAAATGGGAAACTCTAATATTTCTAATAAGAACAGCAAACCATACTGTAATCCAAATAAAGCTCTAATAAGATCTCCTAATTATTATTCCTAAATCTTTTCCTAAAACAGCTATGATTTATATGCTCAATCAACCACCAGACAACATCAGGGAGCTGTGGTCAGGATGAGGATGCTGGTCCTACCACCCAACATGAAAACCACCGTGATTGTACTGGCGGTAGTTGCTTGGTTTGGCATGACTCAGACATGCTATCATCCCTCCCCTTCACCACCCCCCCCCCAAAAAAACAAAAAAGGATTGCTTGCCACTCACAGAATTTCCAGCTCCAACAATAGGGAGTTTGCATTTCAGGTAAGATTCAGGATGGGATGGAGAGGTCAAGTAAGGGACAGGGACATTGCTAACCGGTTGGGGCAGGGGTTGTGGTTGGGGAGAAGAGAAAAAGGGGGCAAGGAGGGGAAGGGAGACGAAGAAGGGGCCAGGGGCTGAGTATTGACCACTAGGTGATTCTCAGATGGCCAGAAGCTGGTCATCCAGAGGCTAGGGGTTGGTGATGTTGTGCTACAAGTGGTTGGGAAAAGGGTTGGACGCATAGGCAGGGCTTTCTTTTTCTGAAAATCAAATCTAAACCATGAGCCCCTGATCAATCTAATTTATCGGCCTAGTACCTCCGATCATGTGCGTGGGCGTGTTCTTACATGTGTGTTCTTACACGTGTGTGAGTACTTTATGCATATATGCAAAATATACACACACACAGAGTGTGTGTGCGTGCATGCGTGTGTGTGTGTGTTTGAGTAGATATAACCTGATAAGTGAGGACCCAAAAAAAAAGAAAAAATTGCCCTAATGTGATGAAATGAGAATATAACCCAAGTTATATATCATCAATGTTAGTTCACATAAAACAGGCATCCCATCTATGACTGCATGCGAAGATCTACAAGAAAGAGATACCTTGTAGTAGCCTCTCATCACCTGTGGCCCCCTCACTTTCACAATCCCTTCAGAACCAGGTGCCAAAACCTCCTGAGTATCAGCATCTACCACTTTAATTTCTGTATGCTGCAGTGGATAACCTACTGATCCTAGAATCTTCAAGAATAACATAACCAACAGAGTGCATAATTCAGATACATGCATGGTTTAGATTGAAAAGAGATGCTCAATGAAAAGATATAGAACGATTCAGATGAACAACTAACGTTATGACCAGGTCTTCTCACAGCAACAACAGGTGAAGACTCAGTGAGCCCATAACCATTCTGCAATAAGACGCCAATTGCCTACATATAATATAACAACTTAGCTGTAAACTCGTAATTGCATAAAATCCAAGGTATATATAAACTCCAAATAAGAGGATATATGACCTCGAAAAACTTGTCGATATGTGTAGGCAGGCTACCACCTCCACTTATGCCAGCCTGTAAAGTTCAGAGAACAAGGTAACTTTAGCCTTGGCACTCAATTTCTAATTATAAATATCCCGAACATGTGGAAAATCCCCAAAACGGCATCCATGAAAGCTCATAATATTTTATTTGGGACAATTTGGTTCAATGCCAACTTGCAGAAAAACCCTTGGAGCGTGACAGCGTGGATGATAAAATTCCGTCAAAGCTTTGTTAAATGGAAAACACTTTTGAGAAATTTGGACACCAAACTGCAATTTCTTCACAGAAAATTCTCTGCAAGGCTAACCAGATATTGAGTAAAAGGCATCACTTTCACAAATCAGAACAATCTCAATTCCAGGTTTACAATTTCAACAGGAAAAGAACAATAGGAAAGTAGAGTTCTTGCTAAATAATGTAGATAACTAAACATCTGAATAAAAACAACATCCTCTTAAAAGATTGACAGACCTTGGATATTCCAACAGCAGATTGGATTTTACTATATAAATGCTTCTTGGCCAATGCATGAATTGGCCACAAAACGGCTGCAGCTACTCTTGCCCATAGCCAATCCACAATTGCAATGGGGTAGGATTGCTGCTCTTGCTTCTTAGTCAGATACTTTCCCTACATAACACACAAAACAAGCAACACAATCCAGAGGGATTCCGAATGATGTGTCCATCCATTTAGCATCACAAACTAGGAAGAATCCCGTGTTTCGCACAGATTTTTATTAATGTTTATTTAATAATAATGAAATAAAAATAATTTATCATTACTAACATCTAGAATATACCATAATACACAATTGTTGGAAGTATACCATAGCCGTGCTGTGTGATAAGAGGATGCCTATAGGATTGAAAGGCAAAGTCTATTGCATGGTGGTTAGACCGGCTATACTTTATGGATCGGAATGTTAGCCTCTAAAAAAGATACAAGTTCAAAGATTGTTGGTAGCAGATATGAGAATGATTGGGTGGATGTGTGGTTATAAGAGGTTAGACAGAATCAGCAATGGAGTATTCAGAGACCTTATCAAAGTAGCTCCAATCGAAGATAAGATGAGAGAAACAAGACTCATATGGTTTGGCCATGTGAGAAGAAGAAGTGCGGACGCTCCAGTGAGGAGATGTGAGAGGATTAACGCCCCCGAAGGCAACCTAACCTGACTTTGTCAGTTGCTGATTCCATGGCTCGAACCCGTGACCTTTTGGTCACACGGAGACAACCTCACCGTTACTCCAAGACTCCCCTTCGGGTATCCTTATTTTTCTATTAAATGTTTTCACAAAATCATTCTTCTATAAAATGGTTTCATAAAATCTTTTTTGTGGGCCTATTGGAATCAGCCTCTCTATGGGTAAGAATACCGGTAGAGGTAAGGTTGCCTAAAACTGGATCTCCCCAGACCTCGCGAAAGCGGGATCCACAGTGGGAGGTGGTGTTGTTATTGTTGTTGTTGTTGTTGGTTCATGATTTAAATATTAGATTTCACATAAATTTAAGAAAATAGTAACATAAAATTGAACTTATAATCTATATGTAGTTGTCTTAAATAGAAGAATGAATTCATGACTTTCATTTTGGTCATGTGACTCATGTATGTTTATTACCTAAAAAATATGCATAAATAATTTATAAAATTATAATATATAGTAAAAAAGCTTACAGATCAAATTTTTATACAATCATTATAGTCACATTTATTTTTTAATAAATATTTATTTTTCATTTATCTAAATTTTGCTCTTTGTTGAGGTAATTATAAAATAATTAAGCGCAAATACTTTGTTCTCGAGAGGTATTTGAATTTCCTAGTTATCAACAGCCAACGATATTTCAAAATAGTAATTGTATTGTCTTACAGTACGCATTTTGCATAGTCAAATTGAATTGATTAACGTCAAAATGAGTATACTGATTTGCAGACAATTTTTAATGGTTTTAAAGGGTAAATTAAATTAGTATTAATTTTTTATTTTATTGTTTGTCAACTAATGTTTATAATTGCCAAAATAATTGCACAAAAGATTAAATAATTTTATTTTATATTTCATTATATATATATATATATATATATATATATATATATATATATATGTATGTATGTATGTATGCATGCATGTACATATATATGCATATATATATGTATATATATGTATATATGTATATATGTATATGTGTGTGTGTATATATATATATATGTGTGTGTGTGTGTGTGTGTGTGTGTGTGTGTGTGTGTGTGTGTGTATATAGGGGACGACTCCTGGTAGAATGAGGTGATCAGTAGCTATTGTGTCAGTGATCGTTAGTATTACTTTGGTGATCAACATATCTTGAATACATTTTCAAATGTTGCCTTAAAGATATATTGATCACCAAGATAATACTAACGATAACTGAAACAATAGCTACTGAACACTACTAGGATGAGGTGATCAGTAGCTATTGTGTCAGTGATCGTTAATATTACCTTGGTGATCAACATATCTTGAACAAATTTTCAAAGGTTGCCTTAAAGGTATGTTGATC
>JACYFF010003369.1:70573938-70591091 GCA_017589665.1 Selenicereus undatus
CATATCTTGAACAAATTTTCAAAGGTTGCCTTAAAGGTATGTTGATCACCAATGTAATACCAACGATCACTGAAACAATAGTTACTGATCACCTCATCCTACTCATCCTACCCAAAACCTCATCCTACGCAAAACCTCATCCTACCAGAGTCACCCCCATATATATATGTGTGTGTTTGTCTGTGTGTGTGTATATATAGTAAACCCATTTTTCACTTCTGAAACTTCAAGATTATACTAATCTACCATTATCACTATTTACAAACTAAATTAATTATAAAACCATTTTAAATTTGTCAAAATGCACGAATAAAAGAGTACATGAAACCTTTATTATAACAATAATACTTTTTATTGTTTTATATCATTTTCTAGTAAAGTTATTTTTGACAGAAATTTATTGTAAACTAAATCTAATTGTAAAACTATTCTTGACATTTAAATTTTAGGAGCAAAAGAGCACATTAAATTCTTATTATTATGTTAAAAAAAATTAAAGAAAAAAGACGGTAGCTAATAATAATGTGACTTTTGTCAATCTGCAATCAACCCATTCATACCATTCACTTTTATATTATATATATGATTGAGCTAAAAATTAAATATTTAGGACTAAGTACTGATGGATACTTCAATAGCAATTTAACTGCTAAAATACTTCTACTAGGGTACTAATAGTACAATATTATCCTCATAAAAGCTAAATTACATTTTTACGAGGAATCAAAAGTGGCGAAAGAAGAGAACGGAAGGCCAGTCAACTACATTCACCACAGCAGATGCATTAAGAAAGCTGGCCAACCACATAAAGAAATTCATCGAACAACCTTATTGTATGAGCAGTCTCCTTATGAAATCTTTCTCTTTCCTCTTTTCTAGAAGGCTTCTATTAGCCACAAATGTCAACTCAGTGATACCAATTCATAGACTGCTCTAAATGTTGGATGGGTTGACAATAACCAGATAGAACAGGATGAACACATGCTAACAAGTGAAGTTAGTGCAGATGAGTGAAAAGATTGAGCCCACGGTAAAGACTAGAAAACTTCATATCATTGAGTGAACTGTTCATTGCCTGTGTTAGGTGACAACCACATAATTGCCGCAGTGGTAGGCTCAACCCCCACACCATATGTAAGTTCAAGTTTCTGCCTTATATGGCTCCAGCGGAAAACAGAATGAAGCTGAAATAGACGTTGCATAGCCCATCAAAGCTGTACACTTGCACGCAATCTCCCGAAAAGAGTTCAGAGTTCCAAATCAACCCATATTTGATCACTTCATATGACAACCATACCAATATGAATCTGGCCTAAGCCAGGAATGATATAGTCTAAATATAACCAATCTTACCCAGCAGATAAAGGGACTCACAAGGATATCTTGAAAGGGGTTAGAAAAGATATCTAAAACAAATAGGAATTTTTCAGCATAAACTTAAGACAGGTACACTTTAAAGGGCAACAGGAGAAAAAGCAATAACATGACATCACAAGGAAAACCAAGCAAGCCATGAGGGAGGGGGAAAGAAACAACATACATAAATACTCCCAGGCAAAGTCCATCATGTGAATCCTATATTATCATATGATAGGAATTTTAATAATAAAATTCGAGCATAGTAATATGCGGAAGCGTGAATGGATGTAGATATTCGTGAATATAAAAACAAGATGAAAAAAGATAATAGTAGGCACATGATTTTTTACATGGAAACCCAAGTCGGGAGAAAAATACGGGAGGCAACAACGGCACAAAATTCACTATAATATGAGAGTACAAAGATTGATCTCAAAGCAAACGCCGAAGGAAGAGATCAACAAGGTATCTACGAAATCACTTAAACACTCTCACAAATTTAGAAAATTAGTGAAATATAGAAGAGGCAAAGACGACTAACAAAATGCCTTATAACAAATGGCTAGACAAGGGTAGTGCTCGGAGGCACTCCCAAATGCCTAAAATGCCTCAAAATTGCCCACACAAAAATGCCTAATACAGAACCCAGCTTATAGAGTGTCCAAATTGAAACTCCTACGATAAAGGAGAACATGAATGGTGGATGAATGTTCATAAAACTCTCAGTCTTAATAGCTCATAAATCACCATAAAATCTACGCAATAATATCTCATAAAGGACTCATCAACTCCCAAAACCAACAAAGGAATCCAAGAGGCAAAGCAATTAAGAAGCCACGCCAAGACTCGAGCTAGCAATCGGTTGAACTCAGAATTTGCGACACCACCTAACAAACTCCCCCTTGTATCAAATTCCAGAGCTAACAAATCCACTATACAGATATGACAGTATATGAAATCGATCTCGAAGTAATATGCCCAAAAGAGATCACCAAAGCAAGATTATAGAATCTCACAAAATACCCCCTCACAATACTTGAAATATAGCGGATTAAAATTGGTGGATGAATTAGATGAAAATCAGCTCAAAAAGTCCTCTGGATGCACCGGAGAATATCCCAAAAATTAGAATATCCCAAGAATTTTTATTATTAACATTCCTAACATCATAGTATTCTGTCAAGTGCTAAACTTCGTACAACACATAACTGAAAATGTATAGGTACAAACATCTCAAGCAACTAACCTCATATATTCTTTTTAATTCCATGTACATCAAACTAATCTTTAGAAATGCAAGTGCAATGATCCTTCGAAGAGCAGAGCTAGCAGATATTTGTTTTTGAATTGCACTGCAAGAAAGAGTACCGCAAGAATTTCAAGCATAGATCATTAACATAGGTGTAATGCCAAATGAGACAAAACAGAATGGTTTCAATCAATTTGGCATTCATCTTGATCAAGATCTCAAGGATTGCAATCCCTTGCCAAAGAAAGAATTATGTTGATGCAGTTTGATACATGTCTATATGACTTTCCGGAAGAATCATGTTGAAGCAGTGAGATATATGCGTATATGGCATTCAGGAAAAGCAATAAACTGTATCTGTAGCTAGGAGGCCAAGATGCAAACGAGAGCATCTAACTTTTTTTATCAGGAAAAGAATAAATATATATCATTAACAAAAGGCTGGATGCAAAGTTAGCATCCTACAAAAGGCTATACACATCCCATATGCACAGTATCCACAAAATCTAAGAGATCAAGAGAAGAGTAACAAAAGATCCGTTTGTCCCAAAAATAGAGAGACTTGATGAAATAATCTTTAAAACATTGAAGTGGCATCTCCAAACCCTCAAAGACTCTCCTATTTCTTTCACGCCAAATGCTCCAAAAAATTGCATGAGGAAATAATCTGACATTCTTCTTTTTCGCTTTCCTACCAAAAAAGCCCTCCCATGCATAGAGGTCATCCGAAATAGAATTGGACAACCCAAGAAACTCCCGAGCAACTAAAGGCTAGATCCCAAAGAGCTCTTGCAAACAAGAGTATCTATTAATGGCAGGTTGGCAGTCAATGCATTATTGAAAGCATTTTGGGATGTATTTTAAGATAAGAACAGACTTTCTAGATAACAGAAAGATATAGAAGGTGAATCCAGCAATCCAACTAAGGAGACAATGCAAATAAGAAGTACCCGGGGGGGCGGGGGGGGGGGGGGGGGAAGCCTATCCCTGTGCGTCCCTGACCACTCTTCAAATACATTGTCAGCATAGGTCGAAAGCTAAGAGCCGCAAGCTGTACAACAATCCTTGAAACAGGTGCAGTATCTCATTACAAGTTTGGAATAGGTGATCAAAACAGCTCAGTTGGTTGTAGCTTTGATGCAAAAGGCCGATGATAGCTTATTGCCCATATTCGATTACGAGTTTCGAATTATCCAACATTGTCAGCAGCTATGATTACATTAGAACATCTCAAGCCATAATTAGTAACTCAGATATCTTTGGAAGTGCTTAAACACATATCATACAAGTAAATTAACATTAATACCTACCCCGGGGGGTGTTTGTTAACAACAGTTGCAGTGGTTTGTACAAGAGCTAAGCCTCTGCAACTATTTATTATCAAATTTGCCCCCAAGCTATTCCCAATGGTAAAATAAATATGAGTATATCAATTTCAGTCACAAAGTTTCATATGGCAACATGGAGGGGCAGAAGAAAAGAGAAGCCATAAAATCACAAACTGGTATTGTCAATACTGGCAACATTCTGAAAAGATGTCATATGGAAAGCCCTCATCATCAAATAACCAACCTGTAGAGTGTTTCAAAAACCAATGGAACAGAAATCAGGTAGTCAGGTTGATACTTCCTCAGATCTTCCTGTTGCCAGAACTCAGAAAAGGTAGGATTAGAGGAGCGTGTACAGAAAAGCAAGCAAGGACAAGCAGAAAAGACAAATGTTCGACCCAAAATTTCAAGTTAATCTTCTCAAAGGTGAAAAAATTATCTAGATCTCAGGTCGATACCTTCAAATTCTTCACATTAGTGTACACTTGCTCCGCCCCATATGTGAAAGTGAAATACTCTGTTGCTCGTTCGTAAGCGTGCCAGGGAGGCAGCATGCTTAAGAATCTATCCCCAGCTTTTACAGGTACAATGTCCCACAAACTCTTAATCTACGAGGATTGAAGCAAGAACAAAACCATTGATTAATCATACTGAAAAGAAACCCAGCCACAACCCCCCCCCCCAAAAAAAAAAAAATCAAAAGAATAAGACAATCAGAAAGAAATGCAAATTATTCATACTTTTGAATACCTAAGTTACATCATCCGTAACTAAGAGTATAACCACAGAAAACCCAAATCAAACATTAGATCCTTTTTAGTTGGAACCAAGACTCTTAAAAACTGAGTGAATACTTCGGCAGAAACTAATTCGAATAATCAACAGCAACTCCACCAACTGTTTCAAAAACCATATATGAGTAACACATACAATAAATTTACTGAATCAATGTCAGCAGAAGATGAGAGATTTAGGGTATTCTTTTCAGAACTCACCAAATCCAACACCCCCCCCCTCCAAAAAAAAGAGGGGGAAAATGTAGAAAAACAAAAGAAGAAAATTTTTCCAGCATTAGGAAAGCAGAAGGCAAGAATCACCCAACCTGATGCAGAAGGTTTTGATGGGTAATCATCACACCCTTTGGATTTCCAGTCGTACCACTAGTATACATTAGTGTGGCAACATTGTCAGGGCTTATGGGCTCATAATCATATAGCTTCCCTGAATGCATCATAAAAATCATTTTATTTTTCACTCATTCAAAATTCTATGCAACATATGGTCCTCATTGAGAAAAACATCACAACTATTGTTTGTTTTTTTTAAAAAAAAATAAATTGAACCAGGAACAAATAGAGTGGTGGGGCAGAAAAGGAATAAAATACAACTGACATAACAAAACAAAATGTAGGTTCCAAGCAGAAGACACCGAGGACAGTGCAAGTGCATTGAGAAAGATGAAGAAGAAGAGGACAAATACTGGCAGAAAATACGGGAGAACTACACAAACACTAAAGACTTGTTCACAACAAAATTCCTATTGACACTCAATACCAGGTAAGGTCTTTAACCAGTAGACCTGTACCGGTTTCCTTTTTAAGATAAACTGTCTATCCAACGGAGACAGAATATCGGATTAAAAAGCCGCAAAGAGGAAAACAGCTATCATAACAGAAAGAACATTGGTTTTTAAGAATGATATTAGTGCCTCATGATCAAGTTTGATAGAGCATTAGGAAGACTTAAACTATGTCATAAGATCTGAGTTAGAATCATGCAGAATAATCTAATAAGATAAACTTGCTTTTTGGTTGTTTCATAAACTTGCTTTTTGGTTGTTTCTCCTTTCTCCAATCCTCTGATGCAAACGTTAGACTATGAATTCATGACTGAATAATTCCTGCTTACTAGCATCATGAGGATCACTCAGAAGTTTCCGGCTATGCTTTCCCATTTCTGTTATCTCCTGATAGTTGAAGATAGGAAATTTGTCTGATACTTCTCTGTTCAATTCTGATTTCTCTCCCCAGAGCAAAACCACCAATTTCATTGTTGCCTTGGCATTAAACAAGTCCGCCATGCGGTTGAACAACTGAGGATGATCCACAATAAGTGCAATACTGCAGACAAATTACGCCACATCAATGACATAAATATTGCTTCAATCACAAAATTTTTAAAAAAAAAACAAAGAAAGAAAAATTACATAACAAGACTCCGTTAAAAAAAAAAGCGACATATATTTAGTATAAAATAAAGAGAACAAAAAAGGTACACTTCCCTTCACAGAAACTTAATATCAATCTTTTCTTGCATGGGTACATAAATCACTGTCATCATTAACACCAATCTTCATCCCAGAAGATATACTTCAACAGTGAAACTGTCTGGTGTGAATTGTGTGATTTGATGGAGGGGCTAAATAATCCAAAACCGCAATTTCAAGCTGTGCAGTATGGTTAAACAACATGTAAAAGCTTTATGCCAAAAGCCTAAGTTACCTAAAATAGATCAAGGGGATAAGGCAGAAGACATTCAAATAATTATAAATAATACCACATTTCAAAATAAATTTTTCTCATCTAACATACCTTTCAGAATGATTGTATATTTGCAACAACTCCTCTGGGGATGACCTGGAACCTCTTACGACGTTCACAGCCCCCATTGCCATGGACCCTGCATCAAAACATTATGCAAGTTTTTAGGGCAATAGATGAAACAGACTCAACTTATGTAAATATCTGTAACATCATTAGCGTCAGTTAGCAATTATAGACAACTAGAACAGCTACGTCAAGTACAGGGAGAAAAGCTGACTCATTGGCTATCCAAAATACAAAATGCAGATCCCAGCAGTAAACGTGAACCAAAAACAGCTTTTTCTCTTTGATGATGAACACCAAGCGTGCCAACTACTAAAAGGAAAACCAAATAACGCTGTCAGTGCAACATGTCCGGTGAAGTTATCCTTCAGGACTACCCTTGAAACAATGGAGGGTAACACAGAAAATTTTCTAAATTGTTTTTATTTAAAAGTTATCAATCTATTTTTGGTTTATTTTTATTCTAAATTCTTGTTCTACATATTTCTTTTTGTGTCTTCTACCTTCTTAAAATCTTTGTTACACTATTGCTGATAGCTCTCTTGTCCAGTGTTTGGTGAATCGAAAAAGTCTTCTTTGGGTAATCTTTTCAACCGGGATTTTAATGGACTAAAGCAAATTACACCTTGAAACTCCACCCCAATTTTATTTCCCCCCATAAAGTAGTATAGATATCCAAGATCATGGACTGATGATAATAACCAGAGACAAGAGTAAATGGCTTGCTGAGACAAAAAGATAGCAAAACTCTAGAGTAACCTACAGCTGACAAACATTATCAGAAATAACACCAATGGCCCAAATAAACCCAAAGTGAGAAGGGTCGAAATCCAAACTGTGCTGTCACTGCATTTCCGGACCTACTAGGGTAGGAAATGCTTTAAGGGTAATGTATTGGATTCTTCACATGATAGGCTTCCAATTTTTCACCTAAAAGATCATCTATGTAACCAATGTAAGACACAGAGAGGCAGCCATCCCTAAGAAAACCAAGCTGAAATCATACAAGATTCAAATCTAGCCTTTAGAAATCAATATTTTGAAGTCAAACTTCTGATTCCATGTCACGCTCCCTAGACCTATGGTTTTATTTCAGTTTAGGTTGGTTTCGGGCAGGTCAATGGGATTTCAGTTTGGGTCTGGTCAATTTTGATTCAGGCCGGCTTCAAGTCAGTCAACATTTGGTTCAGTGAAGTTGTCTTGTAAAGAAAAACAACCTTGGAAGAAAAGGTTCAGTTTGGGTCTAAATTGAGTTTAACTATTTCGGTAATTACATTTGGATGTTGGGTGAATTTTGTCATGCCGGTCCATGGCCCCAAATATTATCGTTTTTCTTCCTCTACAACTTCATTTCCCCGTTTTCTTGTCATTAGTTTGTTGTTGTATAATAGTATTTTCTTTCTGCCGAAGCTAATTTCCATAAAAATGGAAACATAATGCCACAAACGCATAAGTTTATTTGCCAATAGAATTTGGCAGAATCAGGCAATGAGCTGAGTATCCAGGTGGCATGTTCGAATATGCTGATGGACTGGGCCATGGTCAGGTGGCAAGACAGGGTTTGCCGCTGGCTAAACCAAGCCTCAAGCGGCATGATCATTTGTGCCATTATCCCGCTTGATTAAAGTCAATCCAGATTCTTAAACAGTGCAGCATAGATGCTTAAAGTCTCAGGGTAATGAAAGGATTTCCTTTCTTATTTATAATCTTAGATTAAAAAAGCCTGAGGCGCAAAAAAGCGCAAAGGGTCCTAGGGCGCCAGGCGCGGGCATTGAGGCGAAGGCGTGGCTTTTTAGACGCGAGACGCACTTTTACTAAAAAAATGCTTGAAAATCATTCCAAAACCATATTTCTTCTAAAATCAGCTAGATAATGGCATCAAATAAATGATTTTCACCAACCACTAGAAAAAAAAGAGAATCAATTAAACACAACAAAATACAATTAAATCATTAAATACAACTCAATTAGATTACTATAAATTGAACCCCAAAAACATAACACATGCTGTCAGCATGCCAGGAAGAAAGAGAGCGAGTGAGTGAGTGAGAGAGAGAGAGAGAGAGTCCAAGAGAGATAGAAACAGGCGAAGAGTCGGGATTCAAAGCAAGGGGGGCAAGATTAATAATACACATAACATAAACTTTAATAGTTCTAAAAATGAAGTGCGTAACAGGCAGGGGCGTTGAGCGTGAGTGAAGGTAGAGAGAGGAGGATGATGCGTGGGCTGAGAAACAAAAATAGAAGAAATTTAAAGGGCACTCGCAAAAATTCAAAAAAAAAAAAAAGACACAGAAAGCAACATGAAGAATCGAACTCGCGACCTCCCACACAGAGCAACAGGCAACCAACCACTCTACTCTGCACATCTTTGAGAAGTATTTAACAACTAATTAATATATATCTATTGTTTTTTCCACCAGAATATATCATATTTTATTTTTTTTTCTAGAAAAAATTGGGGGGTCAATTGACCCCCCTTCCCTTTAGTAGCTCCAACCTTGTATAGAAAGGGAGAAAGATTAAGAAGTACAAAAAAAAGCGCAAGGGCTCGGTACCATTGTAGCACTAGAGGAAGCACCATTTTCGACCTCCTTGAAGCCCCAAAAAAACAAAAAGGAAACAAAGAAAAACCTTTCATGGCTGTCCAATAACAGAGGAGGAGGATGAAGAAGGAAGTCTAAAAGAAGCCAGAAGAACAAAGCATTTATTAGATTGTTGTCACCAAGGTTAGGGTTTCCAGCTCCAAACTCATGTTCAGTAGTAGCAATATGCTTTGTTTACTTCTGGTAGCATCTTGATTGAAAGGCTTCCACAAACAAAAAGAGAGGTCGAGGCCCCTTAAAGGCTTTTTTCTTTTTTTTTTCCTCAAATGATCTGTTATGATCTATAAAGCGCGGGCTTCATGGGCTTTGGGCCTTGATCTGAAGCCCAGAAAAGCCCAAAGAAGCGTAAGCTTTAAGAATGGGCTGAGCTTGACCCATTCCAAGGTGCAGAAGGGCGGGCTTCGGGCTTTGTGAGCCTCAGGGCGTGCTTTTTTAAACACAGTTTGTAATTATTTAATATTATGAAAAATCATGGGTTAGTCATAATAGTTAAATCTAACTTGTCACTCTTCATTAATAGCCGTTTTACTACAATTGAATGTCTGAGATTCAGTACTAAGAAGGTGATTCTCTTGAAGAGCCATGTCATCCAGTATAAAGATAGAAAGATGGTGGCATTTGTTAATCAATCAAGAGTAGTTAGACCAACCAAGGATTCAAAATACAGTTTCGGTCGTAATTTCGGTTTCGGTAGTGGTACAGCAAAATTGCTCTAATATAGCAATCGCGTTCCATATCACGGCTATCGCGGCATGAAAATGCGGTTCACCAACTCCAAAACCTTTCCAATGCGGTTGTTTCGTCGCGGTTCGACCACATTTTGAATCCATCAACCTTATTGTATGGCTCAGAGCATTGGCCGAATAAGGACCACCAAGTCCAAATATTAATGGTGGCAGAGATGAGAATGATTAGGTCGATGTGTGCGCACACAAGATTGGATAGGATTAAGACCAAAGTTATAAGAGAGAAAGTAGGTGTCAAGCCTATAGAGGATAAGTTGAGGGACATAAGACTTAGATGGTTTAGACCTCACACGAGAAGAGAAACATAAGCACCTATGCAGAGCTATGAGAGGATAGATCTCCCTAGGTGTAAGAGGCATAAAGGTAGACTAGAGAATAATTGAAATGAGGTGATCAAATATGATATGAGACACTTGAAACTGACAAAGGACATGGCTCAAAATAGGAGTATTTGAAGGTCTAGAATTAAAGTGCTAGATTTTAAGTAGTTAGTATTTACACCTTAGCTTGTAGTGAATTACCAAGCATTGTTTAGGTTGCCTTGTACTTTAGGTACCGCCGTCGTCGTCATCGTTGTTATTGTTGTTGTTGTTGTTGTTATTATTATTATTATTGCTTTGTTGTTGTTATTTGTCTTGGTTTGAAGCATCTAGTTTTCCTTACTGCTTATTGTTGTTATTAAGTGATGCCTCATTTTTTTTATTATATCTTTTTTTACAATGTATTTTGTTATGTTCTAATGTGTTTCCAAAGTTTTCATCCCAACAAAAGGTTTTCTGAAAAAAATTTGTGGGTCTTTTGAAATCGGTCTATCTACATGCGAAAGTATTTGCGGAGATAAGACCGCCTATATCTGGATCTCCCCAAATCCCGCGAAGGTAAAACACACACTGGGAATTATTGTTATTAATGTAGTAGTAGTTCCAACAAAAGACCAATCCCTCTAAATTTCTGTTTAATCCTAAAGCACTACTAGTGAGTGCAACATGAAAGTATATGAGAACTCCTTGCACCCCAAAAACTTTTCCACGGAGGCCCATTGCACATTAGGTGAATAAAGGTTTAGGAAAAGTGAACTAAAAGATAGATCTCAGAGTGATCATGGCACCAAACCCTCTCCCTAAAATATCAAACACTTTCATAAGTTTGTAAGGATATGTAGCAATTCAAAATGATAGCCTTTTTAGTATAATCGCAGGTAGATAGCTCATCTAAAATGTTCACGGTGGTAAAGATTATCTCAATCAATCAGTAGAAGCCCTAAGTGATCTTTAGATACATTTTACCTACAACCAAACCTCTCCTCATGAGGTTGGCTCTTTGGTGCAAACCAATGCAGTTGAACAATCCCTCTTCCCCACACCAAGCAAGGATTATCCAAGCCCCATCTGAAAACCCTTCTGGATTTGGGCCGCAATTCCTTCAGACACCCCTTCATTATAGGGATAAATAAGAAAACGAGAGAGAGGGAGGGAGCGGGGAGAGACGGGGGCAGAGAGAGAGAGAGAGAGAGGGCCTTCTTAAATTAAAACTCCGTTTTTTCAGTTTGTCCTCAAAACTTACTAAGAAGTAGGAACTAGGACTAGGGACTAGGGACCAGGGACCTCTCCAAATCTCCAAAAAATAAAATTTTCATAGTTAGCACCCCTACCTATTCATGGCACCCAGGTCCCACGCTCCAAGCTGTGGCCCTTAGTAGCTTTGGTCTAACATGAACACCCTCTATTTGTGGATAAGTTTGTCATATCCAAACCTACCCGTGGATCCACGGCACACACACCCACACTCAAAGGAAAAAAAGGAAAAGAAAAAAAACCAAGTAATGGATATGGATCTAGAGTGCTGTACACACCCTCCATCCCAATTTGTTTGATATCATTGAAAAAGTTTCAATGATTTATCACATTATTTGACAAGGAAAGACAACTACAGAAAAGAAACCAATCATGTAAAATCAAATAAGGCTCCTGTTATTACTTATTAGACAATTCTTTTCGTCATATTGCTTTTCTCCAACCACATCAGACATTCCTTCAAGCTAGCAATGGAACTCTAGTAGGAAGACTTGGACACTTCCAAGATTCTTCCACCAATGGAGACAGACTGTGGACCAGTGGTAAAAGCACAATATTAGTTCATTTTAGACCAGCAAATGTCAGAATAATTCAGAAGTCATGCTGTTACATTTGCCCCTTAACAACAAGGACCCCCCCCCCCCCCCCAAAAAAAGGAGAGGATGGCTATGATAGGCAATCGGAAAGTTTTACAGTTGTAAGCTGTAACTCCAAAGTCAGAACAGAAAGTCCATGTGCAATGACTAGTACCTTGATCAGCAATTAACCATCTACATGAGTTGTCAGCAAAAAGTGCAAGCTTTTCATCTGGCACTATCCCAGCAACTCTCAGGCCTTCTGAGAAATCCAAAATTTCCTGCTCAAGCTGCAAATTGATGGTAACAATTGAACAAGGGGAGTAACAAATAACAAGGAATCCAAACAGTCTAACAGAAACAACTAGGTAATTAACACGATAACTCCAGGTACATAACAATTCCAGGGATTCTCTCTCTGATTTCGCTGTATACATTTGAGGTTGCAAATAATCAACCAGTCCAAGCGTACAACTGCGTAAGCAGGACAATTGATGGTGCAAAACATGCTGTAAATGTTTCAGTCCCACACTTACGATAATAGAATGATCAGAAGATCCAGCGGAGGGCCAGATGCCCCAAAAAAATAGGTGGGACACAATACTTAGGTGTGATTAACATCCATAAATAGGAAGAGATACGTGAGCAACAAAGACAAGAGAGCCAAGGTGGTAATGCTCATATCCCTTGTTAGACAAGGTGTCAAACTATACACATGAAATTTCATTGCACAAGAGAAAGCATATTGCATAGGGAGAATACAAGAACTTGAAACACATTAAAATAGAGTCCATCAAAGCAATATGTCATAGCAGTTATGCTATTTTGCTTTAGCATTTCTGAACATTTTCTTCAATGCATGCAGGCCGGGGGGGGGGGGGGAATCCATCACAGGAGGAAAAAGTTACCAGTATAAAATATCCTGTTCTTCTAGATATCATAAGTCAGAATGTTCAAGCAACCTATGAAGGAAAACAGAATTAAAAGGAAAATATTTGCTTTTTATCGAATGGCAGAGAGGGGTTACCTGCTTATAAGTCAGCTGTAACGGAGGATCATGATATGGATCTACTACAGCTGTATGGTCAGCATATTTCTCTGCAGCAGTTCTCCAAATATCAGGAACCGCTTTCCAATTGGAAGAGCCACAAACAATCCTGCTAGACAAAACCTCACATTCAAGCAAGGGCGAGCACCTCCTTTTTTTCAACTCTTCTGTCTGTGCAAAAAATTTTACAATCAAACGGTATCAGCACTCAGCAGCTTCTCATGCAAATGATGCCAAGCTGTCTATATCACAAGATTGCTGATGTTGAATGCCTATTTTGAAACCCTAGGATGAATATATGTTTACAGTAGCACATTCCCTGTGTATACTATTGAACAACCATATTTGGATCCAGTCGCCAATCACGTCTGCAAAAGAATATAAACTGCGCAGAACAAAGGCATCTCCAATCCCAAGTCAATGCCAAATAAGAGCACTATGCCATCTAAATGTAGACATTGACTTCTGAAAGTTCAAATACAATGCCAAAGGCCAAAGCCAAACCCATGTCTCAAGAGGGCCACCTAAACTGCAGAGAGGCTGTTCGCAATGGACTCCACGTTAAGAAACTATTTAATGCCTACTACTCCTTGGAAAAGAAGTAGAGGTATTTAGTGATACATTTTGCTTTAATCCATTATAATTCAATCCTTTTCAAAAAAACTAAAAAGAAAAGCAAAACTCTCAAAAAACAACTTTGGAAAGTGAGGATGAAAAAACACTTCAAAGAGTGGATAAGGCCTCAATCATGGAACTCAAAAATAGCTTGTCAAAATAATAAGATTATGCAATGTTCGTTCAGAAAACTCAACTTCCTTTTTGATAGGGAAAAAGAGTAAAATATATTAAACTGAATAATGTACAACGGGATGGTTGCAAGCAAGCATCCCACAAAAGAATTATGTACACCCTAGATGGAACCTATCCATCAAATCAATTACATCAAAAGAAGAATCACAAAAGTTCCCACTATCCCAGAAAAAAAGAGGCTTGATAAGGATATCTTTGATTCGTTGAAGGGGCGTCTCCTCTCCTTCAAAGACTCTTTTGTTTCTCTCTCGCCAAATAGCCCAAAAAATCGCATGTGGGATCAATAAGACGCTTCTCTCTTTAACTTTCCTACCAAAAGCACCTTCCCAAGCCAAAAGATGATTCCTCACAGAATCCGAGAAAACTCAACTTCCTAGTTCAGTGAGAAAATTCAGATGCTTATAATCATGCCATCAAATATGCTAACTAACCTTTGTGGTCATCCGTAGCTGTACCCCTCACCCACCTATTGACCTAGTCTTCTGATTAACACCTAATGCATGTGGGACGTATCTCACCTTTCCTCTAATTTTGCTCAGCAATTTATGAGTACATGTCAAGCACAATTTACAAATAGCCACGAATAGTGACAATTATGCACAAACATGCTATGAATTTAATATAAGTAATTTTTGTTACGGTTCGTATTCCTTCTTTTGTGTGTGTGTGTGTGTGTGTGTGTGTGTGCTCTTAAATAACTAACTCAAAGAGCTACCTGCAAAAGCCATGAGTCTACCAAATCGCACAGTAAGCATGGGTCTGCTACATATGTTTTTTATTTGCAAAAAGAATTTCTTATTTATCAGTTCCATTTGCAATGTGGAAGACCTACCTCTTCAACAAGCAATTTAAAATCCTTCTCGTTCACGTCTAATGTCTCCACACAAGTAGTCAGGTTCCCAATCTTCAAGCTTTCCATGATCACATCCAAAATCATGGTAGTTTTAAATGATTAGTTTGCATATTCTTCATGTGGTAGCCCATGCCTCCACCTTTTGTAGCAATTAGCCTACCCACACTCAGCTTGTATTATAAAGGTTGGATCCCATGTAAGGATCCCCCTTCTTTGATTAATATCTTAAAGCCACTTAGCCGGGCTATCCTCTTCTAGTTTCTGATTTCCTATCTGGTTTCCTAAAGGTCATAGGGTTCTTGGTTTATATCTAAAAACGAAATAGAGATTTGAAAAATTGAGTTCAGTTTAGCTGAGCCCATAGCTATCCAGTTTCCATGTATATTTTCCATGTTTTTAAGTGAACCCTAGGATTGCTCTATGTGAGCTCCCACTTTAGTAACAAAGACAAAAACTTACAAGGACTTAAAAGTCTGAAAAGCATCTCCACCGTAATGATGCAATTATAGATAACATAAGAATTTGTTGCTAAGACCCAGCTGGAGAAAACATGAATATAGAATCATTACCAATAAAAAAAGAAAACATAGGATCCATGCTCTTCTACACTATAATCTTAATCCAACTAGCTGCCAACCAAGTTATTGCTTTTTTGGTGGTCAGATCCTTGATCAAGTTCAGTCTAGCCCCCAAAGTGACCTTGTTTACATGTCAAAACTCACAGCGACCTCCCCACTCAAAAGTATGACCTAACTCGCTCAACTCATACCAATAGCAGAATCCCAACAGTAAAGCGGACCTTCCTAAAAATGGGAAAGAAGTAAAGCCCATGAATAAAATTCAAATTCTTCATTCATATTTAAGTTTTCAATTGAGCCTTAATAAACTTGAGCTCATATAAGACCAAGCAGCGTTTCATTTCCAGGTTGCAACAGGTGGAGCAACTAACCATACGGGCCTATTTGTTTCTTTGAACATACTGCTTATTGTTCTTTACCATTTACATCTGACTCTTGCCGCTCCTTAACGTTATGTAGTGTTATTTTTACCGCTGAAACAAACAGGCCATTTACACTCCAACCTGGATACAACTAACCATAAGAGGACTATGGCAAACCAGAAAGCAATACTTGTGACAACATGTTAAATTTCACATTTGCTACACCTTGCTGACCAACTGAGACTCCCTCCCAAAACCAATTGACAATGGTGGAGTAATCCACCAACTCATCTATGGAACAAATAACCCACTAATACTCGACCAAATCATCAAATCGAAAATCTAAGTGCCCCACTCCCTATTGGTGGAAGTCAACAACCAAGCATGTTTAATAGAGTAACTCTCAAACCAAACCTAATAGATCACACGGTAACTTACAAATGCAAGACGAGTTAACTCACAGCATGCCTTGTCTAGTATAAATCCAATTCAAGCAAACAACAAAATTCAAAAGGGCACTCGAAGATCAAATTACCTTGGGAGTTGTTTGACAGCAAACAACTGTTGGCATTCGCCCGTAAGACACATATGGTTCCCGGGAAATTTTTGCAAAATTGCTCAAAACCCATCTGGGTTTGGAGGGCAGGAAATGAAGAGCATGCCTCGGATGATCAAAGCAGTTGAACAACACCCCAGAAGCTAAAGAGATGTTACTAGTAGCCATTTTTAGATAATTGACAATGAATGATGTGCTGGAGAAAAGGGATTTTGTGGAGTGATTGAATATACGTTGACCAATAAGTGAAGAAAGTAAGTAATGAGATTGAATGCGTTGACGATATTTGAGTGAGCTGAATGAACGAAAAGGTCGACACAAACGTTAATGAAAAAGGTCTCCGTCCGTCCATGGGGGAGTTGGAATTCCTCGAAATTTCCAGGGAGATGTCAGAGACTGTCGGACAATTCTATATTTACGGCCAATAATTACGCAGTCCTAACAAGTAACATCTACTGTCTTTTCATCGCATGTTTTGAACATGTTCACATGAAAAAGTAGATTTTATGAGTATTTAGAGCAAAAATAATGATGAGTTAGATTTTGGCTCATTAGCTGGACCCTATTACTATTACATCAGTTTTTTTTTTTAATTTTTTGTCTCATAATTTTTACTCTTTGTAATGGTTCACTCACTACTTTCTCTCACCAAATAAAATAATACCTATGGACTCCACACATTATCAAATTTAATTGTTTGAGTTTTATTTATTTAATTTGGTTGGTGATTTGGTGTAATTATTTTTGGGGAGAATAAGTTGGATATGATAATTTGGTAACGGAAAAATTTAGAGGGTCATAAACTTTGTGAGAAGAAGAGTGCAAAAGTTTGAATGAAGAAATTGATAGATGCGTAAATGTAGAAACTACAAGAGTTCAATAATGAAATTTAAAAAGATGCGT
>JACYFF010003369.1:70601091-70698139 GCA_017589665.1 Selenicereus undatus
ATATATATATATATATATATATATATATATATATATATATATATATACACACACACACACACACATATATATATGTATGTATGTACACACACACACACATATACATATATATACATACATACATATATATATATATATATATATATGTGTGTGTGTGTGTGTGGGAGCTACTCAGATGGAGTGATGTTTTGTATCGGATAAGTAGGATGAGCGCATAGAGGCGCTGATTGTCTCTCGCTTAGAATTGATCACTAACCAAGGTATTGATGATAACTGAAACTAAAACTATTAATCTCTAAAACTAAAACTATTGATCACCAAGTACATCCGTCACATATCAGGTTTATAATATATGTTTTTACATATTATATTAGTTAGTGATCAATAGATTTTCTTGTAGCTTGCGATCATGAGAGTTATATGTGTTTGTGATCATGTCTATTATCGATATGTAAGTAGAACATTTCATTTATATAGTGATCATGAAATTACAATTGGTGATCATTATAAGTATATTTGTTAATCATAAACTATACACTCAATTTGTTGGTAGGTGAGCTTTTTTTTTTGGTGTAGCTTCATTTTCATCAAAAATTGTAATGTAAGTTTTTCTTTTTTTTATGATATTAGTTAGTGATCAATAGATGCAGTTTTAGTGATTATCAGAATTATGTCTTGTGAACAATTAATCTATCTATGGTGACCATAAAGAATGTGTTTGTTGTTCATAAACTGTAAACTCAATTCTAGTTAGGTGTGCTTTCTTTGTTGCAGTTTCAGTTGTATTTTCTTGAAAAATTATCATATATGCTTTCATTTATGATATTAGTTAGTCATCAGTAGATTCGGTTTTGGTAATCATCATAATTATGTTTAGTGGTCAATTGATCTATCTATGGCGATCACTATAAACATGTTATTGATCACGAACCAGATCCTCAATTGTAGTTACGATAGCTTTATTTTTTGATGTATTTGAGCTTTATTTTCATTAAGAATCATAATATATATTTTTACTTATAATTAGTTTTAGTGATCATCAGTACCATATTTAGGCTGTGTTCGGCAATAGAGGTTGAAGTAGAGGTTAGTGCATTATAGTGGTCAAAATATTGTGAACCACTATTTAATAGTGTTTAGTAAAATAGCGGATGAGGTAGCGGTTAGAGGTTTACGTAGTGTTTTTAAAAGCTAATGAAAGTAACTTTTAAGAACCTCTACCTAGTGGTTGCATTGCAAATTATAAAATTCTTCTTTTAATTTACTAAAAACTTTTATTTATTGTGCCCTTTTTAGTCATTTTATATAAATCTGATACTTCAACAGTTACATTCACCAAACACATTTATTTTAAATCGCTAATTAAACAACTAACCACTAACCAGTAGTGAGTCATAGCTAATGGCTAGTAAAACCTCTAACAGCTAATAAATCAGCTAACCATTACTAAAACAACTACTTTTATCAAACATGCCCTTAATAATCAATTCTGCTTGAGAGGAAGACGTCACCTCTATATCATCATCTTACTCATCTTACAGAGCAACTCATCCTACACGAGTAGCCTCACACACACACACACGTACGTACACGCACGCACATGTGTGCGTGTGTGTTTGTGTGTTGAGTGTGCCTCGCAAGTTGCCATTAAATGATAGTAAAATGATAAATGTCTTGTTACAAAATACTTTTAAAGTGTCTTATTTTGGCTTAAAAATCATATTACAATGTTTTTAAATTCAAAAAATTGGTATAAATTAATAATAAAAGCATATTACAACTTATAAGTTGTGTAAAATCATCTTTTTAACCACAATTGACTACATTTCTAAAATACGTGGATCATATGCCCTTGCGAATGGGGTTAATTCGATTAGAGTGTCATTCAATACTTTGTTGGTGTAACCGACACATATTTAAGCTTATCCATTTATAATTAAGTGTAATCATTGAGAATTTAATTGTTTTAAATTATAAAATATATTAATTTAGAATAAAGTAAGACATTTAATGGTGTCTTGCGGCAACACACATATCATCACTCTAAATGATATAATTTGTGTTTGTTATTAATATGAAGATAATCAACAATGTGACATTAATTAAATGGAATTAATAAGTTTATTTTTAATAAAAAAATATACTCCTTATCTGCATAACTAATTTGAAGTGTTTCTTCCAAAAAAATAATTTGAAGCAAGTTAAAATATTAATTTAATTAGTGTAATAACATAATGTTTATATAATCAAATAGCTTTTCATTTCACAGTAGTATAATTTTAAAGGAAAAAAACAAGTGATATAATATTTAATAAAATGTTTAGACAAATATTCACATAATTTGTGAGAACATATATTAAAAAATAAAAATTTATCATAAGACCCTGCAATGCGTAGAGTCTAAAACTAGTACACATAAATTTTTGAATTTTGAAGAAGTAGTGTTGATACATGATATCTTAGGTGGACTCTAATGATAAGATGGAAATTGATTATTGTTTATGTGGCTATGAATTTGACAATTATGAGTCTACTAATTAGGTTGGGATTATAGTATATAATTAATTGTTTTATTCATCTTGTCTTCAATATTAGCAATTAATTCTCAACCTTCGATACTCTTACTTCCGTGGGAACCTTGGATGATCTTTAAGTTTCCTACTTAATTTATTAAGTATTATTTATTGTTGTTAAATGTCTTTAGTTGAGAATGGCTCATTTTGGTAATATTATAAATTTTTCAATGCAAAGCCTTTCAATGAGCAATTTTTGACGCATGTTAAAAGATTAAGTAAATGGTAGCTTCTCTCTTCACAAAAATCTTAGGTGAGTTTTGACCAGGGAAAAAACATTCTTTGGTGAGCTACATCTTTGTATGGAAGAAAGTATTTGCATCAAGCTCTTGTATCATGCAATACTTATGATTTCTATACTTTGTACTATGAGTGTTGGACAATCACAAGTTCGGTTCTCATCAACATTATATCTTAAGATGAGCAACAAGTTGTAATATTGAAATAAGGTCTCATCAATATCTCACTGGTGTAATAAAAAGAGCACACGCATTGTATGTTGATCAAAATTACTTCAAACCTTGGATATCCCTTTCTCGTTTTATTCCTGAACTCTATTTAGTGTTAGGCAATTATAAGAGGTTTTAACTTTTTTGTACCACGAGGTTTGACAAGTTAATTTTTTTAACCCCAGATTTGTGGATTAATTTTTTTGTACCCTTACCGGAGTGGGTATCATTAAAACAGTGCATAATCTGATCAGATCCAATAGGAATGATGATACGTATCCAATTTAAACTACAAAATTTTGTGAACAGACCATATTACCCTTAATTTACCTTGATAAAGAGAGACCCAAAATTTATCATAATTCAAACCCTCATCTTCTATCTTGCTCTGCTCTTATTCTTCCTTTCTCTGCTCCCCCCCCCCCCAAAAAAAACACACTCTCTCTTCTATTTGAAAGAAGTTGCAGCCCACAATTGTCAAGAAAATAAACTTGCTAACAATTGACTAAAAGAAGTTCTTCTCTTCTCTATAAGTCTCACAAATTGCTCTAATATCAAGTTGAAGCTCTTTTATTTGGCTTCTTGGCTTTCCAAAAATCCACAACATTTGGGAGTTTACAAAACAGGATCTCAAAGATGGAGGGTTCTGGAAGTTCTATTAGCATGCAAAAATGCTGAAAATGTTTGCTAAATTCAAATCTAATCTCCCAATTTCCAATTCTGAGAAGAACGCTGGAAGGCCTTACTATGAGTGCTCAAGGTGTGGTCAATTTGTGAAGTGGGTAGCTCCTAGAGCAAGGATGATGGAGATGGAGGGTTCCAGTCGTGGTCATCATGAAAGCACCTGAATGGAAGCAGAAGGCATTGAGCAAATGATGTTGAAGATATGGCAAGAGCTCAAGGAGTTGAGGCTGGAAATAAAATTGATGCAATCAAGAAATTCTGATTATGTTCGGTTATTGATAATTGTAAACTTTGTATTATGTATTTTAATTGTAGTTTACTTTTGAAGTGAATAGAGAAAAGCTTGGGCTGTGGGTAGATTGTATGGTATGTAATGCAAAAGTTTGATGAATCTCTAATAGTGAAATGAAAAGGATTAATTTGACATTCCTAAATTGTTGCTTTCAAAGTGCCCTCAATAGAACTTCACAAATCGACAAATCGACTTCAAGATGATCCCCATCCTTCAATTCGTCAATTTCCACTAACATTGAGTGCCCTCAATATTTTCTTCCACAATTTGGGAACTTCACTCATGTAGAAGAAGAAGAAGAATGACTATGGAGGTTTTGTGCCATTGTGGGTTTCTTTCTCTCTCTTCGGAATAAAGGTTTCACTTTTTGGGTTTGCTTTTAGACTTCTTTCTCTCTCCTCAGACAGCAGATGCCAGATTTCATTTTTGGGGTTTCAAAGTTTTGGGTTTTAGAGTAAAAAGTATTCAATTATTATATTTACTTTATGAGAGGGTCATTGGTTAATTTATTTAATCATGCATTCGGACTTTTAAGGAAGGGCAAATTAGTAATTGTGTCTTTTTGGTCACTTCGTTTACCGGAGTTGGCAGATTTTAATTATTCTTTGAATCCATAAGGTATAAAAAAATTAATCCATAAATCTGGGGGTTAAAAAAATTAACTTGTCAAACCTCGAAGTATAAGAAAATTAAAAATTTGCATTTATAATGATTTTTATTTTTAATTATTTTATATGTAAAGCAGTATCTTACATGTACTTATTCCCTATTCAAATTTCGATATTCTTCACAAAATTTGCCAACAAATTTCTATGAGTTAACAACCTTATGAATTACTTTATGTTTTTTATAATGAATTTTACTAGAGAAACTACCTGAAGAGCTTCATTTTTGTAGTTTTCACATTCAAATGTCTTCACATCAACTTCTTTGCTCTCTTATTCATAAAATTTATATTATTTAAAACTTAACATTGTACAATAATATCGGCAATTTCATAAACAATACATTGATAGCAAGTTAATAATAATTCAACACACTCAAATTGGTTTATGTGAAAAAAATAAATATAGTACCTACTATACAATGGCAACACATTGTATAAATATCAAGCGACTGTAGAGCACTATACTTAAATACAACAAGCCGTTTAAGAGTCCTTACTAAAGTCGACTAGTATGTATTACACATCCCTGAACATGTACATAAAAATATTCCTTTTTGATGCAATTTCCGATGGAAGCTGGGGCCGCTTGGATTTCTAACGAATTTACAACAGAAAATGTTTCATCATGCTTTTTTCGACAAACTATTCGATGGACCTAACTTTTGCAAAAAATTTACAGATTTCGACAGACATTTCGATGGAATTCTAATAGAATTCTGAATTTTCCATAAACAGTCAACATTCCAATGGAATTTCAATTGGAATATTCCATTGAAAATTCGAAAAAATATTATCTTTTCATTTTCCGACATAAATTTGTTTGGAATATTTCACCGGAAATTCCAGTTTTTAATCCCAACATAATACTTCCGTCGAAAGTCCGTCGCAAAGTGTATTATATATTGGGGCTCCCAGTTTTGGGGTCCACTTCGCAAATCCAAACGATGAGAGAACCTGTAACACCCGGGATTTTATCCCCTTCGTTAAGCCTATTTATATTGTTATAAGTTGAACTAATATCAATGTAGTCTGCCCGAATGTTGATTTTATTGAAAAGAATATTAGTATTCTCATTATTATTAGTTTTATTAGTATTAAGGATTATTATCGGACATTTCATTGAGCAGGTTCCCGAATACGACTGGAATGTCGAACCTTGGAATCGTTCTACAATTTATTGAATCGAACCTTAATATAATCAAAAGGCGAATAATCGACCGATGATTATATTAATGGTTACAGTTAAGGTTTGGAGATCGAAAAATTGGATTTATGGTACAGTGGGTTGGTGTTATTATCAGAGTAAGAGCAAAAGAAAAAGGAAAAAGAAAAAAGAAAAAAATTTAAAGGGGCCGAAGCCCCTTCTCGTCGGGGGGAGAAGGAGCGAGAGAAAGGGGGGGTGGTCTTCGACCCCTGCTCCGTGCCCGACCCACACACACGCCGGAGAGGGTGAGGGAGGCCGGCGGTGTCGCCGGCAACCGGCCAACGCACGCCCGGCCGTTCCCCCTCGCCGGTCGACACCCAATTCGGGCCAGAGAGAGACAGAAGCAGACGCAGGGGAAGAGAAAGAGAGTCAGGGAGGGGGGGTCGCTGTGGGTCTCGGCGGCACCTCCATGGCTCGCCGGACGCCGGCGACGCGACAGCAGGCAGTGAGACAGCAGAAGGGGGGGAACTGAGCCACATCGAGCCCGCCCAAACCGAACCCTAAACGGGTCCTTTAGCTTGGATTCGAGGTGGGTTTCCTCTTCCTCCTAGTTATTGTTAATTTGATGAAAGTGTATCGATTATAGTTCGTTCAGGTTGAATTGGAACTGATTATGAGTGACTTGAGGAAACTGTAGCGTAAACTGAACGATACCTATATGTTGACTGTATTGAACAAAATTTAACGATTTATCGATTCATATGAAGTTAGCGATTTATCGATTTATATGAAGTTTAACGATTTATCGATTCATATGAAGTTAGCGATTTATCGATTTATATGAAGTTTAACGATTTATCGATTTATATGAAGTTTAACGATTTATCGATTCATATGAAGTTAGCGATTTATCAATTTATATGAAGTTTAACGATTTATCGATTCATATGAAGTTAGGGATTTATCAATTTGTATGATGTTTAACGATTTAACGATTTATTGATTCGTATGAAGTTTGTGATTTATCGTCGATTTATATGAAGTTTAACGAACTATCGATTGATATGAGGTTTAAGGTTTAGCGTTATATATATAAACATGAAAAGTAGTAGTCTATCGATGATATGAAGTTTATCGATTATACCGATATAGCTTATCGATTCTAGGAAATTATCAATTATACCAAGTTTAATGATTATATGTCGTTTATCGATTATAGAAAGGTTAATGATTATTGATTATATAGAGTTTATTGATTTATATGTAGTTTATTCATTGTATAGAGTTTATCGATTATATAACGCTATCAAATACATAAAGTT
Source organism: Selenicereus undatus (assembly GCA_017589665.1). Taxonomy (NCBI): domain Eukaryota; kingdom Viridiplantae; phylum Streptophyta; class Magnoliopsida; order Caryophyllales; family Cactaceae; genus Selenicereus; species Selenicereus undatus. The sequence continues at coordinate 70,608,223 of JACYFF010003369.1, forward strand.
TATTGATTATATACAGTTCATTGTTTACATGTACTCATTGTTTATAGTGTTTGCATAGAAATGATACCGTTATGAATGCTTATTTATCTGAATTCTAAGCGTTCCTAACTGTTTTATCGGTCACATGTTTCCATTGACAAGTCATTGGTAGTGAAATAACCTTAACTCTCCGGATCTATGAGATCGAGTAATAAGCATGGGTTACATTGCATCAATTGGCTTCCTAGCGTAACCAACCCGGTATCCCATTTTAAAGTTTACATCGAACTTCAACTTCAATGTTTCAAAGTTCAGTGGCTATTGCTCGATCAATAGGCAGAGACTTCAGAGTTCAGTGTTTCATAGTTCTGTCAATAGGCAGAATTTTCAAAGTCTCAAGTTCATAGTTCTGCCAATAGGCAGAAGTTTCAAAGTTTCAAAGTTCATAGTTCTGCCAATAGGCAGAAGTTCCAAAGTTTCAAAGTTCATAGTTCTGCCAATAGGCAGAAGTTCCAAAGTGCAGCGTTCATAGCTCTGCCAATACGCAGAGAATTCAAAGTTCAGTGTTTTCTTATTCTGCAAATAGGCAGAAGTTCCAAAGTGCAGTGTTCACAGCTCTGCCAGTACGCAGAGAATTCAAAGTTCAATGTTTTCTTATTCTGCAAATAGGCAGAAGTTTCATAGCCCACTGTTCATTGTTCTACCAAGAGGCAGAAGATTCAAAGTTTAATGTTTCATAATTCTGCTAGTAGGCAGGAGCCTTGAGTCCAGTGTTTTATAGTTCTATCCATAGGTAGAAGAGTTAAAGCTCATGTATCCTATAGGATTGTTCATAAGGTCAAACGAGTCTCCCGATTCATATGATGTTCATAAAACGTTACACTTTAATGAACAAGCGTGTCAAGTTCAGAGGCCATAATGCTGTTTACACATAATTTATATGAACTGAAATCAGCTTTATTGATGTATTGACCATCGCGTATAAAGTTTTGTGTTATAGTTGAGCCTTTGTAACAAAAATCCCAGCAAGGGATGTTTGTGGGTTATACCCCATTGGTTTTCATTGAAGTTATAAGTTCATATGAAGGATTGATGGTAAGTCCAAAGAGTATAATTATTCTTAAGTTTTCAGCCTTGATATAAATGCTATCTCTCTTGCATTGTGACTGGAGTACATTGCGCAAGAGGTGAGTTCTTTAACGATATATGAGGTCTTCAAGAACAGGAATTACGAACAACGGTCGTAAGTTATTATTGCATTGAAAGTATCTGTTTAGGGGAGGGGGTTATTCACTGAGCGATAATTGCTCGTTCCCATCTATTTTGTTCCCTTCCCAGGTTTTTGAAATAACAGGTAAAGGTCGACCCAAGTAAGCTGAGATGAAGTCATTGCTGGCCTAGGAATTAGCGATGTGCTCATATGTGAGCTGCAAAATGTATTATGATGTCATGGTTTGTGATTTAAGTCCTTGTGTGCCTGTATTGCATATCATTTAGAGTCACTCTGTATGGTCGTATGAGCCACCATCTAAACTGTCTAGGACTGTACTTTTAATTGTTCATTTGTTTAAACACTGAGCTGTATTGGTTGTGGTGCTCCGGGCGGGTGGCCCGTAGAGCTGTGAACTCCGGTGGGTGGCCGTTGAGTTATAGTTAAGCCCTTTATTGCTGTTTTCAGTGCAGGGAAGTGATTGTTAGGTTTTGAGCCTGGAAAATGGTCAGTTTTCAGGGGAAACTCTGTCCGTTTCGTTCCAAGATTTAAAGAATAAAAAAAAACCCTAACACTCCTAGCTCTAGGGTTGGGGGCGATACAGAACCTGAGAGTTTGAGCTTTGCCTTCAAAAGGTCTCCTCCCCAAACCTCCTTCTTCTCCTCCTCATTACACCAATACCCTAAAAATCCTCCTAATTGTTACATTTCTAACCTAAATACCACTAACAACGCCATAACTTTCTCTTCCATCACTGTTAGCCCCTCCACTGTTGGAGCCATCCTACTACCATCAATTCTTCTCTTTCTTTCCAATTTGTAATTTCTTTCTCTATTTTTCATTTCAAATAGAATTAATTTTTATATTTGGGTTATAGGGTATGTGTTAAATTAAGGAGCATGAGGTTTTCATTGTGAATGTTAGAATTTATTTTTTTGTTAATTAGTTTGCTCTTGATTAGTTTATTATAAATGAAATAAGTGTACATATGGTGGCACCTTGTGATAATAAAGTAAATGTTGTGATTTTTATAACAATTAGTTCAAACTGCAAGCACACGGTTGTTTGTTGTAGCACTTGAGATGTCATCCTCACAGATGATTTATGAATTTATGTCACGAGCTACGACCCCATATTAACTTCAAACATGGTCTTATGATGACTAAATTCAAAAATGAACTTCATCACTATCAAGACATGTTTGATCATAGAGGCAAATTGAACACAATATGTCGCAAGCAGGGAAAGGGGAAGTGAGCCCGAAGTGAAGAGGAGAAACAAAGAGGAGTTAGACAAGCGTCGGGCCAAGGAAAAGAGCTAGGATAGGCCTAAGAGAGATGGAAGAGGGATGAGGGAGGAGGCTGGTCAAGGTTGCTAAGAGGAACCGGATCAGGCGAAATGGGCCATGGGTATGAGTGCTTGGCTGTGAGGGTATGTAGGGGACTGGGCTGCTGAGCGTACGCTATGGATTGGGCCACTGCTTCTTTCCTTGTTTTCATCCTCTTCAACTTGATCCATGTTCATTTCGAGATAATTATTCATATTTTCCCAAGTTTTCCAATTCCTACTAAATAAATAAAAGTACATTAAAATCTAATTTAATAATTTATTTTGAGCAATTATTACATAATACAAGCGTATAAAATATCATAATTTCTAGTTTAACAAATACCCACACCTAAGTTTTGCTTATCATCGAGTAAAATAAAACTAAAAATCTTAAAAAAAATAAAATCCTAACTCACATTCATAGAAATCAGGGTTGCACTTAGCATGTGCAATAAATCCTTTAAACCCCTAGGTTACCCCTAGTGGACGAGTAAGGTTTTATGAGGGTTTGCAGAAGACCCACAAAATCTATAAAAGAAAAAAAAATTGAAAATCTTTTTGATTTTAACAGAAACTTATACATATACAACACTAGAGAAAACATACATACACATATTCCAATTAATTACATTACTCAAGTAACCAAAGAATTAGATCACATATAAACACAATGAACACATCAAGAAATTCTCAATTCCCACTGATGACATCTATACACAATCTTTCACCCCACTTAAAAATTATATACAAGCTCGACTGGTATAACCTCACTTTAGGAATATGTGGAACCATTTCCACTCATGTGTTTAAGATATTATAAGGGTCACTCAATTCTCTTCCAATCACACAAACTACCATTGGCTTACTAAGGTTTTCAACTCTCAATCACTAAAATGTAATATGCAAAATAATAATCAAGAGGACTTTTTAGGATTGTAATGGGACTACGGGTAAAAGGTAAGAGAGGACAAGTGATTTGGGAAATGAGGAGCTAAAAGCCAAGCTAATGAGCTAACACTTACACCAAGTTTAATAATCACACTCTCTCAAAACAAAATAAAGCACACCCCACTTAATTGGACTATTGGAAATAAGCATATACAAAGATCATATTCATGGCAAACACTCTTATTCACAAATCTTTTTGCAATTTTTTTCATTTTTTTCAATCTATTTTCCATTTTTGTTCCTAGGAAACTTTTTCCATTTTCTTTCATTTTGTTTTTCTTATTTTTTCCCCTTTTTTTCATTAAGAGAATGAATGAATGGCAAGTACAAAAATAATACAACTCAATTTCCAAATAATCACTATGATACATCCCCTAGGGGTGTGCAAAACCGATTAACCAGAATTTAGGTTAACCAAAAATCGATTAACTGGTTTTTTGGTTCAAAAAAATTTCAAACCATAATTGAACCAAAAATTTCGGTTAACCGTTTTTTAGTTAACCGAAAGTTTCTGTTCGTCCAAAACTCAAACCGTAACCGAACTGAAAAAGTCGGTTAACTGATTTTTCGGTTCGGTTAATCGACTTTTCGGTTCGGTTGCCGGTTAACTGTTCACAAATAATAAAAAATGTATAGTTTCTTAAATTTTTCATTTTTTTATGTTTAAATTTTTTTTATAAAAATTAAACTTTGGTTACGATTTATAAATAATTAAAAAGTGCACTTTTTTTACCTAAAGTTTTTATTTTTTATGTATAATTTTTTTTTAAAAAATTATTTTCGGTTCAGTTAATTGAATTTTCAAATTGTCTGAATCGTAACCCAATCGAAAACCAAAATTTTTTTCGGATCGGTTAACCGAACCAATTTTTTTGAAAAATTTGTTGAGTTAACCGAACCAAGCGAACCACCAATAACATAAACACGCAAAAGCTACCCAACAAATAATGAAGTGTTGCCCCACTAGTCTTGGCTTAGGTATAGAAAATGTGTTTAGGCCAAGGGCTAAATTGAAGGGTTCATATCAAAAAAGGTAAAGGCTCCAAAAGGGATAACAAAGGGTAAAAACATTCAAATCATGATGGCAATTTGGCTATGTAGATAACAGAACAAATGCATGCCTCTTTCATGCAAGTTCTAGAGATGTAATCATAGAAGAGACACACATGAAAGGAAAATGTGAGACTAAAATGGTGAATTAGTCTATAAGGCTCAAAATCTTACGGGTTATCTACCAAAGTTAAAGCTTGCTTAAATAATGTCAGGGGTTAGGACCGTATACAAACATCACACTTCGGACTAAGTTCTATCAATGCACACCACATCTATATACAACCTAATACTAAAGTACAAGAGAACACAATCAATCAGAATATCACATATATATTCCCCAAAAACAAAACAAAACTCGTTTTTGATTTTCAAATTTTTTCAGTTTTTTTTAAAAAAAGTTTCCCCACTCCCACACTTAAATCAAACAATGTCTTCATTGGAAGTGGAAAGAAACTGAAACTACAAAAACTAAAAACAAAAACAAATATATAAGAAGAAAAATAAGACTCAAAAACAAAAAGGACACTACTCAAAACTAATGTACAAACATATACACACAAGAGAAGAATAAAAGCATCCAACTACATTAAAAGAAAATAAAAATGAGAACAAGAGAAAGGAAATAAAGAAATCTCAATCAAACTAGGTCCGGTGCTAAGTACCCTAGCTATCTCAGAATCACAATCACCTTTCAGGACTCAGCTCGCAGAGTATCAGACACTCCACATCTTCTTTACTTGGAGGCTCCAGAAATTGCTTTAACCGTTAGCCATTCACTTTGAATTTGGCCCCATTACCAGGATCCTGAATTTCAACTGCACCATAGGGAAATGTGAAACAATATAGAGACTCGTCCATCAGGGACCTCAACTTTCCTGGAAACAAATGGAGCTTAGAGTTATATAAGAATACTTTCATTCCTGGGGCAAACTCTTTCCTAAGAATATGTTTGTCATGAAACAACTTAACCTTCTCTTTATAGGATTGAGCACTCTCATAAGCCTCAGCTTGTATCTCTTCAAGCTCATTCAGTTGCAGTTTTCGCTCTTCACTGGCCTCACTCAAGTCATAATTGAGTATCTTAATGGCCCACCAAGCTCTATGCTCTATCTCAACAGAGATATAACAAGACTAACTATAAACAACCTTATAGGGTTCTATACCTAAGGGAGTTTTAAAAGCTGTGCTATACCCCAAAGACCGTCTACAAGCTTATCGGACCAATCTTTCCTGTTCTTGCCCACAGTCTTATCTAGAATTCGCTTTATTTGCCAATTGAACACTTCATCCTAACACTAGTTTGGGGATGATAGGGGGTAGCTAGCGTATGGACTATGGAGTACCTCCTCAATAAGGCATTAAAAGACCAGTTATTAAAGTGGATACCCTGATTACTAATGAGAGCTCAGGGAATGCCAAATCTAGCAAATGTGTTCTCCATAAGGAACTCACAGCCAACTTGGTGTCATTGGTCCTAGAAGGAATGATCTCAACCCATTTAGAGATGTACTCCGTAACTAATAAAATATACTTATTCCCAAAGGAAGATAGAAATGGTCCCATAAAATCTAGACCCCATACATCGAAAATCTCCACCACAATGACAGGATTAAATGGCATCATATGTTTCCTGCTTATCCTACCCAATTGTTGGCACCTAGGGCAAATCTTATAGTATTCAAAAGAATCCCTAAACAAGGTAGGTCAATAAAAATCATATTGAAGAGCGTTGGCTGTAGTCTTTCTTCCATTGAAATGCCCCCCACATGCTTGGTTATGACAAAATGAAAGGGCACTTTTCACCTCATGGTTAGGAATAGACCTCCTAAAAACTTGGTTGCAATAATACTTAAACAAGTAAGGATAATCCCAAATAAAGAATTTCACAAGGTTGAAGAACCTATCTCTATCATTTCTAGTCCAAGCCTTAGGGATCCTACCAGAAACTAGGTAGTTCACAATGTCAGTATACCAAGGATCAGGGTGGACAACATATAATTGCTCATTGGGGAGACATTAGAAATATTAGACTCACTCTCTTCATAACAGAGAATCTTAAACAAATGGTCAGCTACATGGTTCTCATAACCTTTCTTGCCCCCAATCTCAAAATGAAATTCTTGTAAAAGCAAGATCCATCTCACAAGTCTAGACTTAGCGTTCTTATTAGCAAGTAGGTGCTTAAGAGTAGAGTGATCAGTATAAACAATCACATGAGACCCAATTAGATATGGTCCAAACTTCTTAAAGCCAAATGTCAAAACTAAGAATTCTTTCTTAGTAACAGTATAGTTTAGTTGGGCATCATTCAAAGTTTTACTAACATAATAAATGACATGGGGCTTCTTATCAACACGTTGTTTTAGAACAACTCTAACAGCATAATCAGATGCATCACACATCAACTCAAATGATTCTTCTCAAATAGGAGGGTGCAGAATGGGAGCAGAGGTTAAGACTTCCTTAAGCGTAGCAAATGCCATAAGACACTTATCAGAGAAGTGAAATGGCACATCCTTAACTAACAGGTTGGTCAAAGGTTTCTCTATCTTACTGAAGTTCTTAATGAAACAACGATGGAAGCCAGCATGTCTAAGAAAAGACCTCACCTCGTTCACACAAATGGGATGGGAAAGATTAACAATCAAATAAGTTTTAACCTTCTCTACCTCAATTCCATCTCTAGAAATAATGTGGCCTAAGACTATCCCCTTTTTAACCATGAAGTGACATTTCTCTCAGTTCAAAATCATGTTTTTCTCCCTATAACTTTCCAACACTTTTCTCATATTAGACAACAATCATCAAAGGAAGACACAAACATAAAAAAAGTCATCCATGAAAATTTTCATACACTGGTCAACCAGATCTGAAAAAATAGAAATCATGCACCTTTGAAAGGTAACAGGGACATTACACAGTCCAAACAACATTATTCTAAAGGCATATGTCCCAAACGGACAGGTAAAAGTGGTTTTCTCTAGATTCTCAGCAGCAATAGAGATTTAGGTATAACCATAATATGCATATGAAAAGCAATAGAAGGAATGTTCAACCAACCTCTCTAACATTTGGTCCAAGAATGTAAGGAACAAATGATATTTCCTAATGGCAGCATTCAATTTCCTATAATCTATACACACATGCCACCCAGATTGGACTCGAATAGGGACTAGCTCGTTTTTATCATTCCTAATTACGGTAGTATCGGTCTTCTCAGGAACAACTTGAACATGGCTGATCTACTCACTATCAGAAATGGGATAAATAATCCCATAGTCTAATCACTTCAACACTTCCTTCCTAACTAGTTCCTGCAAAGTTGGGTACAAATGCCTTTGGCGTTCTTGGTAGGGCTTAACATTGTCCTCCAAATAAATTTTATGTTGCATGATGGAGGGACTAATATCCTTGACATCCCTTAAAGTCAAACCTATAACTTCTTTGTTCACTCCAAGTAAGGCAATCAGTTTGTCCTCTTGACCCTGGTCTAGGTCAGAAGCAATAATCACCGGTAATGATTTATCGGGCCTTATGAATGAATACTTAAGGGACTCAGGAAGGGTTTTCAATTCAAGAACAGGAAGAGAAACAGACTCAGAAGTAGATTCAGAAGTAGAAGCAAGCATACAATCAACAACAGAGCACAAGTCATCAAATTCAAACACATCATATTCAGGCTCATTATCTGTAAGAAATAACTCATACTCAATTGCAAATATATCATCAAAATCATCTTCAAATATAAAATCTTTTACCCAGTTAAGAGTAGAAAAGTCTATATCATCAAAACTAGAAGGTTGTCTTTGCATATTAAAGATGTTCAATTCTAAGGTCATGTTACTAATAGACAGTCTCATCAAACCATTCCTAGAATTAATAAAGGCATTGACAGTGGCTAAGAAAGGACACTCTAGAATCACAGGGACTTGACTAGCAACATTGGACACCTTCTTAGTCTCAATCACAACAAAGTCCCCAAGGTAAATGAATTTACCCACTTTAATAAGCACTTCCTCAACTATACCCCTAGGCAACCTGGTCGATCTATTAGCTAATTGAATGACCATGTTGGTAGATTTTAGCTCACCTAATTCTAGCATCTTGTACTTAGTAAAGGGTATCAAATTGACACTATCCCTTAAATCAAGCAAAACTCTATGAATAAGCTGGTCCCTTATAACTATAGAAATACTAGGGTAACCGGGGTCCTTATACTTTACTGAGATCTGATGAGAAAGGATGGAACTAGCAGTAGAGGTCAAGAAAGCCTTCTTAGGGACATTAATAGCTCTTTTAGTGGCACACAGATCCTTTAAAAGCCTAACGTATGGAGGCTTGATTTTGACTTGAAAGAAGGTCTCTCTTATCTTTTCAACAAGAGCTTGGTCTCTCTTTTTAAGCCTATAAGAAAAAGGAGGTAAAGGTTTATGGACTTTCTCAGTCGAAGAAGGAGAAAAAACATTCTTAGGAGGTGAAGGATCAAATAAATCAGAGGAATCTTTCTCCTTAGACTCATCTTTGTTAGAAGGCGACTTAGAAGGAATGAGATTATCATAATCATTGAAGGCACCATCAGTAGCATCCCCTGACTTACTGGGTGAACTAGATTCTGGAAAAGAAGAAGAGGGAGAAGAATTTTAGAAGAAATGGTGAGGATGTATGTAGGGTTCATTAGGATTTTTCACTTGATTATCAATCTTCCGACCAGATCGAAGAGATATAACTGCATTAACTTTCCTCACAAGCTCACTAGTGTTAACACCAAAAGAAAAAGAGGTGTGCCCCTTTAGGGTTTACCTCAAGCTTACTCAAAAAAGTACCTGGCTCCCTAGAAGATGATATTAACTAGGAAAATTGATCAGTCATCATTCTTTCCATATCAGCATTAATCATTCTCTCCACATTGTTATTAATTCTCCTCTCAACTTTGTCAATATCAATGTAACTAGGAAGAGGTTCAACTTGAGCTGTAGGAGGTAGATGTCTAGGTAAATTGGACACACCTGGAAAAGTCGGTCTCTGAAAAGCATTAGAGGGATGGTCTGGGAGTTGTTTCCAGGAAACACTCTAGGTTGGGAGTTAGGGACCACAACATTTGGTTCATTACTCCAAGAAAAATTAGGGTGATTTCTCCACCCTAGATTATAGTAAGGGGAAAAAGGGTCATTCTTAGGTCTCTGAAAGGTCATACTTGCTTGCTTTTGTCCAGTTGATAATTGCCAAGCAAATTAAGGACAAGCACTTAAAGAATGATCCAAGGCTTGATAGTGAGAACATGACACCATAGAAGTGTGCAATATCTGGGGAATGTGGGAAGACAACTCCTTTAACATGTTCTCTAACACAACAATCTTAGACTCTAAGTGACTCACATCAAAGACATAATGTAACGTGCCCCTTGCAAACCTAGAACTTAGACTATCATCTCTAATGTTTTTCCACTACATGGTCTTCTCAGCTAAATCCTCTAAAAATTCCCAAGCCGTGGTGGCGCTCTTAGTAAGAAAGTCAACCCTGACACATGGACTTTAACATAGTTCTAGTCTATTGGTCAAGTTCTTTATAAACAATTTGGCATAATCATGGTTGGTCTAAACCATGATGGGCACACTGGGCAACAAATTCTTGAACCTATAAATTATTTCCAAAATGATTCACTGTCTAGTTGCACAAATTGATTAATCTCATTCCTTAACTTAACAATCTAGGCATTAGGAAAATATTTTCTTAAGAACAATCTCAAAAAATCATTCCAAGAAGTAACAGAATTAGCAGCCAAGCCATACAGCCTTTGTTTAGCAGAATCTTTCAAAGAAAATGGAATCAATTTTATTCGCACAACATTAATAGGGATATTAGGAAAATGCATCATAAAATATATTTCTTCGAATTCCCTCAAGAGCAAATAAGCATCCTCTAAACCAGTAAATTTAGGGAGCATTTTAGTATAGCGAGGTCTCAACTCGAAAGTCACATTAGGTCCTAAGTCAGGTAAAGTAAAACGAGATGGCAAAACAGTCCTAAGAGGATAGAAAATGTCATTCAAAGATCTCTCTGGTGCCATTTCTTGTAACTAGGGTAGGTATGCGCGCGTTGCACCGGTGAATTTTGCAAGTGATTTGATCAATAAGATGCTTAAATGTAATGTTAGGGAATTGTGAGATGACTTTCTAGTACTTGGGGAAGACTAATGACAATAAATTTGCTCATTTTTGGAATCCTTTTGTCAACAAGCATGATTGCAGTTGATTCTACGCCAAATTCTGTTCATATCTCCATGCTATTTGGAAGTTCATATGTGCCTTTATGTACTTGAGGAAGACTAATGGCAATAAATTCTATTCATATCTTCATGTTGTCTGAAGTTCATATGCTTAAATGTCTTGAACTTTCTAGTACTTTGACAATGTATCTTCATGCTGTTCAGATCTTCATATGTACCTTTGTGTCAACCAGCATGGATTCCTTTTTTTGATTATGCTGAAAAAGTTGAGTCTCTGGTAGAAAAACAAATAGAAACGAGCATCCATTCGTCTGCTGAAGTGACGATGAGCATCATAGTTAGAGTTGTACCCGTTAATGTGGGACTATGCTGGTGTTTTTGCATGAATAGGTTCACTTTCCTTCATTAGTATAGATATCAAGACTAATGTGCAGTCCTACTGTTTGCCTTCTTTGTAGGAAAATGTGCAAACCCACCTTGTGAATTGGCACCATCCGTTCTCATTGGGTTAGAAAAGAAACATCATCCTCAGCATAAGTTCTTTCTTGCTTCAGACGTTCGTATACATACATACATACATACATACATACATACACACACACACACACACACACACACACACACACACACACACACACATATATATATATATATATATATATATATATATATATATAATGGACGGGAAATGTGAATGCTTTGCGAACCCAACATGTAAATGTACAACACCACAATCACCACCTAGTGTGGGTTCTGACTTAATAGGGTCTCAGGACATTTAGATGTAGGAAGTCTTATTCCTGCAAGTACAAGGATGTAAGTGTAGCAGAGAAAATTCAATTCTAGAGGCAAGGCTGTTGCATTAATTCAATTACACTCAATTTATGTATTTTCCGAATTACTTTATGTCATCTAAATTTTTCACTTTCCTTTATCGTATTTAAGCATCCCGATTGGGGGATATTTCATTTGGGTCCTACTTTGCAATTCAAGTTTCATTGATTGGAAATTCAAGTTTCGTTGATTGATTAAATTTCAAGTGAATCGATAGTAGGCATCGATAATTATGATTGAACGTTAAATTATTTTTTATAACATAACAAAATTTTAAGTTTTAGCTAGACAAAAAACTTGGGCCCGAATTCATTTATTTTGGCCCAATTCATTGGGCCCAAATTGCGGCCCAATTCCATTGGGCTCAAATTTTGGTCCGAAAATTTTGGTGCAATTAAATTAAGTTAATTACTATCATTTATGCCTAACTTTAATTAGCAAAAAGATATTTTTGGAGGCTTAAAAATCAGCCAAGTAAACCAAGGTTCATTCCTAGCCAAGCAAACACAAACACACACACACACACATCTCTCTCTCTCCTCTCTCCCTTAAACCCACCACAGCCCCCCTTTTCAGCCACTGTTTGCCACCACCAGTACCTCCCCAGAGCATCCATAGCCACCAGCCCACCACCACCAGCTCAGCCATCATCCCCTCTTAACCCCCACAATCATCAAAAACTTCTCTCCCCACTTATACCTCTTTTTCAAGCATTAAAGTGAGTAAACCCTAGCTTGATCTTGATGTATTTTTGGTTTTATGATTGTCTTAGTTACGATTCATGATCTTGAGAACAAATTAGATGTTATCATGTAAATTTTATTGATTTTGGGGAGATTGATCATGGTGGGGTTGAGCTTGAAGCATGTTAAGGATAGGGTTTTGTCATGATCAAGCTAGCTTATGCCAAGTGATGGATTTGTATTGTTTTGTATATGATTTTGTATTCTGTAGTCTTATTGATGATTATGATAATGTTTTTGGTGACTTGGAACGATTTCAAGCGAGAATTTATGTGAAAAAAAGAGGAGAACGCAAAAACAGTGAGGGCTGAAAATGGCAGAAAACAGGGGTGACTTTGAGATTAGACTGGTAATGATCAGCCCATTGAAAAATTATGATTTTTTGTAGATAGATAGGTCAGTATGTTATCTTTCCAATTCCTTTTGAATCACCTTAATCTGAGCTTTGTAGAAAAAGTTATGGCAGTTTTACTAGAACTACGCAGGTTCAATCAAACTGACACACTTGTGTTCTAGACCTGTTTTGGGAGCCCTATTGTGGAAATCATATTTTGTGTTATTAAATAAAAGTTTTTTAGGACTTATTAATCTTTCCATATTGGGGTTTGAGGTCTCCATTTGAGGTCAAGAGTGAAAGTTATGAATTTTTGAAGTGAATTGACATGCTTTGGTGCAAATTAAGCTGTTATTGCAATTTCTGTGTAGCATATACTTAGAGGAAAATTCTAAAACTTTTACTGTAGATTTTCCATATTATTTTTGAATTTTCTATAAGATTTCATGAATTTTGGTAGAGTATTTGGAGTTCGGTGATTTTTGGAAATATTTTGAGTAATTGTGTAAAGAGCAATAATAAAGATTGAGTGAGATTGATCATGTACTCATTTTGTATATTTTGAGGCAAGTAAGATCATTTAAAGGGGAATTTAATATTCATAGACTTTCATGGAGCTTTTAGCTTGATTAATGAGAAAGAAGAAGACAAGTATACAATTTGGGAGCTTAGTTATGAGTTTTGAATCACTTATGGATATTACAAAGAATGTACCAAGTTTGGGGAGTTTAATAGCTTTCATTAGGATTAATAATCTATTTGGGGGTGAAAAACTGTATTTAATGGACTTGTGAATGAAATATGGGAAGTGGGGAGAATTTTTTACTCAGAAACCGTATTTATCAGACCAAGCTATCGGAATTTATGCTATTTTGAACCAAGATATATCTCTTTCGGCCTCAAACCTTTATTACTTACTCAATTCAAAATGTATCAATTGTATTTGTCAAGCCAATCTAGTGCACTTGTTGTTATCTTGAATCAAGCTGTACATCAGCGAGCCTTAAACCCATATCAGCAACCTATCTCAGAAAAGGCTAAAACCACTCTCCCATTTGTCATCATCAAGGCCTTTTCTTTTGTAATCTCATTTATCTCGGTGTGGTCTATTTTACTTTCATTTATTTTATATCGAATTTAATTACTTTCATTAATTCAGTTTTGAAGTTACATTGAAATACCAAAGTTATGTATACCATTTAATTACTCAATTTCTATTACACCTACTTTTACTTACTCAATTATGTGAGTAAAGATCATTTACTGACTACACATACCTACAATGACATTTAAGAAACAGAGTCGAGACTTAGTTATTGTTCCCCGTTATGCATAAGTGTTATCAAGTCAGAACATATTTATCAAGTCAGATAGCATTTATGAAACAGATAACATTTATCAAGTCAGATGATATTTTTACAGACACAAGGTACGTCCATTGCCTGTATATTCAGAAAGTAGAACATGTTTATCAAGTTACAACTCTTAATGAGTTTATCAATGAATCAGTTTATACAACGATTTGCCATTTAACTTGTGACCCCATCAGTTATCATCTATAGGTGTCGGCCCATCATTTACCCGCACGACTTCAAGCCAACTCTTGATCGGATTTGGAGGTGTACACCTATGTATGATCATATCATTGCAAGGGGTTCACATCTAGATAATAATGAGCAATTCAGTTTTATATCACTTTCATTTCTCATTGTGATTGCAAACTGAATGAATTGCAAAGGTGGATACCCATCAATAGTGTTTCTATGCTCATTTTACAATACAGGAATGCATGTACTAAGTTTTAGCTCACATTTTGGAATTTTTTTTCATGTTTTCCATTTAGCAAGCCCTTTTGGAAGTTATCAGATGCTCACAGTGGATTCATCATAGCATGAATGTTGGGATCGACCTCAGGGTCAATTTAGGTCTATATTTAATATACTTGTGTAGTGTGGAGTGCGAGTTAGTACATGGTATGATTAAGTAGATTGTATTGAAGTTGAACCATTATGGACTTTGAACTTGGAGTGTTTCCGTTTAATAGATATTGTGATTGTGAACATGATTTGCAAGATTAAATAGTTTTAATGAGTCTTGTCCTTATCAGGACAACAGTAGCGCCTTCTATCATTAAGTCTTCCACTGCAGTTTTCCGCAAATCATGTCATTAGCATTTTGGGGGGGTTGCATATTTGGAATCAGAGCTAAGGGTTTATGGGTCACTGTGAGCTATCAAGTGTTTATGAGTTAGCTATCAAGGTGTGTATGAGTTATGTTGGACCAATTACATGAGTTATTGACTATAAGTTCATATGGGTAAGCATATATGGGGGAACCATTTTCATTTGGGTGACTCAATCATTTAGTAATATTATGAGATTCGAGCATTAGCAAAGTGGAGTGTGGAACCATTTGGGTGACCTGTTGGTGAGGCATGCTCTCTTTTATCTGAGAGTTATATTGTATGTTCCATTTCTCTCATTTGTTTAAATTTTTGCAATCGTGCACTCCGGGTGGGTGACCCGTTGAGTTATGAACTCCAGCATGTAGCCGTTGAGCCATTGAAGTATGATTTTTCATGTTAAGTCCTGTTATAAGGCTTTAAGCCTGGGATTTTGCCAGTTTTTAGGCGGAACTCTGTCTGTTTTGCTCCACAATTTGAGAGTTTCATTGAGGTGTATTAACATACATGATATTGAGTGCAGTCATGTTCAAAACCTATTGCGGGAATGCCATTTAGAACTTTGTATATCTTTGGGTTGAATCAGTATGAGATGGAATTATTGTAGGGAATCCTGTGACGGTAGTTCAGTAGCTTACGGTGTGCTACTTGGCACTATATGGATGGTATGAGTAAGATTTAGTTGCCATGTATAGAAAGAGGCTGCTTTTGTTACTAAGACCTTACACCAGCAATGCTCCCATTACTTCCAGTCGTTGATTTACTTCGGCCTTAGTCACCTTGGATTGCTCAGGGGCATTATTCCTATGCTATTGACACTCACTTGGTCTATAACATCTCTTTATCTAGGCCATTTGTTTAAATGACTTCAATTGTTATCTAAACCATGCCAATGACAGCTTATCGTTTGCAAGAATGCTCTTTTATAGCAGTTCCTGTAATTGTTTGCTTGTTTCGTCTGTCCAATTTGATTTTATCCAATATTGTTTAATCTTCCTATACCCGATATTTCATTTGTTCGTAATGATATGCTGGTATAACTTGCTCTGAATTCATAATATAATTATTCTCCTTGCTTTTAAATTCAATTCTCACACTTATGTTTTACGTCCTCATCAATAAACTTCAGCATTCTCCATTCTATCTTATTGTTGCGCTCAAATTGACTTTATCTGAGCAAATACACATTCCGAATGTAACTTGTCCAATCTATTTATATATCTATTGCATTTTACTTATCCAATCAATCTATCTACTTATTGCACATTGCTTTTCACGTCTATCTAGTGCACTTAACCTGACTATTGAGGCTAGAAAGTTACCATCTTGCCATCTTGCTTTCGCTAAACCCGAATGTCATCGAGCCATCTTTCCCCTTGGTTGACTATATATTGGATCCTTTATGATCCGTATTTATAAGCCATGATTCATTTGGCATTATATTTCAACATTCTGGTTGTTTTATTTCAACCACCTCATGATAATCCTCCTTTTAACAGTCTTTTCTAATTTCATTGTTTATTTCTTTTAGACTTAATGACTCGCTTGACTACCAATTCCCTTGTGTTCATTTCTGGCGATATTCATTTTATTGTCTAATGTGGAATTAGAGTAGACATTTGATTAGTCGGATGAGGGGAGAACAGGAGATGCATTGAGAACACTAAATGAGGACATTTTGATAAAACTATAATCTTAAGCAATGTCGGGTCTTATTGGAGCGAGCCAGAAGAAGCATTGGGTATACGAATAGAGTTAATCCAAGCAAGTATTGCGAAAGAAATTCAAGGACATGTTAAGGTGAGACAAGGCCGACAAAAGAGTTATGTCGACAAAAGTAGGAGACAATCACAGTTTCAAATGAGGCAAAAAGTACTTTGGGCAAATCATACCTCCTCAAAAGCCACTTGGGGAAACCTAGAGAGAGATGAAAGCCAAATATCCCCATTAATTTGTAATATCAGTGCATATTTTCACAAAGCTCATAAGTTTCGAGGACGAAACTCTTTAAGGGGGGAATGTTGTAATAACCTGACCCTAACCCATATTTATTTATTTAAATCATATTTATTTAATTAATTAATCATATTTATTCATACAATTAATCATGTTTATTGATTTAATCGCTTATGCTTATTGGTTTAACCAAATCATGTTTATTAATTCAATTACACTCAATTTATATATTTACCGAATTACCTTATCTCATCTAAATTTTCCGCTCTCCTTTATCGTATTTAAGCATACCGATCAGAACATATTTATCAAGTCAGATGACATTTATAAAACAGATAACATTCATGAAGTCAAATGACATTTTTAAATACTCAAGGTATGTCTATTGCCTGTATATTCAAAAAGTAGAACATGTTTATCAAGTTACAACTCTTAATGAGTTTATCAATGAATCATTTCATACAGCAATTTGCCATTTAACTTATGACCCTGTCAGTTATTATCTATAGGGCGTCAGCCCATCATTTACCCGCGCGACTTCAGGCCAACTCTTGATCGGATTGGGAGTTGTACACCTATGTATAGATCATATCATTGCAAGGGGTTCATATCCAGATAATAATGAGCAATTCAGTTTCCTATTGCTTTTATTTTTCATTGTTATTGCGAACTAAATGAATTGCAAAGGCGGATACCCATCAACAGTGTTTCTATACTCATTTTACAATACAAGAATGCATGTACTGAGTCTTAGCTCACATTTTCGAATTGTTTTCATGTTTTCCATGTTATGTAATGAAGTATCACATGTTTGTCCATTTAGCAAGCCCTTTTGGAAGTCGTCAGATGCTCACAGTGGATTCAGCATATCATGAATGTTGGGATCGACCTTAGTGTCGAGTTGGGTCTATATTCAATATACTTGTGTAGTGTGGAGTGCGAGTTAGCACATGGTATGACTAAGTCGATTGTATTGAAGTTGAACTATTATGGACTTTGGTCTTAGAGTGTTTCAGTTTAATAGATATTGTGATTTTGAACATGAGTTGCAAGATTAAATGATTTCAGTGAGCCTTGTCCTTATCAGGACAGTGGTAGCGCCTTCTATTATTAAGTCTCCTGCTATAATTTTCCGCAAATCATGTCATTAGCATTTTGGGGGCGTTACACACCCCCCTTTTTCCTTCCTGCCAAAAAGAAAGAAAATTAAAGAGAGCGATAAAAGATATGCACTGGGAAGCAGTTGTAAACAGCAGTGTCATAGATTGGCAGAAGGAAACAAAA
This sequence comes from Selenicereus undatus, assembly GCA_017589665.1. NCBI lineage: Eukaryota > Viridiplantae > Streptophyta > Magnoliopsida > Caryophyllales > Cactaceae > Selenicereus > Selenicereus undatus. Next base: position 70,626,301 of record JACYFF010003369.1, read on the forward strand.
TTTTTATTTTCACCTTTGATGCTTGATAGTTACAAGGCTTGGTTCCAAAGGCTTCTGTACCTGAATTAGAGGCCATTGGGCAGCACTTTTTTGAGGATGACTGGGAGAACCTTAAAAAATAGCACAACATTGATTATGTGTACCTGGCCTGAAGCTATTTCACCCATGCTTTCATGGCTATTCTGTTGCATGACAATCTCGGAATTCCACTTGATGACAAGAGGTACTTCCACTGTTAATAATACTAATTTAGAGAATACCATTTATAATGCATATGATTATATCAGTTGTTTCGATCTTAGTTTCAAACTTCTCTTGATACTTTGTTTATATTCCATCAGAAATGGCACCTTTGCTTATTAAAGGGTAAGTTTGCATATATTCGGACTTCTCTACATCAGTTTTAGTAGGATCCACATCGAACAGTTATGCTTTCACCATCTCTATTGATACCTAGTTAGTTCCCACTTGCCTTGAGGGATTTACATCTACTCAGTTTGTATTGTTGCCTCAGCAACAATTTGTTTTGATTGAATATGAATCCTTGAATTTCTTATACTGCGTGAAGATACTTGCCTACTATAAATCATAGACATTTACAAGACTTGCATGTCATTCAAGTTGATTGTTTTAATCTATCAAAAATGTTTTTTATTAAATATTTTTGCGGGTCTATCGACATTGATCTCTCTACTTTCAGGGTATGGGTGCCTACATATGGATTTCCCTAGACCCTACTTTGTGGCATCCACACTGGATGTTTTCTGGTTGTAATTGTACATTGCATCCAGGTTGATTAGCATTGTTGTTGTTGTTGTTGTTAAAGAGCGCTATTGTTACCTATAACATGTAGGACTGATATCTGTTCCTTGTGTAAAGTTGGGTTTGCAGCCGCAAGCACTCTCGTTGATTAGAGACTCAGAGCCTTCATCGCCCAAACAATAATGGAGCCCTTGGAGTGCGAAGACGTAGAAGAGGTAGCGACACATATCATCGCGAATGAGTCCATCTCCTACTTTGTTTTGTTCGCTATTCTATTAGTTTTCGTTCTGCTTGCTGCATTCTTTGTAATGAAACTAAGGAAACCTCAGTTTAAGACGGTATATGACATAGAAAAAGATTGCTATATTATTACTCGTGTACCTAGATAGATGTAGATGTGCACATCAATATGAACTTCCAGATAACAATACAATGTAAGGTGACTTTCTAGTACTCGGGGACTACTCTTACATAAATATGAACATCCCTTACGCCTGCTCTCCCTGATATAATACTCAGGTTAATAGCTAAAAATCAGTAATATAACTTTATATCTTGTCTCCCTCTTAGCACATTTGGGCCCTATATGTAACGGTCCCTCTGTTCAAACTACCTACCAGAGCATGAAAATTAAGTCGACAATAAACCATAATCATTGAAGATATGATAACAAAACAAATGGACAAGATTTAAGTACAATGCTTACACTCATTCGCCAATATGTCTAAAAAAAACACACGAAGGTATACCACTCCATATGACAACTTATTGCAGAATACCATATAGTGTCCACTACTTTCCAGAAAATTGGGAAGTAAGGATGATTAACGCAAACACTCATAGCCCAACATCACACTAAAGCTTTAGGTCCTCCATTTTCATTGTTGCCCGTACGGTACCCTTTGGCCCAACAAAAGTGATCAAGCTCCTACATGACAAAAGCAGAACCATGAAAGTACTTAGTTTGAGGCAATTGCTTGTGTCCTTGTAGGATATTGGCTACACCTAAACACACATACATGCATATCTTCATTCTTAACATAGAATCTAAATCTAATTAACAGAGGCAACCACTATAAGCCAAATCACAAGCAACTATTTAACCTACCAAGCATGAATAACATATCTCATAAGACATGCCATACATATTATCAGCCGTGGTTCCGAGTAATTTTTCGGCATCTTTTGTAAAAGCAGATAGCTTCACCATAGCTGTGTCATCCGTGAATTGAAAAGGAAGTGTCATTTGTCCACAAAGTTGTATTACCATAATTTTATTCGCTACAGTTAAGTTATTATTATTTTAAAAGAAAAGGTAAGCAAAAGAATAAACAAGCACCTAGGGCCAGATGTGCGTAGGTTCCCCTTGCAGTAATTATCTGTGCATCTAAATTGTTGACCCCTATCTAATTTGGTTTTTTGCCCGCAAGTGTCACACCCAAGATATAACCTTATCCCCTTGCTATCCACCTCAACAATGTGGCCATATAGCCAAGCCTTTTCATCAGCAATGATTTCAAAATCCTAAAACACAGGACAGGATTATAGTTACATTTCCTAGAACTAAAGACTTAGGAAGTACTACATAAAAAATATATAAATTGATCACCTGGTTGCTATTAAGCTCAACCACCTTCAATAACTTGGAGTAAATCTTGGAAAGTCATGCCTCACGAACTCTTGTCTTTATTACATTTAACATATGCACATTATTTGTAGCCCTAAAATAGAAGAATCAATTAGGGGGATAGAGAAACATATTTAATCCATCAAATGTCTATCGAAATACTCAAGAATAACAAAAACCATTTAGTTAATGCTGTAGGCTTTTCTCCCGAAGGCTAAAATATAAATTGTGTTGACAATGATGTTGAAAGAGAGAAACCTATCACAAACTATCTTAGTAAACCACAGAACATTGTTCACAATGAATAGACATATCCATTAGTGCAAACCAAAGGCGAAAAAAATTCCATATAGAAGACATAATTTTAAACTCAAACCTTTGTAATTGGACACTCATAAAGACGTAATGCCAATAATTGTGGCAGATTCAATAAGCGAAGACACCAGCTCACACCCATTTTTTGCCAGATCACCTTAAACACTTATCGTCATTAGGTGCTTAACGTTGGACAACAATAAAGGCATTGAAATTTAGATCAAAAGAAACCAAACATGTGATGAAATAAAGAAAAATTGGACTAACATATGAAGCTGTCATCAAATATAACCAGTTCACAGACATCGACATCCCCAAACCCATCTCTCTTCAAAACAATACGGTTTGACTCAAGAAACAACAGAATCCCAACAACATCTAGCATTTTCATATCTAGACAATTTGAAGGAACATAAAAATATTAAAACAAATGGCCAACTAGCTAGGTTGAGGAGCTTGCCAAGAGGCTTAATAGCAAAAACAATAAAAAAAAATCACAGACAACCCATAAAGCATAAAGAAAATAAATTAGAAGAATACCATGCAACTCTTTTGCATCTGAGTTAGGTACGATGATAATGCAACATAGTTAACTATGGATTCCCCATCATCAGCACCAAATAGTGGTCGTATTATTGTGTAAGGAGTAAATTGCATCTTCAGTTGGTCAAGCCTCTTCTGAAACTCTTTCGTTACCAACTTTATCTTAGCATTTGAAATTTCATATTATCCATGCCGCTTTATTGTTTTGTCATACATGTCAACATCATCACCAAATACAGTTGCACTAATCTCATCGCCCTATCCAGTATAGTCAAATTGTTAGGTGTATGGATTAACTGATCACAACAATTGATCAACACATTTTTTAACACACTTTTTCATCTCACATGATATATCTTTGGTATTTTGTCTTCTTAGGTGATCACATAGGCCTAAACTTTTCGGCAATCTTTACCTTCAGCGTGCAACACCTAGATTTCTCTGTGAGCTCACCAATCAATTTCTTTGAAAGGCTCATGACATTTAATAAGCAATCTCGAGCTGTAAAATTTCCAATTCCACAATGTAGTAATTTTTTAAAAAGATGAGGACAATGTGACCTGTTGTTGAAGCTACAATAGCAGAGACTACCAAAATAGAATAAAATAAATGTGAATTCAAGCAAGCGCATACAAACTACCTGAGCATTGCCTAAATGCATAAAACCCACTCCCTTTCCTTACTCCCTTAGTTAATAGATAGCACCCAAGACCAAGCTTTTACAAATAGCACAATTTTGAAATAATTTGATAAAACCAAGGATATGGTCTCTTTTGAAAGAACAATAATTATAAAACCACTATGAGGCTCCTTTCACTTAACAAACTTGAGTTCAAACTTGTTTTATATAGCAAATGAATAATTTATATAGTCTGCGCACATCAAATGTAAAAATATCTACACAGTTCAGACATTTGCATAAATGTATAAAAGGGGCTAAATAAAAGTTTGGCAAGCAAAAGGGACCTCATATTACTTTTCTGCATATTTTTCACTCATTCTTCTCTAACCCTTTTCCAATTTACTTTAAATATTTCCTACTCGATAAAATATTTTTTGAAAACGTTAGGGACTCTCTAGATAGAGACCCTGCTTATCAAGGGAAATATTAGTTATATCTACACCCTCCGGTATTTACATACTCAGGATCCACCCACAATCATTGTTGTAAAACAGTTGTTGCGACTGCGTCGTTATAGGTGAACTATAGAAATGAGTTGGAGGGAAATGCAACTGAATATAGTGTTTAGAAATGAAGAGACACACTGGCAATGTTGTGCATCCTTAAATATAGGAAAATACTAATAATATGATAAAAAAGAAATCCCATAGAAACCTAAAAACAATACTACAATAGCAACATAATCTTCCTTAAAAAAGATACGGTTTTAATCTCGTGGCATCCAGTTTCAAATTTTCCAACGCTCTGTTCAAATAATTATCTTTAAAAAGTAGGCCCAAGATCAATCCACCTACTCTACAAGCCAATGCAATTGAAACTTAGGCAATGGAATCAAAGTAATTTCCCCTAAACCTTCCTGACAAATACCACCAAGATATTTAATTTGCTTGTATGGAAGTGGTGTGGAAAAGGATGCAGGGGAAATTTATATCACATAAAATTAAAGTTGATAGGGACGACACAACAATGTGCTATGGACCTAACCATAAGTTATCAAGAGAAATATGAGCTGAACACAACATGATGCAATTTTGACTCGAAATGGGTTTGATCATTTCTTGTGAAAGCACGTTATTCAGTGTTTTGGGGTAAATTCAAACTGATTTCAAGATAGACCATAAATTGGCATGATTATTAAATGAGCCAACTTGAACCAAGCTGTTTGTCAGCTCTACATACATCCTCAACCATCAATTTTCATCAGGGAAAAACATAAATTGCGAAACAATTAGCAAATGAGCCATAACGAAGTTTAGATAAACTAAGAAAAAAGGCTACCTGTACATTCTTTTCATAGCTAGTCTCACCAGATATAAGCAGCACCTAATTTAGGACAATAGCAACAATGTGTGTGATATGATTAGAATTATAAAATGTGAACAAACATGAGTAATTAGCAAGAGAAAAATGGTCCTAATAAGCAAATTAACGCACAAACTCCCAACGTAATACTTTACAATTCCATCTCATTTAAACCAGTTCAAAAGAGGAAAAAAAGGGAGACATGCAGGAAGGGGAAACAGAAAACAGAGAAGAAAATAACCCAAGATTCATAGTATCCACATTAAGTTCCTCAAACTTAATCAATTCCATCTCATTTAAACCAGTTCAAAAAATGATGTTCTCATTTAATCAACTTTGCTGGCAGATCCTAAACCCCCTAAAATTTCAATATCTTGAATCGACTTTCATGGGCCATAAAGCAAACCACTAAAATCATTTTGAAATATACATTCCCACGATGCCTCAGAACATCGTCAGAAGCCATAAAATTTGCTAGAGCTCAATTAGAATACCAAATAAAATGTTCCCAGAAATTGGAAAGCAACAGGAATGAAGGCAAAACAAGAGAAGCAAGCAAGAGGAAAATAGAACATCATTAGAAGCCATCAAATTTGCTAGAGCTCAATTAGAGCACCAAATAAAATGTTCCCAGAAATTGGGGAAAAAAAAATCTTACCATCAATTGAGCAACAGGAACAAAGGCAAAACTGGAGGAGCAAGCAAGTGGGAAACCCAGCTACAAATTGTGGAGAGTGAGCCAAAGAGATGTTCATAGGAAGAGAAAGAGTGAAAGAAAGAGAGAGAAGGCAGCAATTCTCCTGCTCTGTTACTTGCTTTCAATCTACAGTAACTCCTCTTATCTGACTATTTGCTTTCTGTTGTCATCAAATTCTTTAGGAACAAATAGACATCAAGTTGAAGTTAATTGCCACTTTGCCACTTTCTTTCAATCTATAGTAACTCCTCTTGTCTGTTTTTAAGTTCTTACGATTCTGGTTTAGACTTGGGTTCAGGTTTGAGTTCTAAGTCAAGGTCGGGTTCGCTCCTAACAAGTCTGCTACTTTCAGGGTCTCTAACCCAACTAGTCATATGAATCCCATACCCTCACCAAAGGATATATTTTTGACCTATTTTCCTTTTCTAATAATTTTTTTTTGTATTTTTGATTTTTCAAATTTTTTTCTTTCTTTTCAAACACAAAAAAAATCAAAAAGTGAATCAAACCTAAAAACAGAAAGTGATCCAATCCTAGAAATAAAACGAAAATAAAAACGCAAATAAGCTAAAAGAAGATAGAAAATAAATTAAAATCTAAGCAAGCCAAATCTAAAAATAAAATAAAACTCCCAAAATCAAAACTCTATACACAGTAAATTCAATACAATCATAAGGAGCACGGTTTTTTTTTTTTTTACATTTTTATGTCCCTAACCTGTGCAGAAAATTCCAAACAGAAAATTAATACCAAAAATCACAGAAAATTCCAAAAATTCCTGAAAATCACACAAAACCTCACGTAGTCTCTAAAAATAATGGAGAATCCACAAAAAAATCAGCAAAGAAAAATTCAAACCATAACTACTCCAAATAATTCAGTCAGAATCTGAAATGCTTGAAAAGCCTGCACTGAAATGGTTCTGTTTTCTAGTTTGTTATTGCATAGCCCTCACTAGATCAGTTAGTATTGTTTTTTTCAGTAGTAAAACAGACACTAAAGGTCATATTAAATTGATCCCAAAACAAAACAAAAACAAAATGAAAATACTAACTCAAATCGAAAATAAAAACTAATCAATACTATACGAATCTAACACAACTAAAACTAAATTAAGACACAAAATTGGAAATAAAAATACAAAACAAAAAATGAAAATGGCTCAAAAATGACGCAACAATGACTAGATACAACCTAATTTCACAATCTCAAGCCGCAAGCGCATGGTTGTTCATTGTAGCACTTGAAAAGTCGTCCTCAAAGATGGTTTATGAATTTAGTTCACGAACTATGACTCCATATTAACTTCAAACATGGTCTTATGATGACTGAATTCAGAAATGAACTTCATCACTATCAAGATATGTATAACATATTACTATTATATGTAGACCTGGCAAATGGGTTATTCGGTTCGGGTATGGGTCGGGTCAAGTTCGGGTTGGGTCATGTTCGGGTTAAGTGACATTTCGGGTCGTTTTGGTTTGGATTGGGTATCGTTCGGGTCAGGTCGATTTCGGGTCAACCAATTTTTGGTCAAATACGCTTGTCATGCCAAAACAAACAACTTTGTAGAAAATTTCGGGTCAGGTATGGTTCGGTTCGGGTCAATTCGGGTTTCGGGTCTACTTTCGGGTGAGCATATTTCGGGTGTCGGGTCGGGTATGGGTTCGGGTCGTTCGGTTCGGGTTTCGGGTATCGGGTCAGTTTTGCCAGGTCTAATTATATGTGTAAATTAATTCTATAGCCTGTTTGATCTACTTACCAAAAAAAAAAAAATCTATAGCCTGTTTGATCATGGAGGCAAATTGAACACAACAAGTCACAAGCAGGGAAAGGGGAAGCGAGCCAAAAGTGAGGAGGAGAAACAAGGAGGAGTTGGGCAAGCGTTGGACCAAGAAAGAGAGCAGGGACCGGCCCGAGAGGGATAGAAGAGCGATGAGGGAAGAGGCGGATCAAGGTTGCTGAGAGGTATCGGGCCAGGCGAAATGGGCCGCTAGTATGATTGCTTAGTTGTGGCGGTAAAAGGGAGACTAGGCTACTGAGCATGGGCTATGGATTGGGCCACTGGCTCTTTCCTTGTTTTTACCCTCTTCAGCTTGATCCATGTTCATTTTGAGCTAATTATTAATCTTTTCCCAAGTTTTTCCAATTCCTATAAAATAAATAAGAGTACATTAAAATTCTAATTTAATAATTTATTTTGAGCAATTATTAGATAATAAAAGGATATAAAATATCATAAATTCTTATTTAATAGTAAATTTTTTGTTTGTTAATTGGCATTCATTGTGAAAATAAATTATTGTTTTTTGATTGAGTTGACAATGATTAGATTTGATGAATATTAATTGTATTTTTAAAAAAAAATCAATTTCTGATGGAATTCCGTCTAGTTTCATCAAAAAAGTTAATTGTAAAAATGTTAAAATTTAAAATTTTCGACGTGCCGTCTAATTTAATTAGAATATTTGATGGTTTTCCAACAGAATTTCAGCCCAATACTCTATTTTTTTTTTTCTGACCACATGCAGTGTTACCAACCAATCTCCCTGCCCCATGAAGAAATTAGATGGAAGTTTTTAAAGAACAAGAGGTTTCAAGAAGGAAGAGATTCGACAACCAAATTGACTTAAATATGATGATGAATAGCAAAGTTTTGTTCTCATTCTAACGGAATAACAAAGTTTTTTCCTACCCAAAATTTCCCAGATATAATTTTCTCAAAGAATGGAATGTGAATGGAATTAATGACATTTGCATCTTCTAGTTTATGTACAGAAGGATAAGGCTTCAATACTCATGAGATACCGTCAACTATCTAAAAAAACTACTACAAAAGATCAATGATATCCACAATGAGATGTGAGCATCCATGAATATTAACTAATTTGTGCTTTTGAAAGATGATCATGGAGAGGTTGGATAGCTCTAGAATTTGTATATTGCATTTTCTCACAATATTCGTCTTAAAAGAGATGTCAAACTGTAATTCTTAGTTTCATAGCCTCCCTTCCCCAAAGAAGAGTTGCGCCCTGTGCACCATGAAAACTAGCACAAATCAGGTTCAAAACCTAAACTTACTCATAGGCACGGAAAGACCGTAGATATAGGATGACCTCATTAGCACCTTTACCGGCAGAACTAGCTCGCCGGATAGCAACGACATGGGAAACATGGCGTATCTTGTCAAACATCCTTGAGATTTGGGAGATGTACCATCTGATTGTGGGGTTCCCGCCATATTGAATTTTAACGAAAATATGGCTACGAAAAAAATATGTTTCCAAGGAAATTTATACTTTTCAGGAAAGATTGCTGCCTTAAAAAAGAGATTGAGATAATGGCATAGTGAGTGGGGGATTAAAAGAAGTCTAAAGTTTTTTTTTTTTTTTTTTGGGATCGGGAGAGAAGTCTTAGTTTTTTTTCTTCTATTGAGTTTGAGGCATATTTTCACTCCAAACACTAACTTGAAAAATTAAATTTCTTCATTTCTTAAAATTTTATAAATTTATCAAAATAGATTTTTAATCAAATTAAAAATTATAAAATCCAATGATCACTATTAAATACATAGGGCTGTCAAATAGGTCAGGTTCGTGTTCGGATCGCAGTTAAACGGGTTGAAAACCCCCCAATCTGAACATGACCTATTTAATAAACGGGTTGAAAAATCCAACTTAAAACCGTTAAACATTTAAACGGGTCAACCTGATTCTGACCTATTTGTTGACTCAATTAATGTGTAAGGTTTTGATGATAACAATCCAAATGGACCAGCCAATATGTTGTGCTTGAGTTGTGTGTTGAGACAGGATCCGATACTTGGAGCGGTTCGAATAAGCGTGGAGCATCAAAGCCAATACATGCACAAGGAGCCCAGCTGATAACAAAAGTCTGAGAACAGTGCCTCATAACAATTATGAGCATAGAGCATGGAGCATCGCATGGAACATCAAAATCTTGTGCAAGGAGTTATGCTGATAACAAGAGTCTTAGGCTTGGTATTGGTTTTATTTTTTAGATTCTTGTTAATATGCCAATTAGAAGGTCTCTGATTTAGCATTCACTTTAAAAGGTTTTGGTGACTCAGAACAGCTCCAAGAGGCCAGGTTTGCAGTGTTTTGAGGCTAGGAATAAAAATTTGAATTTCAACATTTTTCTTAAAAGGATTTTGGACTGACGTGTTTTAGGAAACAATTGGAATTAATTTATGTCAGTCAAAATCTAAAACTATTTCTTCCGTTGTTTAAAAGACAAAATATTTTCCAAATATTTGGTGAGAAGATTTAATCTTATCTCGCTGAAGAAAAAATATCGTTCCTAAATATGTGATCTTATCTCCTAAGGAAAAATATCCTCCAAATATTTGATCCTATCCTATAAAGAAGATTGGTAACTCTCAGATTAGGCAATGGCCAAGAAAAGTGGAGATTACTCTCATCCTTGCACGACAAGCATACTTATCCCACTATTTAAGCGGCCGGTTCCCTAAACTTTTCTCAAGGTTTTTTTCCCGATTTTCAAGTGCTAAAATTGCTTTTCTGAGTCTAAATTTTTCTGTGAGAAAAACCTTCAAAAAGAGTGCTTAATTGAGTCTTCATTATTGACATAATAGGAGTTGTATTGTACCTTACACTCAGCTTGTTTAGAAGCATTCAAGTAAGGTGTTCTTTATCTCTTTTCCGTCATCGAGATAAGAGATTGTCCAAGTCTTGGTAGACGTTGAACGTTGTGTCCGTATGGGACATGTGGACGTTGTGTTCGTGAGTATTTGTCCAAGTCTTGAGAGACTTTGGATGTGTGTTTGTAACGAGGGTCTTAGGTATACTAAGTTACGTGTGTTACGGTTGTAACGAGCTCGGCCCGTTTAGTGAAATAGTTGCTGAAATCCGACTGTGGTAGGTCGTGGTTTTTACATCTTAGTTGAGCCAGAGGTAGTTTTCCACGTAACAATATTGTGTCTCCTTTATTATTTTCGTAATTACTTTCGTTCTGTCTCACTGAAAACACGCATTCCAAACAGTTCTCACGAGTGTTTTGAAACAATTCAAAAAGTTTGTAGACACAATTCACCCCCCTCTTGTGTCCTTGTGGGATTAAAATCTAACAAGTTTTATCAAAGCAGAGTTCTCACACCTAGGCTAACACCTTGAGAGATCCTGAAAAGATGAGTGCACCACAAGGAATCTTAGAGGGTCAATCTTTGACTCAACCACCATACTTTAATGGGCAACATTACAATTGGTGGAAAAACCGCATGGAAAATTACATTCAAGCTAATGATTATGAGTTGTGGATGATAATTGAGAATGGTCCTTACATTCCAATGAAAACCACAGAAGATGGCGAAATAGTTCCTAAGAAGTCAAATGAGTTTGACTCAGATGACTTCAAGAAACTAGAGAAAAACGCAAGGGCCAAGAAATTACTATACTTTGGCCTTGGACCGAACGAGTACACTCATATCTCAGAGTGTGAATCGGCAAAGGAGATATGGAATGCTCTTCGCCTGGCTCAAGAAGGAACCAACCAAGTCAAACAGTCCAGGATCGAGCTGCTGATGAAAAAGTACGAACTGTTCGAAATGAGTGACAAAGAGACAGTGATGCATATGTATACACATTTTACCCACATCACTAATGAGTTGAAATCCTTGGGAAAATCCTTTACCACCGAGGAATTAGTAAGGAAGATCCCACAGTTTTTGCCTTATTCGTGGGAAACGAAAGTTACAGCCATCTAGGAAGCAAAAAAGATGGACAAAATCTCTTTGGATGAGCTCATTGGGAACCTTCAAACTTCCGAGTTGAGGAAAAACTCGTAGATGAAAGAGGAAATAAAGAAAGATTGAGGCCTCGCCCTAAAGGCCATGGAAAGTGATGATTCGGACTTGAATGAGGAAGAAATGGCCTTGGTAACTCGTAACTTCAAAAAAATCTTCAAGAAGGTTGGAAAGAGCATCAAAAAGGGGAGTACCAAAAAAGCAAGGAATATCGACCAAGACCAAGCCTCTGGGTGTTTCAGATGTGTTAAGCATGACCACATTGTAAAATATTACCCCATGCAGAAGGAAGAACAGGTGTTAGAACAGTTCTGAAACTGCAGAAAGAAGCCACAGCTTAGTAGTTCTGCCAAGCAGTTCACTAAACCTATGGTGACAGCATGGGGTGAAACTTCAGAAGAAGAGGATAACTCCCAAGACAAAGCTACTGCACTGGCGCTCATGGCCAGAAGCGAATCTGAAATTGACTCAGAATCGGACGAGAGCATGTCCCAATTCAAGGAAATGGTTTTAACAAAGCAAAAATTCTGAAATTATTATTTTTCTTAATGGATGAATGTGAGGCAATAAGTACTGAGAATTGTATGCTTAAAGATACTTGTTCTAAGTTAAAAGGGGATGTCCGAATGCTTGAAAAAAACCATACAAAAATTTGAGCAAGCAAATGAGATTCTCACATCTGAAGAAGATAAAAAAAAACTTTTGCCTTGAGCAGGGACGTTGACGTGCTAAAAGAACTAATGAACAAGAGACAAGAAGTGTTTAACACTGATCTCTCAAAGCTGGATGAAGAGTCCCGAGAATTGGAACTTAAGGTAGAATTATTAGTGAGTAAAAACAATCAGTTACTTGAAAAGGTCTATAAGGCCGAATCTGACCTCGTTCAAAACAGAGACAGGAATAGTTCCTCAGAAGCACTCAGGATAGAAGCCCTGATAAATGAAAACAGTCAGTTGCTTGAAAAGCTATATAAGGTCGAATCTGACCTTGTTCAGAACAGGCGCTAGAACAGTTCCTCAGAAGCACTTAATTGGTTAAACACTCACCATAGTCGTAATAAAAAGGGACTAGGATTTGTGAGTAGGCGTGTCACCAAACCAGTAAACAAAAAATATGTTGGACTTCCACAGAATATAATATATTTTCATTGTGGTAAGACTGGTCATCATCGATATGCTTGCTCCTTGAGAAAAAGGGCCGTGGAGAGAAACTCAGTGTATGTTAAGCAAATGTGGATTAGAAAAGATGAGTTAATCTTGATGTCAAAGAAAATGGGACCCAAGTGGATCTGGGTTCCCAAAACGAACACTTAGTTGTTTTGCAGGCTAAAGTGAGAGAAGGCAACCAACTATGGTTCTTCAATAGTGGTTGCTCGAGGCATATGATGGGAGACAAATCAAACTTCCTCTCACTTACAGCCTTTGATGGAGGGAGAGTGGCTTTTGGAAACGGAAAATTTGAAAAAATTGTCAGTGTAGGTAAGATAGGTAAATCACTCTCTCACTCTATTGATAATGTGTACTTGGTAGACGGTTTACAACATAATTTGCTAAGTGTGTCTCAGTTATGTGATAGAGGTAATCACATTGGTTTCTCTTCGGATCAATGCTTGATTACCAATATCAAATCTGGTAATGTTGTGTTGAGGGGGAAGCGATACAACAATGTGTATAAAGCGTGAGTTCTCTCACTTCCCCAAAATCATTTGACTTGTTTGAGTGCTCTTAATAATGATGCTATGCTTTTGCACAAGAGGCTAGGACATGCAAGCTTTTCTCTTTTGAATAAACTCATTTCCAAGGACCTAGTAGTCAGACTACCTTCCATCAAGTACAATGATGACAAGGTGTGCGACGCTTGTGCTAGAGGAAAGTAAGTTAGAACTTCTTTCAAGTCAAAGAACTGTGTTAGTACTTCCCGACCTCTCGAACTACTACATGTCGATTTGTGTGGTCCTATGAGGATCTCAAGTAGAGGAGGGAAGAGGTATGTATTTGTTATAGTGGATGATTACTCTCGTTTCACTTGGACTCTATTCTTAAAATCAAAGGATGAATCATGTGAAAAGTTTCTTGCTCTTCTAAAGAAAATTGAAAAGAGAGTAAGACACCCATTGATAAGTCTTAGGTCGGAACATGGCAAAGAATTTGAAAACTCGAGCGTTATTGATTATTGTAATGAACATGGTGTTGATCATAATTTTTCTGCCCCCAGAACACCCCAACAGAACGGGGTGGTAGAGCGTAAAAATTGTACTCTAGAAGACATAACTAGGACTATGCTTGTCGCTAGTGGTCTTCCTAGAAACTTTTGGGCAGAAGCGTTGAATACATCGTGCTACATTATTAATAGATGCATGATCAGACCTATACTCAACAAGACTCCATATGAACTTTTCAAAGGACGAAAACCAAATATTATGCACTTGAGGGTGTTTGGATGCAAATGCTATATGCACAATAATGGAAAGGAATCCTTCGAAAAGTTTGACCCAAGGAGTGATGAAGCCATATTCTTAGGGTACTCTTCACATAGTAAAACATACAAAGGTTTTAACAAAAGAACCTTGTGTATTGAGGAAAGTGTGCATGTATTGTTTGATGAAACTAACTCCATGATTGAGCATGGTATACATGATGAAGAGTTCGAACTTGGTCTTACAAGAAAAGACCTCACGCTCACTCAAAACTCCATGGTAGATAGCAGTAAGTCTCTTGAAGGTGAAACAAGTCCCTGATCTGGAAATATGGAAGGTGGGCAGGGAGCAAGCCAGTCAGGGGGAAGCTTTGCTGAACTTGATTTGGGACAGAACCGACCCATTCAACCTGATCCTTCCCGAACAGTTGTGGGAACAAGCTCTAGAGCAGATTCAAAACCTGTTTCATCTAGTGTTTAGGAAAGATTATAAAACATGTCTATAGATTCATTTGCTCCACGACCCTGGAAGCACCAGAGCTCGCACCCTCTCGACCAGATTATATATGATATTAACACAAGGGTGAAAACTAGGTCTAAAGTCCTAAACTTTTGTCCCTTCTCTGCTTTTTTATCTAACATTGAGTCAAAGAATGTTCATGAAACCCTTGCAGATTCTGACTGGGTTACTGTTATGCAAGAGGAGCTTCGTCAATTCGAAAGGAGCAAGGTTTGGCACCTTGAACCAAGGCATAAGGACAGATCAATAATTAACACCAAGTGAGTGTTCAAGAACAAACTGGATGAGTTCGGAACAAGCCCAGGTTGGTGGTTCAGGGTTACAACCAAGAAGAAGGGATCGATTATGAGGAAACATTTGCACATATTGACCTCAGACTTAGCTTTATGGTATCCTCGAGGTTGCAATTTTGATCTCATTGGGTATGCGGATGCTGATTATGCTGGATTCTTGTTTGATAGAAAAAGCACCTCAGGTATGTCTCATTTTCTTCGACCCTGTTTGGTCTCTTGTGCAACCAAGAGCAGAAGCCGAGTATGTAGCAACTGCTTCTTGTTGTGCTCAATTGTTGTGGATAAGGCAACAACTCAAGGACTTTTCTGTTGACACAGGATGGATTCCTATATTTTGTGATAACACAAGTGTAATTAACATTGCCAAAAACCTATGTTAACATAAAAGGACTAAGCATATTGACATACGTCATCATTTTTTTCAGAGACAATGTTGAAAAGGGCTTAATTTCAATAAATTTTTGTGCCATTGATAAGCAAATTACTGACGTCTTTACCAAGACACTGAGCAGAGAGCAGTTTGAGAGGAATAGACTTGAATTGGGTATGATTAAAAGGACTTAAAGCATGCTTGTTTAACCCCCAATGATTGGCCAGTTAAGGGTTTTTAGGTCAAATAAATTGTTCCAATGGATGCATTCAATTTTTGTGCTTTTACTGGCATATGTGTGGAATGTAACATGCTGACACTCATTGAGGTCTAATGATATTGCCCTTAGTGTCCTGACACACCGAACTTTTAACAGTAAGAACAGGCTCTAGGAACAAACCCGACCACTGTTTGTAGCATGTGCTGACCAAGTGGCGTTATTAAAAGATTGTTGGGAACCGAAATTTCCTTTTCATTACACCTAACCTATAATTTATACCATACCTAGTGTAATGATGTGCTACATGCAAACCATTCTCTCTCTACCAAGAGCCCGATTTCCCTCTCTTTCCTTAAACCCCCTTAAAACCCTAACTCTAAATCACCTAAAATCCTCATAATGGCAAGAACTCGCGGCGGTCAAGCATCCTCCAAACTCAATACTTCTCACCCAAGATCACTACGAGACCAACTATCAAGAAAAAGGGGCAAAATTGGGATGAGTTATGAGGGAACATCACCGGCATCTTCATCGTCACTAATGGTCTCGATTGGTATGGAAAACACTCCCTCACCTTCTTTTTCGATTACTCCTTCTATTTTTGGGTTCTTGAAGAGCTAGGAATTAATGTCAGTAGACTTGAACCCTGACATGGTACCTTTGGTACACCCGACTACGGGTTGGGAGATTGTGGTGTATGACCCGGTTGTGGCTGAGTCTAGATTAAGGGGGAATGAGGCCGAATCAGTTGGGGAGTGAAAGGATTATGATATTGGTCATGTTGACGATGAATTTGTTGTTGAAGATGCTGAGGATAGTGATGAGGATGAACCAATTTTTCAGTTCAAACAAATTGTTCCAACCAAGTCCCAAACCACAACCAAACCACTCTTTAAACACCAAAGAAAGACCACCACCTCACGTAATGTACCTATTACTGCATCTTTATCACGACCTTAAACTCGAAGTTCGAGTCCTCCCACTGTGTTGCCCTTGCCAGAAGACAGAGTTGAAAGCCCTGACAATAAGAACAAACCGGCCCTTAAATCCTCCAAACCATCCACCAGAACACCAATCGCAACACTTACCAAAACATCCCTCAAAACAGTTCCATCCAAGAAACCTGCCAAAGATTGGCTGCCCTAGAATAAGTATTTGAACTGGTTGAAGGGTTTGGTGAACCAAAAAAAAGAAAATTAGAAAAAGCATGACGCTTGCTGAGAGATATGAGCATTTCCTTTAGAAATTTGTGGTTCGAGGGAAGGTAGTTAAGGTGTCATACTTTCAGGAACAGGGGCTTGGGGTGTTCTTAGAAGAGTTAGAGGCCCAGGGGTGGTTGGACTTGCTCACAGATACTAAAAAAGGGTGTTCGGTTCCAGACTTGGCTGAGTTCTATGCGAACTATGTTGTCACCAATGGAATGGTGACAAGCACAGTTAATGATCATGACCTATGGTTTGTTGCTAAGAAGTTAGGTGAGTTGTTTGGGGCGTCCTCTGAAGGTTTTGATGTGTACGTGCGAGAGAACAAGAGTGTCTTAGGTGAAGAACAGTTGTTGGAATTGACCAGAAGCTAGCCCAAAAACCCTATCTGACTGTGTCCCGATTTGTGAGAAAAAGGGAAATGATGTCATTGCATCGATTATTATTTTGGTTTGTGATTAAGAATATTGTTCCCCGAGGTTAGGGACGTAACCTTGCTGATCCCATGGACATGTGCTACATTGATTTGTTGGATAGGGGTGAGCAAATTAACTTGCCCACAGTCGTGATTAATCATATTGGCAGAATTGCCTACATGTCCAAGGATCATGACATGGGGTATGGGTTCTTGTTGATGTCAGTATTTGATAAGTTTGGGATTCCCTTGCAGAAGAGAGTAGGCTTTCAGGCCCGTGATGAGATTGGCAACAACACATTGATTATGTGTGGTTTCGAAGTAACAAAAGGCGGTAGTGCAACTTCAGAATAGGGGCTCCAAACACCTTTGGGACCTATTCCCAGTGAAGCCTCTACATTCAGTGCTCCTACCATTGATACACTGTTACAGGATCAGATCACATTAAAGGGGGAGATAGCTGACGTAAAGCAAGCGCATATAGAGGAAAAGGCGCTCAATGCAAAACGTCACGACGATCTACTGAGTGCCCTTCTTGCCCTCACAGCCAAACTCCCTCCTCTACCTGAACCTGTTCTTTCCCCTAGTTCCAACATTATTTTTCAAACACTTGGTTATGTATGTGCTACTAATGGTTTATGGTTGTTTTTGGACGGTCATTGTATTTATGCAATAGCTTTGCTTGTTGCATGTGTTATTTGTTTATGTGTGACTCGGATGGCCAATATCATTACTGTATCATATACTTGAGTGTATCACTATTACTTCCCACATTACCGCTTTGGTGGTGATTGCATCCACATTGGATTTCAACTCCTGTCCTCGTCACCCTTTTTGATGATGTCAAAAGGGGAAGTTGAGTATGACTTTGTTTCGATTGGTTTGCCTAGTTTAAGTTGACCTCTTAACTCTTGTTTTATCTCTAGTGTGAGGGTGGATAACTGTTTTAGCACTAATATATTTTTGCCCTGTCTCACTATTAATTGTCCTTGATGACTTACGGTCATTTGGTTTGTCATCATCAAAAAGAGGAAAATTGTTAACCCAATTAATGTGTAAGGTTTTGATGATAACAATCCAAATGGATTAGCCAACATGTTGTGCTTGAGTTGTGTGTTGAGACAGGATCCGAAAATACTTGGAGCGGTTCGAATGAGTGTGGAGCATCAAAGGCGATACATGCACAAGGAGCCTAGCTGAAAACAAAAGTTTGAGAACATTACCTCAGAACAATTATGAGCACAGAGCATGGAGCATCGCATGGAACATCAAAATCATGTCTAAGGAGTTTAGCTGATAACAAGAGTCTTAGGCTTAGTATTGGTTTTATTTTTTATATTCTTGTTAATATGCCAATTAGAAGGTCTCTGATTTAGCATTCACTTTGAAAGGTTTTGGTGACTCACAACACTGTCTCAGAACAGGTCCAAGAGGCCAAGCGTGCAGTGTTTTGAGGCTGGGAATAAAAATTCGAATTTCAACGTTTTTCTTAAAAGGATTTTGGACTGACGTGTTTTAGGAAACAATTGGAATTAATTTATGTCAGTCAAAATCTAAAACTATTTCTTCCCTTGTTTAAAAGACAAAATATTTTCCAAATATTTGGTGAGAAGATTTAATCTTATCTCGCTTAAGAAAAAATATCTTTCCTAAATATGTGATCTTATCTCCTAAGGAAAAATATCCTCCAAATATTTGATCTTATCCTATAAAGAAGATTGGTAACTCTCAAATTAGGCAATGGCTAAGAAAAGTGGAGATTACTCTCATCCTTGCACGGCAAGCATACTTATCCCACTATTTAAGCGGTCGGTTCCCTCAACTTTTCTCAAGGTTCTTTTCCCGATTTTCAAATGCTAAAATTGCTTTTCTTAGTCTGAATTTTTCTGTGAGAAAAACCTTCAAAAAGAGTGCTTAATTGAGTCTTCATTATTGGCATAATAGGAGTTGTATTGTACCTTACACTCAACTTATTTAGAAGCATTCAAGTAAGGTGTTCTTTATCTCTTTTCCGTCATCGAGATAAGAGATTGTCCAAGTCTTGGTAGACGTTGGACGTTGTGTCCATAGGGGACGTGTGGACGCTGTGTCCGTGAGTATTTGTCCAAGTCTTGGGAGACTTTGGATGTGTGTTTGTAACGAGAGTCTTGGGTAGACTAAGTTACGTGTGTTACGGTTGTAACGTGTTCGGCCCGTTTAGTGAAAGAGTTGCTGAAATCCGACTGTGGTAGGTCGTGGTTTTTACATCTCAGTTGGGTCAGAGGTGATTTTCCACTTAAAAATATTATGTCCCCTTTACTATTTCCTCAATTACTTTCGTTCTGTCTCACTGGAAACACGCACTCCAAATAGTTCTCACGAGTGTTTTGAAACAATTTAAAAAATTGGTAGACACAATTCACCCCCTCTCTTGTGTCCTTGTGGGATTAAAATCTAACACTGTTTAACCCGTTTAAGTTAAATGGGTCAGAATCAGGCACCACGTGCCTATTTAACCTATTTAAACCATTTAAGTTTCAAACTTGAAATGAATATGTGTGTGAGCCTGAGACTGCAGTTGGACACTTTGTAAATAATACATAATTACATGAATTCTTGGTATACCGACTACTCAACAAACAAGGCTAGTTGAGCTAACAAATCAACAACCATGGTACATGAAGAGCATTGAAGGCACATTTGCCTCACTACCTAAACCTGTTCATAAGCTATTACATCACCAAACTAACAAGTTCAGAAGCTATTACAAACCAACAAACCTAGTCTAGCCAAATGAGTACAAAATAGCAAGCCCATCATAGGATGCCTTTTCAAATTTTCAGGTCCGTACTTTCTATCTCCAGGATAAGTTTGACCACATTTTTTGCATTTACAAAACAAATTACCCTCTTCATCAGGAGGAAGGAATTCATAATGTTCCCACACAGTAGAAGTTAACTTTCGCCGACGTTTTGGGGGCTTACCAACACCAGCATCAGTAGCACAAGGCTTATATACCCCTGTTTGAATGGTAGTAGGCCTATTTGCTTCCCTAATGTTAACTTTAGCTACATCCTCACGATTTAAATTAACATTAATGCGCATCGAATCTTCATAATGTGACGTCATTCTATTGACATTTTAAAAAAATTATTGCAAGTAGCAAGCAAACATCAACCATCAACAAAATACACAATCAGCAAGCAAGATCGAAAGTTAAAAGTCTTACTGGGTTATAGATCGAAGGTTGACAAATTGTTGGCACAGGAATTGAAACGAATTATAGAGGCAAATGCATGTTAGAGAGGAAATCATTTTCACATATTAATCATATTACACACTAACGATGTGATAGATCTATAAAAATCATCCTGACATACTAATCAAATTACATACCAGAGAGGGAGAGGGAAAGACGGAAAGAGAGAGAGAGGAAAAGACTTACCAGATATAGAATGAGGGGTGGCGATTCGACCGACTTCTGAGTTGCAATGGCCGCGACTTTGACCGACTTCTGAGGAGATCAATAGCGAGGAGATGGGGCGACGGGGGTGGAGAAGAGATGGGGAGATCGGATCGGAAGAGAGGATATGAGAGGGGCGACTGAAGGCTGAAGCAACTCAAGCAAGCTCTAACTCTGTGTGGAGGAGTGGTATTGCGAATGAAGAACTGAAGAAGGGAAGAAGCCTTTTATATCTAGGGTTTTCACTTGATAGGGTGGGCTTTATGGGCTTAGGAACCAACAATGTGAAAATATAAAATTTGAACTCCTCGCCCCTCAACCAAAAAACTGAAAATTAAAATTTCAATGGCCCCCAAAAACAAAAAGACTACACATAATTATACACCGATAAACGGGTTAAATGGGGTTAAACAACTTACTATAAACGGGTATTTTTTCATGTTGAAAATTTCAACATGAACCTAACTCGTTTAATTAAACGGGTTAATCGTGTCAACCCATTTAATTAAACGGTTTAAAATTCTTTACCCAAACCCGCTAAATTTCGTGTTCAGTTCAAATCGATAATCGTGTCGGGTCAGCTTTTGACAGTCCTGTAAATCATGCCACGTGTACGGCTCACATTGTGATAATCACCATGGTTACTGTGATTGCCATTTTGTGGGAATCACACTATACCCACACTCTTATATTTTTGGACATAAACAACAATTGCTAAATGAGCACGTGCGACATATGCGTTTTAAAACTAGTATAAATATAACTTTGAACTATTTTTTAGTGAAGCTCCTTAACTTGATTAATTAGGTTAAAAGCTAAAGTAAATTGAGAATTGATTAAAAGAAATAAAGAGAAAATAAAAGAAGTTAGAAAAGAACTACTATTAAAAGAAGTTCAAGTTTTACAAAAATTTTAAATAATAAGAAAAGTTTGATTAATTTTTCAACCACCAGTAATAGTAAGTAGTAATAGCAGCAGTAGTAGTAAAATAATTTGATTGATTATAGATCATCCCTTTCGTTAACTATAAACTACAAAGAAAAAGGGAGAATGCACTTCATTTTGCAGCTTACTTGAGGTTTGGCTTGCTTGCTGATAAGTGATAAGTACAACAATTTCTCAAGCTCCAATAGCCGTACAAGACAATGACTAAGCCTTATATTATTTTCTTCTTCTTCTTTTTTTCTTGGTGCAATCTTATATTATGACCGTATAAGGCAAAGACCAACACCTTATATTCAACCTTATATTATTGTTTTTATATTTCAAGATGCATTTTTGCCCTAACCTTTACGACAGAGGGTTATTTGTTCAACTTTAAGTTAGGTTACTGGAGTTGAATCATGACTGAGTTAATAAGATTGAATTAGTTTTGGTTTGGGTCATATCATTTTTAGTTAGCATTGAAGACAGATTACTTGATATTTGGTCCAATGCACTTAATTTTTCAAAAAAACTTTTTCTAGAAAATGTAAGAGTTAGTTTAGTTTGATTGGGCTCAATGAACTTTCTCAGATTTACTTTCACTTAATATAATAATTTTTAAAATATTTTCAGACTTTATAATATTTTGAAATTTTTATAGTGAACTATCATATTTTTCCAACTAGAAAGTTAGATATTAGACTTCTTTCATTAGCCTCTTAAATATTTTAGTATCCACCCTTTAGTAAATTTGAATTGGATATGATAATAATAATAGATTTTTATTTATTTACTTATATACATTTCTTTGAAGTGTCCTACATATACCTGATATTTTTAGATCTTGTTTAAAATAAAATATAAAAATTAAATTAGCATAATGAAAAGGGATAATTTTGGGGAAAAAAAATCATACAAATCATTAGAAGAAAGCTCGCGCCTTCTACAAGAATTCCATATTATTATTTTTTAAAAAAACCAAATGTGATTGAAAAAATATGGAAGAAAAATAATATTAAGAAAAGTACATAAAAGAAATGGTCCCTCAAAGGAGATTTTTCTTTGATCGATATTTGTTTTGACTATTATCTTGCAAGGTTTTATAATCATAAAGATTATGAATGCATTTGAAGTCTAGGTTCCTAGATGCTAAGGGATAATTATTTGGCGATTGCAGTATGGGTCCTGAACTTTGTTTTCAAGGAAAACTCTATCGCACGACTCACTGATTGGGTGAGAAATTTGAGACTAGCAATGGAGTATTTTAATAAAGGCTTACTTTATAAAATTGGATGTAAAATTGGACGGGTTCTAATAAAAGCTGATACAACAACCAACATTTAATGGGTTGGGGCCAATATCCTTGCTTAAGGATGGAAGTGGATCTTACTAAGTCACTTCTTTCCAATTTTCGTTTGCATGGAAGAATTTGGCACATTTAGTTTCAAGGTCTCCATGTGATATGTTTTATATGTGGTAAGCATAGGCATAAAGAAGATGCTTGTCCTTTGATCCAACAGGATAACCCTCTAGTTGGTGGTGATGCTAACGAGAAGGAATTGTATGTAAGCTTTGTTATTAAGCCTAGTGCAAGAAGATGTGAAAAGGAGGAACTCTATGGAAGTTCGATGTTGGTTAAGAAGCCTGTTAGAAAGAAGACCAAATAGACCAATCAAACCGACAATAGTATTGATTTCACCAGTATGTCAAACCAGGTTTAAGATGAGGTCCTCACTCGACTAAATTTGGATAATTATGTATCTTTACAAAATAAGGAAGCAGAAAATAAGGATATTCCTACTTCTGCAAGGGGATCAATGCTAATCCAAAAGGCATGACCAATTAGGGGTCTTGTTTCCATGCTCTTGTGGAATTAGACCTTAATATGAGAATTGATATCGATGAGGAAATCCCACAGGTAGTTCTCTGGGAAAGTGTTTCCACTCAAAGTTTATGGGGTTAAGGATAATCCTGGAAATATTATTTCTACTGAAGACGTTATTCTGGAGTCATCTATCCAAGATTAGAGAACTACAAAACCCTACAACCTAATACACTGGTCCATGTAAAGGTTCATCCCCTAATGCCCATCAAAGTACTAAATCACAGGCTCATAAAAAGACTCACGCACAAGCCCAACAAAGGAATAACCAAACTCCTCCTAACTCACAGAGCTTGTCCAAGCAACCTCATATCTTTCACAATTGTCCTCCTAATTCTATTTCTTCTGGATTTCAAGTTATGACTTCTAGAAGCTACCAAAATCGTAATGCACCAATTATATCATGTTTAAGGCATAATATAGTTTGTGTACATGGTGTTGTGCACCTAAACAGTGTATCCCTTCATAGAAATTCACTTCACAAGGGACAACTGTCTCCTCTAGGACAATGTATTAGCGAGTTTCCTATTACCCTCTATAAGAAATGGCTCCTCTGAATTGACTCTTCTAGATAAGAATAGTTGCCAATTGAGGAGACCAATTTTCATTCATTAGGGATGCAACATAAATTTGCTAATTTTGTGAATACAAGCCCTATAAGGGTAATATCTAATGCTTCTAGTGTGGGGGGGGGGGCACTTATAACTCGATCAAACTTATTGTTTGGAATGTGAGAGAGGAAGAAGTAGGGAATTTCTCAATAACCTCAAGGAGTATGCTAATGACATATGTGACACTATTGGTTTAAACATAGGTTTCAAGTGGAAGCTTAGGACTCCTAAGGTGGAATTTCGGTTTTGTGGGACATCAATGAACTTAATCTAAGCATTCTCAAAGTTCATCCCCAGTTTATTACGCTAGAAGTATGCCAAAAGGGTGTGTAGCTATGGTGCTAGATGTGGTGCTTCATGGGAATGGTTGTGTACACTATCCCTTTTCCCCAACAATGAGGGAAACTTTGGTGCGCACTTGAATTTACGGTTGGTAATATGGATAAGCCATGAATTATTTTAGGTGATTTTAATGAGATCAATAATATGCATGAACGGGACCACAATGGAGATGATATGATTCAAAGATGCCTTAATTTTAACAATGTTATAGAAAATAATGGTCTTATTGACTTCAGCTTTTCGGGCCTTAAATTTATTGAACACGGGGGTCAACTTGGAAAACCAGAAAGCAAGCAATTAGACAATGCTAATTACAACATTGATTGGCACTCTAGGTTTCAGGAGAATGTAGTGAAGCATCTAGCTCATGTTTCAAGTTTCTTGAGAGTGCTAAGCCCTTCAAGTTTCAAGCCATGTGGATTGAGCACTACAATCAATTATTTTTTGGCAAAACATTGAAAATGTAATTTACCTCTAGGGCCAATATTATCTTATCTCGCGAAAGACCTCCAAGAATAGAATGAGGAGGTTTTTGCAGACTTGCTCAAACGTAAAAGAAAGACTTGAGCTAGATCGAAGGGGGTCCAAAACGGTTAGTAGACAAGGGAGGAAAATGTCATCTTAAATTTGAGGTCAAATTAAGGAGAGAGCTTGACGAAGGGCTAAATTAGATTAAAACTTATTGGTTCCAAAAATCATGGGTTGCGACAATCGAAGATGGCGATCATAACATGAGACATTTTCATCTTAGCACTACTATAAGAACGAAATACAACTATATTGCATCAATGTAAGACTTTGGAAGGGTGTCGGTTTCTGAAGTAGATGTTATCAAGCGTTTGGTTTGGGAGTATTTTTCTTGCCTTTTTACAAACCCTATGCCAAAATTGTTGAGGTAGGACCTTTTGGCTGGGTATTGTCCCTCTATCCCAACATAAGTTTTAGGATACTAGTAAGCCTTTCTCAGGGAATAATGTCGATTCACATGGCTTTACCAAGTGTAGACCCTTCTAAGGCATCAGTACATAAAGGTTATTAGGCCCTTCTCTTCTAAAAACACTAAAATTTGGTTGGAGAGACTGCTTAAACATTTGCGCCTGCTGTTTTGAGCGAAGCTCAATTCCTCAAGGGCCTCAATAATACATTCTTGCCCTTCATTTGCATTGTTGATAATCCTAAACATGTGTCCCAAGTTAAGCTAATTAGATAATGCAACACTGTTTATAAAATAGTCACCAAAGTGATTGTTCATATAATGATGTAGAGCAAGAGCTCAAATCATCTTTCTAAGTTAATTAGGTTCATATTTCACTTGTTAGAGGTAGATTCTGTCAAATAAAGCTTTTAGTAGAAGTTGTTCAGAATTTTCATTTTCGTAGGTTAACTTTGAGCTTTTTTAAAAAAAAATGATCAAATAGGCTCTAAAATTATGTTAGCTATGGGTGGATAGCTCCATTTGTCTATTTTTTAACAAGCTATAGATTGCCTTCATATTCCAAGTATTGAAGAAGTTATGGAGCTTAAATCGAGCGAAGGTCAGTGTAGGTTTGGGTATGCACGATTTTAATTAACAGCTTAATTGGGCTAGCAAATGGATGATTAAAGAGTTAATATTTTATGAAAATTTAGTGGCCACCTCTAGCAAATTACCATTTGAATATCTCCCAAAGTTCCTCCATTTGGGATGGTGGATGATGCCATCAAGCAAGTACAAGTGTAGTAAAATATCAGTCTTGCATTTAGACAACTTAGCACTTGCCTAGAAGCTTTTAATTTCAATTTACAGGTTATTAACTTGTTGTTAGTAAGGATAAGTGCTTGAATCCCATTGGTTCACACCAATCCTCCAGGTACTTCATTCCTATTGGCTTAATTTTGTAACTTGGGGAAGAGGGTACTAATTTTTATGATTCTAAATTAGCCTCTTTGTATTCACTAATAGTTAGACTTTATTTATGAATTAATGAATGAAATTTAGAATTCTTTTCTCTTCTATTAAGAAAATCACTCTCTTTATTTTAAATTCTTGTGTATTTGGATGGTGATTGAGTCAATCCTTTTGATTAATTATTGGTGCTTTACTTTAGAGAATTAATTGGCGGATTGTTAGGCTAAGTGGTGGCTTGGGTTTTTGTCTTAGCCGTATCCATCTTATTTTCTTTTCTCTCATATTCAAAAATCCACAAAAATTTTCTTATTTTTTCTTTTGTTATTCAAGGCCTAGCTTGGTTTAGGGTCTTGTTGAGTTATGGTTGTTGAAGTTTAATCACTCATATCATTAAAGGCCTTCTCATCCACTTTAATTGGTATCAAAGTTGAAAGTTCCTGTTTTTGGTTGATTTATTCTTGAAAACCTTCTCCATTCACATTCAAAAATTCATACTTTGATCCTCCCAAAAATCTTCACTTTCTTGTCTTGCTTATGCTTTTAGTCCACAAAGAACCCCAAAAATAGCTCAGCTGTAATCTCCAATGCAAACACAACCTTAATTTCCATAAAAGAAGTCTTCAAAAAAACCATGCAACATAGTTAACTATCCATGACCACCCCCACGAACTGTGGCACACCCTTTTCCCTTCCCCCAATATGTCTTCATATTTTTGTCTTCCTATACCATGGAAAGATAAAGTCATACTTGATCTTGAAGATCAACTAAGAAGGCTTTCAAGTCAAATAGCACAAATAAAAGAGGTTATAAGAGAACCACTTTATTTTAAAGATCGAAACCACTACTTGAAATGAGTTCAACAAATTAAGATTTACCATTGAACAAGAGGTTGTTTGGATGAAAAGAGTATTATAATAGCTACCCAAAAACTCTAAAGTGCTGCCCTTTATTGGTTTAGACACCTTAGGTGGGGAAAGAGCTCTTGATAGTGAGCCTAGAATCAAGACTTTGAACTGATTTAAGTCATATATGGGTGTGAGATTCGATTGAGATTTACTCTTTGAAGAAGAACACTTAGAAGACAAAGTCATTGTAGTCCAAGAGAAGAGTAAGGTTATAAAGGAAAAACCTATTTTGGTCCAAGAGAACGAGCCTATTTTGAGTTTTCATCAAACAAGAGATGAGAAAAAATTGACCATGGATGAGGACTCTCGTAAAGCCCCTATTCAAGTAGATTCCATACTAGCCTTTCACTGTGAAAAAGCCATAGAGGTTCAACTTCATGATCAAATTGATGAAGCCATTGAGATCCAAATTCAAGTTCAACAAGTTGAGGTAATTGAGATTCTACCCTTGGAAGAGAAGAGCTTACTTAGCTCCTCAATCATACGTCTTGCAAATGAGTCATAACAATCCAAATTTGAGCACGATGAGGTACCATTGTGAGTTGGATATTGATGAGTACCTTTGTGTTTTCAACAATCTTATGAGCATTGGGGTTGATGGGCAAGAATTTCAAATTGTAATGGCCCCTAATTTCTTTAAAAACACTTATGTATTCAAAAAAGGTGGGATTCTTAGCACCATAATATTGTTAAGATCATAAGGGTGCATTTATCTTGCTTGGGTAGTGATCTTTGGGAATGATGCAAGTGGTCACAAGGATTTGAACACAAATACTTTTGAAGAAAAGGAGTTTGATCTGGAGCAATGGCACAAATCATCTTCTTAGTTGATTAGGTTTATAATTCACTTATTAATAGTCGATTATGTCAAATAAAGCTTTCAGTAGAAGTTGTCCAGATTTTTCAGTTTTGTAGGCTAAATTTGAGCGGCTTTTTAATGGCAGAATAATCTCTGAAATGAGTGTTTTAGCTATTATTGGATAGGTCCATATGTCTATTTTCCAACAAGCTATAGATTACCTTCAAATTCCAAGTATTGAGCATGTTATAGAGCTTAAACCGGCGAAGGTCGAGTAAGTCGGGATATGTACAATGTTGATTAAGAGCTTAATTTGGCCTACAAATAAATGTTTAAGGGGTTTATATTTTATGGGAAGTTAGAGAACATATCTAGCGAATTAGCCTTTGAATATCTCCCGTAAAGTTTCTCCATTTGGGATGATGGATGATGCCACCTACCAAGTACAAGTGCAGCAAAATTCCAACTTTGTATTTGAACAACTTATCACTAGCCTAGAAGCTTCTAATTTTAATTTCCACATAATTAATTTGTTGTTAACATATTATTGATTAGGATGAGTGCTTGAACCTTATTGGTCCACACCAACCTCTGGGTGCTTCATTTTTATTGGCTTAATTTTGTAGCTTGTGGAAGGGGATACTAATTTTTGTGGCTATAAATTAGCCTCTTTGTATTCACTTGTACTTAGACTTGATTTAAGAATTAATGAATGAAAATTAGAATATTTTTCTCTTTCCCGAAGAAAATCTCTCTCTTTATTTCAAATACTTGTGTATTTGAATGGTGATTGAGTCAATCCTTTAGATTAATTCTTGGTGCTTTGCTATAGAGAATTAATTAGTAGATTGTTAGGCTAAGTGGTGGCTTGAACATTTATCTTAGTCATGTCCAATTTATTTTCTTTTCTCCCATATTCAAAAATCCACAAAATTTTCTTATTTTTTTCTTTTATTATTCAAGGCCTAGCATGGTTCAAAGGTCTTATTAATTGATGGTTGTTGAAGTTTAATCACTCATATGATTAAGGGCATTGCTATCTATTTCATAAACTCAAGTGCATGCTCCCTAAACTTGTTTCTCCACGTCAAGCTAGGTTTATCCCTAGGCGGCTTATTAGTGATATTGTGGTATCATATGAGAACCTCTTCATACTCTGCATAAAAAGCAAGGTGGCAAGGGATATCTAGCTATGAAGTTATACTGGGAAAAGGCCTATGATAAGCTTAACTGGAAATTTATTTGGGACACCCTCCAAGGAATAAGATTCCCTCCGAACATTATTAAGATAATTATGTTGTGCATTTCGTGATGTTCCATGCAAATTCTTTAGAATGGTGAACCTATATAGATGAATGCCAACTCAAGGCAAAAGACAAGGCAGCCCATTGGCACGCTGCTTTTTTGTTGCATATATGGAATGTGAGAGTGTCTTTTGTAACTAGTAAATGATGGAAAGTATCAAGTAATAGAGACTAATCCCTATTTATAGAGGAGGTCTAGAAATCTCTAGGCTTCTTTTCGCCGACATTGTTGTTTAATTTGTTGAAGTTAATAGAGAGCAAGGTATAATTATCAAAGGGTGCTTGCAAAGATTTCACAGGGCATTTGAGCAGAAGTTGATTGCTTCTAAATCCAAGGTTCTTTTTCTACTAATATTTCAAATAGTGAGGCAAGATCTACTTGTAATACATTGGAGATGCCAAGCATGGATGATCTCAGGAAATATTTAGGTGTCCTTACCATTAATGGCAAAGTACCCAGGACCCAGATCCAATATGTGCTTGAGCGTATTGAAAGGAAGCTTCCAGGTTCGATGACAAAATGTCTTTTACTTATGGGGTGTATCACTCTCATTTAATCTATTGTAGAGGCTATTTCGACTACACAATGCAAACCATAAGGCTACCGTAGTCATTCTATGATGAGGTTGTTGGAAAGACAAGGCAATTCCTGTAGGTGGCGCTTCTAACGAGCCCCATTTGGTACAGTAGAACACTGTTACTAAATCGAAGTCTAGGGGAGGACTAAGGCTTTGCTTGATGTGGCAACTAAACTTAGCATGTCTTCTAAAGAAGGGATGAAGGGTGTTAGATAAGGTGACCTTTTATGGGCCCGAGTCTTAAAGAGTTAATATGGTTGGGGATACTGTGGACTAGATTTATTTCAAGCAAAGCTTGGGGACTCTTACATTTAGAGAGATATTTCAAAAAACAAAATTTCCCACATTATTTAGTAGGATATAGACGTTGCTCTTGGAGATGGGCAAAACATGAAATTTTGGCTGCATAGATGGATGGGTTCATCGGGTTTGCTCGATTGGCTGCTAGGCATGATCCACTTCAAGAGTAATCCAGTTTGGTTTGTGATTATTTGGAGGAAGCTAAGGATTGGCATTGGGACTTGTATGTTGACTTTCCTCCTAACAAGGCCTGAAATCTATCGCTTCTTATGAGCTTTACTTGAAGGGGGAGCTAGATAATTGACTTTTTCGGAGCACCTCTAACTCGGGTCAACTCACCATCAAGTTAGCACTGAAAATGATTAGACAAGATGATCTAGCTATTGTTGATATTAGATGGAATGAACTTTGGCATGGCAAGGCCCCGCAATGTGAGAAAGTTTCTACATGACTTACCTAACTTAATAAACTTATGACAAATGCTAACAGGTTTAGAAGGAAATTTACCAATAATTCCCACTGTGCTATTACAACACCCTGACCCCTTCTCGGGCCTCGAACAGTTATTGGGGATGATTTTCAAGGATCGTCAACTAGCCCTACAAATTATTACAAGCCTTTTCAATGTGCATTATTGTCACTCACATGCTGCCTACAGGACTGCCCAAAAGGTCACGCATCCCAAGATTCCTCCACAGCAAGCATGCTTAACTGCAGAGTTCTTAAGAATGAGCTCTTCGAAAAGGAAGGTAAACCCTTGGTCATGTACATAGTTACTTCAAATCCTTTATGCTAAACTCAATGTATTACAATCGCCCCCATTTAAAGTACACAGTCTCCTTGATGTGCCTCACAACCTAATCAACTTAGGTGTCTTATTGATCTACATTCTAATCCAGAATCTTTACCTCACTCGGTGACTACCCTATGCTCTTTCATCCATTGGCGTAAATCACAGTCGCGGGCGGGCCTGATACCATCTATAAAGCCCTCAGTCCTTCTCGCGTCGTAAACAGTTACTGGGAGCAGCTTCAAAAATCATCGACTGACTCCACAAACCACCACAAGTCTTTCCGGCATGCTTTATCTTTACTCATACATTGATTAGGAGACTTCCTAGAAGGTCACCTACCCCAAGATTTCTCCACAGCAAGCACACTTTACTGTAAAATTATTAAGAGTGAGCCCCCTAAAAAGAAAGATACACCTTTGATGATATAAGTAGTTACTTCAAATCCTTGAAGCCAAACTCGGCATGTTACAATTATAATGTAATACCTCGAGTGTGGCTTAAGACATTTGAAGTGACTACCTACGTCACCAAAGGATCACCTTTCTTTTTGCAAACACCACTCTTAAGAACTTCATAATTAAGTGTGCTTAGTATGGAGAAATCTTAGGATAGGTGACCTCTTGGGAATTTTTCCAGACAACATGTGAGCGAGGACAAAGCATGCTGAAAAGATTTGTGGTTATTTGTGGGCTAGTCGACGATCTTTTAAGCCGTTTCTGGTAAATGTTTGCAACGCAGGAGGGGTCAGGGCATAACAGATATCATGACCATGCTCATGAGGATGTGGAACATGTTTCGGGAAGTTACCCAAAGACGGTATTATTTGGGAAGGCCTCATGGCAAAAGGTTTGGGGTGTCTATGTCTGAACATGGGCTTCAAGAGTTGGATCTTAGAAAATTATCCACGGTGAAAATAAGGATGAAAGCTGGCTAACCAAGTTTTTCATCACTTTGTAGTATATTTGAAAATGGAGAAATGGTTTTTGTTTTGGTGCTGTAGACACTATTCCCCAAGAGAAAATTGACTTATTACTGGGCAAGTTTCAGGAGGTTGTAAAGTATTACAACAAGATGCCTGGTGCCAACTTGTGACTTCCACCTGTACTAAGGTGTTGATGGCTAGGAGGCCCCATATGGGGGGGTTATTCTTAAGTCCTGTTCGGCAACAACATTTGGAGTAGCGTTTAGCATTTTGACTAGGTCAAGACACTAATCAGTCAATTTGTAGTGTTTGGTAACGTAATGTTTGGGCTAGTGTTTCAAATAATATTTTTAAAAAGGTAATAATATTAAATTTTGGCATTCAAAACTAACGTTTCATATTTCTTGGTCAAGAAAAACCCTTTGGAAATTATCCATATCCTTTTATGTCAATTTTACATTAATCAGCTAACCTAATAGGGAAATGTACCGAACACATTTTTTCCAATCGCTCATCTAAACAACTTTCCACTAATAGCTAAATTAGAACAATTATCTGTATTCTAAACAAGTATTCACTACCTCAACAGCTATCTGCTACCTAAATAGCTAATTTTCCCAAATAAGGCCTTAATACAGATAAAGCCTCCAAAGGCAATCCGAGCCCAATAGGAGGTAGGAGTGTTCTTAGAGAAGACAAAAGTGAATTACCTTGAGACTTTGCTAAAGCTATGGGGCATTGCTCTTCTATTAAAGTTGAACTAAAGGTTGTTTTGAGAGGATGTAAATTGCTAAAGAAAAGGGTGTCAAAAACTTTGGGTCAAAGTTAATTCAATGGCCCTTGTGGGCATGCTGCATAGGGAACTGAGAGTTAATCCTAAACATGAAAGGGCAATCAAGCGGATACATTATTATTTGTTTTTGAAAGAACTTTCATTGTTACTGCAAGGCCAACAAAGTTGCGAATACATTATCAAATATTAGAGTCAATTTAAATATGAATTTTCTTTGTTTGCTTCCCTTTGTGAGGTTATGATCCTTCTTTTTGCTAGTATTGTAGGGGTCATAAGGCCTTACAAGTTGAGTAAATAATAAAAAATTTTGGGGCCTTGAACACCCTCTTCCACTTGAAAAAAGAGAATTTGAAACCAATTTACCTACCAATTCAATGATAAGATTCTCATTGAACAGATTTATAATTAGCATTGATCCCATAAACGTACAAAATCATTGAAATTTGCTACTTTCATTGTAAGATATTGATATTATTATTTGTTTTTGAAAGAACTTCCTTTTTAATGACAATTGCGAATTACCTAGCAGAGAGTTCATGAATTGCCTCCATTGAGCCTTCCATTTTACAGTGAATGATCTTTTGAATAGTTATTCTTCTTTTGGAATCTATATTGTTTCCTTCACTCTTACTTGCCTAATTAGTGATCGTGACTCTACCCTTAATTGACCACTCTTGTTAGGTATCTTGTCGATGAAGTAGCATCTTAGCTTGTGTTTTTCTAATTGGAATTCTTATGGTGCTTTTGGCTTGTTGAACAGTTTAGTTGATTTGGAGTATTGGTTAGCTTGTTAGTTGGAATCAGAGAACTTGTCTAGTCTAACTTAATAGCAGGGTTAGGATCCTATTAATAAACATATGGGTCCCTTTTCAAAGTATTCAACATGGGCGATTTGATAATTACGGCTTTCAATGGCATGATTTTGTGTTTGTCGGAGGACCAAAGGTGTGAGCATCCTAGCTTTGAAGATGCCCTTGATTATCTAATTGTCTATCAAATGAAAAGAGAATTGCAGGAAAGTGCTATCATATGATTAAGAAAATGAATCATTTTAAAGAAGCAATTTGTAAACAGGCATGTTCTTTAAAGAAATGGGATGTGTCATATTTAAGACCCCATACTTCCCTAAAGCAATTTTGTTGTATGAGAGAGCTCTCTAAGCTTTATGTGTTTGTATTTTGATTTGTGCATGGACAAAATGTTGAGCTGATGCCTATGGTAGCGGTCACTTTTTAGTGTAATCTAGCAGTGAGTTGACTAAGACTTAAAAGAGTATGAAAGACTAATAGAACATTGTGAGTTTGCTCTAAGACTTGACCTTAACAATATATAAGTGAGATAGAGGAGAGCTCTAGATTATCTTAACTTGAATATAATGGAGGATGTGAGGATGACTCTCCTACTTACTCTCAAATTTGAAATGAAGAACATGTCCATTCCAAAGGAACTTAAGAATATTGAGAAGAAGCTTTTCTCAACATCCAAAGAAAGAAATAATCAAAGTCTAAAAACGTTCTTAAGAAAACTGTTCCTCTAATAGACTGATGTTCTTAATATGATTGATAGTTAACTATAGGATCAACATGACACATCTTTTTGCAAGACATTGTGACATGGATAGTGAAAGCTGCAACACTCCATATACTTTTAGCCATGAGTCCTTGGTAGAAAGTACTAGTTCAACAATGAGAAAAGGCCTCGTTGCATATATCCAGTGAAATTCTAGCTCGATGAAGGAGTAAGAAAGACCTAATGTCGTTCACCAACGATATTACTATTTTAGAATTTCAAGGAATATGTATGATGATGTTAAAATGCGATAGCTAAGTTGGGTGCATACATCTCAAAAGGATCATTTATGTGTTAGAGTAGTGGTTGACCCAAGGAATGACATCTATTATATGGAAACAAGTAGTGAGAAGAATGATGTCATATATAAGAAGGATGAAAAGGGGGAAATTGGCACTATTGATCACTGTCATCACTTCAAAAGATGGTGTTCAATACAAGGACTAATGTAGTAATCAGAAAGAGGAGGTGTCTAATGAGGGCTCTTGTACCAACGCTAAACTTAGTCCGCTTATTTCTGTAGGGATATGAAGGTGGAAGTCCATGTAGTATTTGCTTTGGTTGTTGAGAAATAAAATTTGGGTGGGGTCATGCCAGGTGGGTTGTTAGAGTATTAACTATTATTTTATAATTATTGTCATTACATTTTTATCTTTTTATAATTTTCAACCGGTTTTATTATTATTTTCCAATTTTTATAATTTTACTTATTTTACTTTTGCATTATTATTATTATTATTGTTGTTGTTGTTGTTGTTGTTGTTGTTGTTGTTGTTGTTGTTGTTATTATTATTATTATTATTATTATTATTATTATTATTTGTTATGATTAATGTTGTTGTTGTTATTGTTATTGTTGTTGTTGTCGTTATTGTTGTTGTCGTCGTCGTTGTTGTTACTATCAGTGTTAGTGGCAAAAAGATAAATTTCTTGTTCAATTTCTTTTATTATTTTGCTAATTTTCATAAGGATTTATTTACTTTAATTTTTATTCTCGTTGTTGTTTAAAACTTTTTGTCCCCATTCATTTAGTTATATCTCAATCCAAGATATATTTTATAAGCCTCACTTAGAAAAGTTGAAGGAAAATTAAACCATTCAAATTTTCCTTGCTACTAAAGGTTTCTAGGTCACCTAAAGACATCTTCAAGACTTAGAAATTATATGTCACACGGTTAAAAAAAAGTTTAATGATGAAGCAAATTAAAAATAAAATTTAAATGGAAATAATGTCATTTGACTTATAAATACTTATGGTAATTTGAAAAGAACAAGCATCTAAATATGACTATAGCTATTTTTTTGTCCCACATGACTACACCATTTGCCATTGAACACGCAAGAATAAGAAAGTAAGTAGGGAAGTTAATCCTCAGGTACCCCAACACATGTGACATTAATAATTCAAGGCCTAAGTTTTTAGATTGAATATTTTAGTACCTCGAAATTTGTTGACTGAATTTTTAGGTACTCTTTGTATTTTCTTGACTCCCTAAACTTTTAAATTTTACATTTTTAACCCCAATCCTTAAAAACTTACTTTCGAAATTTTTAAATTGTGCATGTGTAATTTCTTTCATTAGTACTGCTCGAGACCCTCTTTCATTTGATATCAGAACCACGTCACCAAAAATAATTAATATTATTAACTGTGCTTAGCATTTGAATCATGACCTACTGGCCCTACTCCTAATTATTCACATATTGTCCACACACTAGAAGGAACTATTTCAGTAACACCTCAATTAAACCATATCACTGAAATAGTTTTAAAATTAAAAGTTGAAGTAACAAAAATTAAGACTGAAGTTAAGGAGATTAAGAAGTAATTGTTTGTAATTCATCTTTCTTTAGTTGACGAGATTAGACATAGTGGAAAATCTACTTTAAGTATTAGTACTTCATTTCAGCATAAATTTCATTTCCAAAACCCAAAAAACAAAAATCCATTTCTTTTGCATGATATAAAAATCCAAAAAGAAGTAGAAGAAAAGTTAATCGAAAAATCATCTAAAAAGGCAGAGAAAGAAGAAGAGGATGGAGTATAAGCAGTTTAATCTTAAAGAATTACAAATATGTTTCATAAAGAACAAAATTCGAAAGAATTAAACAAAATCATGGGTACAATAGTTGATAAACAAGATGTGTTATCTGATGATAATGAAGTGACAAATAATGTCCAATTAGAAGAAGAAATATATCTACAACTAAACCTAATTAAACTACAAGATCTTAATGTTGTACCTTTAGAAGAAGTTAGAAGGAAACTAGCTAAAAAAAATGTGGTCAAATGGTATTTGACGATGAGATCAATGAGATTGGAGAAGACCTTAACATAGGTAAAATTGGGACCAATCTAGTTAACAATGTTGTTCCTAAGCTTGAAAATTTTGGTGAACCTTCTAGAAGAAATACTCATTTTATAAGACCTAGATACGTTCAAGTAGGATGAACAATCAATTATTTCTTTGTATTTATCCCAAGAAAAACTACGACCTTTGAAGAAATTGATCTTAGCTCAATTAGCCAAACATGATACATCTTAAACATCGATGGAGCTCGTAATAAAGAACAAATATTTGAACACTGAAAAAGAGGAATGAATAATGTCTTGAATTTAAATACCACATGGACTGCAGGAAATTTCTTAAATTATATCGAACACAGCTTTTCTGGCATTGCAGTCGATTGTATTCATTAAATGAGGATTGTAAAAATGCATTACGAATGATGGAAACACCAGCTGTAATGTTCAAAATTTATGTAAGAAAATCGAAACTGAGTTTATCGGAACCAACTTGATTTTGAAGAAAAAGCTAAAGAATGGCAAAGAAAGATTAATAATGTACAATTGTGGAATATGAGATATATGAAAAATCATATTGTTGAATTTAGTCAATATTATTATGAAATTGGACATAATGAAACCAACACGTTCTATGACAAATTGCCATATCTGATGAATTCCATAATTAATGAAAAGTACATTGCATGGCTTGAAAAAGTAGATGCCATTGATAGTCTTGGTTCAAGAATCTCTTATTTAAGAAAATTGGCTAATGATCAATGCCTTGATCTCCAAAAGCAAAAGAAAATGAAGAAATAGCTTTTAGCCTATTGGGACTCTACTCACCAATGGAAAAGGAACCTCAAAGGAGAAAAAAAATAAAATTTCATAAGAAAATGGGCTTTAACAAGTAAAGAGGAGAAAATATAAACGAAAATATTATAACAATTCACGCCCTACAAAACGAAGATTTTTTAGAAAAGTCGCTTATTGTCTAGTCGGGAAAAACAACTGAAAATGTTGGGCCTGCGGAGAAGTAGGTCATTATGTAAATGAATGTAAAAATAGGAAAACTAACAAGCTCATTGAAACCTTGGAAAGTCTAGATTATTTTGAACTCAGCGAGGATGAAGCATTGGATCTAGCTCTGAAAAACAAGGGAATTGTTGAGATTGTACTAGAAGATGAATATGAAGGAAGTGATTATGAAGAAACTAGCCACATGACGAAAAGTAGTTCAATTAGTCTAGGTGATCTTCAAGGAGAAGAATTTATTATACATAAAGAAAATGAAGATGCCAAAGGAAATTGGGTCCTTCCTATAATTCAGAAATACATCATCTATAAAAAATATATCTTTTAATTGAAGAATAAGTACATATGTGAAATGATGGAAGGAGATTAGAAATAAAATACTATGAGTATAACATGTGAGAAGTTAGTCTCATTAATTGGGAAAACATCATTAAGCATAACAAAGACAGAAAGTACAGTTATATCCATGTTGGAAGCGTCTAAGTTGAAATTACTCTATTACAATATTATGGCAAAGATATTGATCGTTATGCTTTGCTCTGTGATATCAGGCATACCAAATTTAATATTTAAACTATCAAAAGGATTAAAACTAATTTATGTAATGGAGTAGTAAGATTCAATTGTCCAAAGATGAATTTGCCAAAAACTTCCTATTCCTTAAGATAAAAATAATTGGGACGGATATGAAAAGAGCAAGTTACCCATTAAGGATATTTTGGGAAATAATCTACAAATTAGAAAATACTATAGATCCAAAGATTAAGATAACAATGACAGATGACAGAAAAATTTGAAAGTCCCACTCCTATGCAAAAAATCCAAAGGATAAAATCAAATCCTCAAGAGATAAAAATCGATAGGTCTTGGGTATCCAACTTTGCCAATCTCACGAAAATCAATAAGAAAAATGTAATAAAAATCGATGAAAATGATAAAATTACCATCAAGCCCCAATTATTAAGGAGTATAAGTACAAGATCAGAACGGAGATAGGGGTCTCCTTCAGCTAAAGAAGAGCTTAAAGAAGATAATACAATTAGTATGACCAAAGAAATGAATAGAATGAGTTTTGAATTCACAAGGCATAGTGTAGACTGAAGTATGATTTAGATAGGAAAGTCATTGGCTACAAAACGAGAACTGTTGGTGAGCCAATTTATGAGGATGAATTAGTCAAAAATATGACTATGAAGATATGCTATAAGGTCACTAAAACAAATCCCAATAGCATTTATATCCTAATAAATATATGTTTAGAGGGATATAATAACTATGAACTGTGTGCCTACATAGATAGTATTTGTTATGTCTCTTTTGGAAAAGATCTTTATTTTCAGAATTTATGTGGAAGAAAGTCAAGAATCCTTTACAAGTAAGAATAGCTAACATTAGCATAATGAGCCACAAAGAGGCCATAGAAGGCTTATCGATAGAAATAAGAGGAGTTCAATACATTATACTAATCCTATGGGCTATAGATCAATCCTCCCATGATATGATTATTGGAAATAATTTTCAAAGTCTATACTCTTCATGCACACAGACCATAAACCAAATAATATTCATAATAAATGGTCACTTAGTCTCCATTAACAAGTTAAATAAAGCTTACACTAATAAGAAGATTGAGTTCACACGCAGCCTGCGTGGTGAGATGGTAATGCCTGTATAATGAGAGATTGCACTAACAGTCTTACTACTTGAGTTATTTATTAAAGAGTAGATTGCTGAACAACAAAGACAATTGTGCAAAGAACTCTACTCTGATAATCCTCTAAAATTTTAGGATAAAGATAAGACATTTACAAAGATTACTTTATTAAATCCCAACACTAGTTGGAGTCAAACAAATGGTACATATATTAGGATATCCAACAATTTGATAAACAAATTAAAGAACTTCTGGATAAAGGATTAATCAAAAATAGCAAAAGTCCTCATATCAGTCTAGTTTTCATGATAAGAAATCATGCTTAAGAAAAAAGAGGAAAAGGTATAATGACAATCAATTACAAAACAGTTTAATGATAATACTGTCTTTGATGGCTAGTATATTATTAACAAAACAATAATTTTCAATAAAAATCAAAAAGTCTCTTGGCTCTCAAAAATGGACTGCAAAAGCGGATACTGGCAGATAAAAATTGATGAAGAAAGCATTACTTTAATAGCTTTCAGTGCCCCTCAAGGACATTATGAGTGGATAATAACACCATTTGGTTTTAAAAATGCACCTCAAATATTTCAAAAAAACTAGACAAAATTTTCAAAGATCTTAATCACTGTTGTCTGGTTTACATTGATGATATCTTTGTTTTTTTTCAAGACTATAGAACAACACAAAGATTATGCCCTAGCTATTACTTAAAGATGCATTAATCATGGCATTATTCTTGGTAAAAATAAGTGCATTTATGCTGAACAGGAACTTGAGCTTTTAGGTGTAGACATAAAAGTTGGACAAATCATCCTACAAAAACATGTTTTGAATAAAATAGAAACTTTTCCTAAAAAGATTGAAGATAGGAAGCAATTAGAAAGATTTCTTAGATGTCTTACCTATACTTTAGGTTTCATTAAAGATCTAGCTAAATTAAGAAAACCATTACAGTAAAAACTCAAGAAATAAGTAAGTTGGACATGGACCCCTAGCGATTCAAACATTATTCAGAACTTTAAAAAGATGTGTAAAATTTTCCTGTTCTTAATTTGCCTAATAAAGCAGATGATTTAACCTTTGAGACAGATGCCAGCAATGACCACTGGAGTGCAGTACTCAAAATCAAAGAATGAGCAGACTCTGCAAATATTGCAATAAAAATTTTAATAAAGCAGAATGCAAATATCCTATGATGGAAAAAGAAATCCTTGTAGTCATAAGGGGAATTGAAAAGTATTTAATCTTCTTAGCCCCAAAACCTTTTCTTATTCAAATTGATTGCAAAGGAATAGTTGATTTTGTGAAAAAGAATTTATCAAATATGCAAGCACAAGGGTGACTCTTGTATTGACAATTATGGCTTAGCTAGTTTTCTTCTCAATTGAACATATATAGGGATCAAAGAACTCTATTACAGATAGTTTAGAACTCGCCAATGGTGATCATCAAAGCAGAACTCCTGTTGGAAAAGGAGGAAATACAAAATGAAATACAATTACTGTTAGAACGGGTTTCTCCTTCTAGTAGAATCCTTATGGATATTTTGGATTCCATACAAAAAGTATATCATGCTTTGATCTGCTGTTTTACACCTACCTAATAGAACAAAGATATAGCCTTTTAGAGTTATAAATGAATTACCTAAGATTTCCTTATGATATTCAAGAAAAAACAAGTTCTCATGTTCAAGAAAAATGGTTCAATGACCTGTATGCAGCCTGTATCGACTACTATTATAATGACTCTTATGATATTTGGATGTCATGGAGTACTACGATCTTCTTTTCTGATAGATCTAGAGTTGGTGGTGTTAGATTCCCAACTAATTCAATCTCTCTAGATGATCCCATCATGAAAGCTCAAGAATATAAAATGGTAGCTTATCTTATGGAAATCCCATATCCAAAGCACCCATTCTTCTCAAGACTAACTAAGTTTCAACAGTGCATGTTTAAACATATCCATTAGCTTTTCACATCTCCTTATGGTCCAACAAAAATTCCATATATTAGGAGCCTCTATGTCGAGGAACAACGCGTAGTAATCGAATATGAAAATGGAAAAGCCAAACTAGCCCATTATCTTGTTCAATTAGTTGATTTAGATGATCCCAACGATCAACGACAAGAATGGTTTCAAGAACGGTAAGAAGTAGTTAGTGATCCCGCTTTGGCAAAAGCCATTGGCTTTACAATATTTATTATCAAATGTGGGCAGTAATTGAAAAAGAAATACCACTAAAGCATTGGGAGAACAGTACTGTCATTTATCATAATGATCTCAGAAAATATATGAAGGTAGAATGAGCTACTTGAGAGGACATCTTTGATTATCTCTTCGGCATTGGAGCTGGAAAGTTGTTATTAGAAAAAGGAAAGAAATATCTTCATGAACTATTCGAAAGATAGGATCCAGAGCATTTTCAACTTGATGAAGTTTTTTATGATTATCTAGATAATGATGGATTGGAGGACATTATTGGAGATGAAGGCACGCAGAATCTCAATATGGATGATTAGTCTTGTCAGCACTAAAGGTTCTGAAAAGTTGTTGCTCCATTATTGTACTATTTTGACAAGTGTCAAGTCAATAAAATAATGTTGTTTGTTGTAGCCATGTGAGGACAACTGTAGTCGTGTGAAATATCAGTGTGTACTGTAGCTATTAGGGCATCCTTTGTAGCACACCTTCTCTATAAAAGGAGAGACTGAGTGCTGAGAAGGGACATGTTCATTTAAGCATATTTGAGTAAAAGAGAAGTCGGGAATCTCTGTTTGACTATGAGCAAGCATCTCTGATGATCTCAGTAGTTTAAATTCCTCTTAAATCTTTCCATTGTAATATGTCCGCTTTCAAGCTTTCAATAAAATAAGTTTCCCAATGGCTAATGTTATTTAATCAAACCTTATGTCATAAATATTATAATTTCTTGATTAAAGCTCCACTATCCTTTAAAATATAAAAAAACTTGATTAGTGACTATGGTCCGAAACAGCCAAGTAGGAAACAAAACGGATTTGTGTTGTGCTTGATCTACGTAAGGTATGGTTGAGATTAGCAATCTTTGTAACAAGAAGTTAGAGGAATGTCAGGGTCCAACCCCGACTAAGTTTAGGTAATAGTTGAAACTCTCTAATTAAGCTTTAATTATATTTGCTAAGCATGGTGTCCTATGACCACAACAAAATAATATTTATGATATAAGCGGTAGATTGTGATAACTAGTACTAGTAAATTCATTAGAAGAATTTTAATCGTTTAAAATAAGTACATTTTCCGGCAAAACCCTAAAAATAGCTTATTTGTATATTTTACACAATTCTATGGTCTTTTTGTAATTTTTAAAAGTTTTAGGCCAAAAGTCAGAAACAAAATAGTACGGGAGGCATTAAAAAATTGAAACCATCGTTCAGAAGGTAGCAAACAAATCATAACATCATACCTCAAGGTACTAAAAAATTAAGCCAAAAAAGTGAAGCCCAAAAAAATCAATGACATCTATGTCAAGGTAGTAAAAAGTCAATTACCAAAAGTAAGTATCTGTATTCTTCCTTTGTTTTTTCAAGAACAAGATAAATTAATTAAATGTTAATGAGTAATTTAATATTTATAATATGAAGCTCACCGTATTGAATGTTAAAATGAAATTTAACTCTAAGAAATCTTATTTGATCTTATAAATTGAGTGTTTGTCTTTTCGGGTAAGATGTTTTCTAATAGTACAATTTTGGGAGGGAAATACATAGATTTGTCATATTCCTACTTTTTAGAGAAATTGATCATTTTCTTATAAAGATATTTGTTGATGTAGCATCCAGCATAGATTTTCTAGCTAGACAAGATATTATTATTGTTAGGGATGTCACATATTAGTATAGAACCTCACTTGAATTTATTATCAATTTATCATGGACCTTAGCTCAAATGCCTCCCTCCTTCAATCTTTCCAACAATTCTAACAAAACAAATCATACTTAAAATGCCAAAGACCATTGAAAACTCATAGGATACTCCCTATAATGAATTGATGGTAGACGATGACGCATATCTATACTGAGATTGTTGAAGCTAGCACCTTTCAAAGTCATATCATATGCCAGATTCCCTAATATAATATAAAATAAAATATGATCTAGTTATTCCTTCAGTCAATGCCATACAATAGGTTTTGATGAAATTTAAACTAGAATTAGTCAGAGTATCGTTAGAGTGACTCAACTTGTCGCCTTTGTTAGAGAGTTGGTGTATCATGTAAGAGTACCAAAATAATTAGAGGTAATGTACGCAAATTGCTTAGTCTGACTAGCTGAATAATATGGAGGAGCAATCTGATCAAAACAAACAGCTCCCTAACAATAGTTAATTATCATGATAATATGATTGATTCCTAACTCATTTATTGCATCGATCCCAATGCATTTCGCGCCAAAGTGGTCAAAGAATCATATCATTTATTTTGCAAGGATAAGACTGTCTGAATTGTAACAATAACTTCTTGAGGTTTGAGTAGCTTACTCTAATCAAAATATGTTAGACTTAGTTGCCTTTTCTTGGCACATTTGATTGAAAATGATTGAGGAAAATAGTTAGAAATTATTTAGGAGCATCTTTGCCATATGCTGAAGGGGGTAAAAGCAGCCTTAGGAAGCAAAGCAAGTTGGAATTCAAATTGAAATTACACCTAGCTGTCACTATCAAGCATTTAATGCTTGGTGGAGTGCTCAACCTTAGACATCTTCATTAGGAGACAAAGAAAGCAAAGTAGCTAAGAGGATTATAGCGCGACACCTATATCAAAGGTCATCTTGGAGAGCGTTGCTGAGGAGATTATTCTAATTATAAAATTTAATTGTAATACATAGGCAACAAATCTTTATCTTACAAATGCTAGAATGAGTAGATGCCTAAAAATGCTTCCCCCCCTCAATCCAAACTTCTTATTAATCCAAACTTTACAATCGTTGATCAAAATCTTAGGCAATCTCAGCCCCTGGATTTATCTTGATAACCGTCAATCTCTCCCTTTTTACTGGGTACATTAGGTCTCAGGTTCGATTCTCCCCTCCCTCATTGTATTGTTATCTTTACTGGACATATTAGGTCTCAAGTTCTATTCACCCATCCCTCATTATATTGTATTGCCCTTTGTGGTTCATACGGACCAAAACGTTTTTTATTTCCATCATTATTATTAATATTTTGCATTTTTCAATACAAATATAAATTTTAGCATGTATTATTAGAGATAATAGAACAATAAATATGATTTTCATGATTATTTTCATTATTACTATTGTTGTTGTCGTCATTGTCGATATCGGCAATGTTATCTTCCTCTTTGAATTTGATAACATAGTCGATATTAATTATGATCATCTAATTATCAAATAGAGATTAGGAGATTATAATGGATATAAATTTTTTTATTATTTCATTATTATAGAATAAGTTCATATTTTAGAAGTTTTAACTTAAGGAAACTGAATTATAATTACTGAACAAGCCGTAAAACCTTATGTGACACCTTATTATTAACACATAATATAATATACACATTTATATAGAAATAATAAACATTTTTTATTTCCATGATTATTATTATTATTTTGTCTTTTTTTTATACAAATATACATAGAGCATGTATTACTAGAGATAATAGAAATATAAATATGATTTTCATAATTATTTCCATTATCACTATTGTTGTTGTTGTCGTCAT
Source organism: Selenicereus undatus (assembly GCA_017589665.1). Classification (NCBI taxonomy): domain Eukaryota; kingdom Viridiplantae; phylum Streptophyta; class Magnoliopsida; order Caryophyllales; family Cactaceae; genus Selenicereus; species Selenicereus undatus. Next base: position 70,671,206 of record JACYFF010003369.1, read on the forward strand.
TGTTATTATCATCGTTGTTATCTTTCTCTTTGAATTTGATAACATAGTCAATATTAATTATGATCATATATATGTAGGGATTGTGCTAAAAAATTACATATTGTAAGCATAATATAGCACACTGCAAGGGTTGAACGTGAAATATAAAAAAAATTAAAAATAAAACACGATCATCATATTAGGCCCGTGAAGCTGAATTTCTTTCACATTTAATATAATCTATTTAACAGAAGAAAATAAACGAAATATTTTTCTTTTTCTTTCAAAGCATACATATCTTATAATTATATTTAATTAATATAAATCTTAAAAGTATAATTAATGTTTTAACGTTTCAAACAAATTGACCAAAATCTAATCTATTTAACGCATAAGAAAAAATGAAATAATTTTTGTTTTATTTTAAACCATACAAATCCAATAATCAAATTCTCTTCATAAAACACCTAAAATTATAATTAATCTTTCACCGTTTAAAATAAAATGTCCCAAATCGTCATAATACTTCAAACTAAGAAATATCTCAACTCAGAAATCTGAACTCAACCCATCTCTTACAAGACAATATAAGGGCATTGGAAGTTTATGTCAAAACCCATGAAACTATTACATTGACCTAAAAACCAAATGTACAAACTATGAATACATAATTATATTAGCACCCCCTCATGAACCACTTTAAACAGCCAAAAAAGCTATATAATAGCATAAATATAATGTTCAAATTATTTTCGTTGAAAGACAAATTTTATTTGTGTTACATGCGAAACTAAAACTAAACCGACTTTAAAATAGTTTATACTTGACTTCACTAGAGAATTAACGACTTCATAAATTTTTACTCACCAACAAGAAGAGGAAGTGGACTTTTTGTTATTGACGTCATAAATTGACTTATCATCTTCCTATTTATCATGCTTTGTAACAAATTCACTATCTATTGTCTCCATCATACTTATATAGACTTTTTTCACAATTATATAGTTTTCAAATATTAATCTCATTAATTATGCACGAAGTGTTTGTATACTTAACTTTTTCGTTGAGTTTTTCCATTATCTCCTCTAAATTATAATATTAATCATGTCTACCATAACTATTCGTTTATTATTTTGATAATATGTCTACAAAATATTATTTGAACATACTTCGTGCAAAGTACGGGTCCAGACTAGTTAACCAAAATGGGAAAATATTAATACCCACAGAATCTATCAAAGATCTTAAGCGAAATATTCCTTCACTTAAAAATTAAAATCAAGGGTTCAAATTGGGCAACTTGTTCAATGGCTAATTCGTCCGCATCCAATAGTCAAGGAGTCTTAGCGTATATCTACGAATAGAAGACCAAAGTGAAGGGTGAAGGTTACAAAACTTGAACTAAAAGATATAACATATTGAGGCCAAAGCATTGTAAACCTTGTACCCAACCTTTATACTTCAAACTTATTGTACTATACTTGTGGTGGCAATGAGAATCACTACTCTTGTGATTGTTGAGTGTTGTCTTCTTGAGAGTTAGAGAATTCTAGGAGTTGAGCTTATCAGATTGTTATGTGGAAATTTTGACTATAAGCAAGGAGTAGGGAAGCGCTTGCTGAGTGCGTTGGCGATCTAGGTAGAGTTTTCGATATAAACTCGATCTATGGGCCTAAGGAGTAGATAGGTTCTTGTTGAACTAGTTAACTGGTTTAGCCTGTTAGAGTGTTAGGAGAAAACTCTGACGGTGGGAAAAGTATCAGAGGACATTTGCTAAGATTATCTCGAGGAGATAGCAAAGTGCTTGAAATCATAATGGAGGGCCTTAGGCAGAGACGTAGCCCATTGCTTGGGTGAACTTTGTAACAAAATCCATTGTCTTATATCTCCTTACTTTCTACACAGCACAGCCTCTCTTTGAGCACTATTATTCACTACTTGTTAGAGTTCCTGATGTCACTATCTCTACAATTATGTTTATACTTTCAGAGTGTTTGTCCTTATTGTTTTTCCTTATTACTCCCATTCTCAGAATCTCTATTATTGTTATTGTTCATAGTTTGTCGTAAGCAAAAAGTTTTTAAGTACCTAGGTCTTCACTTGTCACCCTATCCACCCACCTCTATGGTGACATGCCTTGACTAGTGGGACCGACAGAGAGAGTTCTTCCTATAAACAAGACACAATAAACAAGAAAGCAAGTATGGCCAAAATCACACAATTGTAAGATAAATTGAGTTTGGGTAATATAATCACCAAATGTCATGATTGGTGGAACAAATATTTGAACTGTCAAGCTAAATTTGCTTACAATATAGTGAAAATTCAATTTAGAAACAAAAATGGATCAAAAGATCCATAGAATTCCATGCAGAAAACAGAAAATGAAAAACCAACTTGATACGTAGGCAAAGAAAACAAGTAAAATAAGTTGTCACATATTCATGCAGTAAAAAATGGTACGACATTAACTATGAATCATTATCATATATTTAAATTTAAAAATAGTTGTATTGGCATTGTTTATACCTTTTTTTACACCTAACAGAGACTATTTTCATAAAATAAATAGAGATCAAAAGTCCAAGTTCTGACACCATTTTAAATTTCCTTAATAGTCATAATAAAACCAAATATCCCTTATATTATTACTTGGTCCCAAATACTGAATTTATCATTATATAAGAAATGGTTCAACAATTTTCTAAGATTTTTTTTTCTTGTTTTTAATATAAAGTATGATGCAAAGACCGATATAAACGAAATTTGAACACAAATTTTCAGCAATAGATTCCAAAAATTTGAACCCAAGCATCTAATAACTGCATAGCTAATTATTTGAATTGAGTAAAATTTTAAAAATGCACGATCAAGCCATTAAAACATTAGGCATGACTTCCTTTTTTTTGGGTAAATTAATTAATGTCAATGCCTTACTTGACGTCATATAATGTGAGTCGACCTGTGAGAACAACGATAATTATATGTACACATACCAACAAATATCTAGGTTTTGTAAGTTCTTATTCTCTAATAAAAATTATTACAAATGTTGCATGCTACACTACTTAAAAAGTTACAATGGAAATCAACGAAGGATCTCATCTTCAAATGATGAAAAAAATCTTCAAATAGTGACACTGGGGAATTGGCAAGTTCCATGACCTGTTCACATGCGCAAAATATTATGTTATACACATAATTAAAAAAAAAAAAACAAAAGGGGTCATCTTAAATAATTAATTTTGGGGCTATTTTCTCAATTCTCCAACAAATCTGTCTAGCATTTTGGACACGTATGATTCGATACGTGTAGTTTTAAAAAGAAATATTATTTCCAAAGTTTTAATAAAAAAATGTAAGGAGCGTTTTGTGGAACAAGCTTTTAAAGAGGGAGGTTTTTTTGGGGGGCGAGGAGGGGATACGTTTTTTCAAAATCCATACACTTACTTGGGTCAGTAGTGGTGAGAGAAGCCAGCCCATTAAAGTAACAAGGTTCACCAGAGCTCCTGAACTTGGCCCAATAAGCGCTGAAAGCATAGCTCGCATGCCAGGTCAACGAAACGGGCTCATAGCAAGCCTTTCCAGGCCCAAGGGCCGCTTCACAAGTCCCATCCAATTGCCGGCACATGTCCGACAATACAGGCCCAAGCCCACTCATGTTGGCAAATCTAGCCAGGACACACCATATCTGACCTTCATAGGCCCTGTTGTTTTGGGGCTTGGGCAAGGGCTCAAAGTGGTTCCGGGTCCCGGTCAAGTCGATCGCGTACAAGGGTGAGCCACTTGGGTGCAATAGCCCCCAATGTCGCTCTGTGCCTGGCCCATTTTTGAGGTTCTCATTGTACAATGAGAAAAAGAATGTGGGTATAATCACACCAGGCCGAGCTGGGGTGCCTAAGGGCGGGTTGGCTGCCATCTTATGTATGAGATTCCGATTGTATGTGGCCGCATTGTGTATGTTCGCTCCTGGTTGGTCGAGGTCACCATCGTTAGGCCACCCGGTCTCCGATATGGCTATCGAAATGTTTGGAAACCCTAGCCTTGCCATGGCAAAATGAACCGAGTCCAACATTTGGTCCAGAAGGTTGGTGTACACCAACCCACTGCCAGGATCAGTGTAGCTCAGATTACCACCTTTGAATAAAGCAAAATTTAGGCTGATATTTTCCGGATTCTTGGCCCAAGGGAAGTAGGGAAAAACATTGAGGAAGAAATAAGAGCTGGTCTTATTTAGAAATTGAAGGAGTGGTACTATAGTTGATAAACTCTCAGCATGGAAAGTACCGTTAGATGGTGGGAAACTCAAGCTCATAAAGTTCATGGCCATAGGAGCTCCAATCTTAATATTATGTATATTGTGGTTCCTCAGGCAATTTTTAAGGTGTTGCATGGCCAACACAAGGCTTTTCCATTGGGTTAGGGTTTGATTGCCATAGACTTCATTCCCAACCATGATGTACCTAATCATGGTCCGAGGGTAGTAGGCTAAGACATTGTCACGAACCCATTTCTTGGCTATTGACTCGTTGGATGCAATATTAAAGATATCACCATTTTGCACCATGATGGACACTCGAAGGCCAGTCCCAGCTAAGAGCTTCAATGTCTCTGGATCCGCATCATAGAGCTTGACAATGCCAGCCTTCATCGACCTGATGTACTCGATTGATCGATATGGTGAGGGCAAATTGTCCCCTTGTCTCCCGTAGTTGATACCGATATGGTTTAACTTTGAAAACTGCACACCATCTATAGGAAAACGTTACAAGAAAATGAAAGGGTCAAGAGACTTTTATTGGAATAATTGGTTTATTTTCATCGATCATAACTTGAACAAAAATAAAAGAACTACTTATTCAACCAAAAATCTAGTATAAAAATAAAGTGCCTGAAAATATTCGCATCAGTTAACTCACTTGAAAAGGCAATGAAAGTTGAGAAGCTCAAAATGGCAACCAGAAGAGTATCCATGGCTGCAACCTTTGTTTTCACTATAACTGTAAAACTTGGATTTGTGATATAATGCTCTTTATAGGGATAAAGTTGAAAGCAAGCTTGAAATTGCTCAACTGCCTCATTAATTTTTCATAATCTTTGTTAATTGTGAACATGAGACTTAATTAAGGCATTGAAAATACTTCTAATTATAACGATCTTTGGTGATGCTCCAATGCAAATAAATAAAAAATTAATCCTCAAGATTGAAGACTCATGCAAGAGTACTAATATTTCCTTTTGCGTCAATGTGTTTTGAAATAATTGAGGCAGTTTAGAGGCATGGTCGGCATGGACACTATGTTATTAGTGCATTTCTTTTGTAATGCAGCTTGACTTAATTGCTGCATGTCTAAGATTGTGTTTCTCTAATTAATTGTTGTCCTTTATCATCCACACTGATAGCGTGGCTTAGATATGACAAAACGATCCGAATTCATACATGTATTATGGCTTAAAATCTAAATTTGAATCAAATGATACGGATTCACTACTAAAGGTTTCGCCAATAAAAGGTTACGTTCTTCATATGCCATTCGATATTGTTCAAGTCGAAATTCATCATCCCTAGGAATTTAATTTGCTTGGTTTTTATGCCATTCGATATTCGAAACTTAATTTATTTTGCATGACTAAATTTATATTACTTGCCAGGGAGTACGTACCACTTGCTTCTGTAATTTGCTTGGCACCAAAAAAAAATGGCTGAGTAGAGCTGGCAAATAAACAGGTCAATTTCACACCGGCCTTGAAAATAGTTTAAATTTGCCTGAAATTGAAAGATGACATGTTTTTACGCTAAAGAAAGAGTCATATCTTGTCGACATCAGGTCAAAATCGGTTTGAATCGGGTCAGGTTCGGGTTCATGTCGTGTGATCGTGTCTGGTCAGGCTTTATCAGGTCTAGCTGGTAGTAGGTTTGTGTGACTGATGACGTAAACATTGGAGGGAAGCAAGCCCCAAAAAAATAAAGGAAAAAAATTGAAGTGAAGAAATTGAATGGTAGGCTCCAGAATATAAGTGGCGGCAAAGTATATGATTTTTGCTATGTGTTTAGTCTCAATAATTTTTTTTAAAAAGGCGAGTATACAATTTAAGTTTAACTAGCCAACTTAAATAAATATAACTAGACAACATAAACAAAAATTCCTTTTATTCTATATATGTAGTTAATTAGACAAGGTTCAATACGAATAAATTTGTTGAATATGACATCATGAGCTAAATGGTCGTTTAAACATTATTTAGAGACACTAAGGGTCTGTTCTTTTCGTTGGTAAATTGGGGTTGGTAAAATGTTGAATTTGGTTGAGGTAGGTTGAAGTTGGTATTTTTTATCGAAGTTGATTGAAATAAGTTGAAATGAGTTGAACCTGGTATATTTTTTATATTAGTTAAAGTAGTGAGAATAAAATTGGTTAAAATAGTAAGAACAAAATTTTGAAGGAGGTGGGTTGAAGTTGATTGAAATGGGTTAAAATTGGTTGAAATAGGTTGAAGTAGATTGAAATGGATTGAAGTTGGCTGAAATGGGTTGAAGTGGACTGAAGTTAAAAAATTAGAAAAGACCAATGAAAAGAATAGAACCTAAGACACATTAAGATCCCCAATTAATCCAATTTTGTGAATTCGTTACAAATGTAAGTCATATCTAGATTAAGCTAATATGAAGTTAGTACATTTTGTTTTTAAGGTGCATTATTTTGAATTGGGCTTGACATTACTTGGTTACTAAGTTGAATTATCTTCTGATTTTCTTCGGATTAGTTTTTTTTTTAAATAAATTCGAATTAGTTCATCGTATACAATTTAATTTTGTCGGTTTCATTTTGCAAGGCTAACGTACAGAATGAGACACCATGCTTTTAATTATTTTTGACATGGATAATTATTAGGCAAAAGATAAGGGTCCTGTTTGGCAAACAACTGTTAGCTGTTAGCTATTAGCTGTTTGTATTAGCTGTTAGCTGTTTGAATTAGTTGTTTGTATTAGCTGTTTGAATTAGCTGTTTGTTGAAAAACTGTTTGGTAAAATTAGCTATTTCTGACAAAGTTGTGAGATAAAAAGCTAATTCTTCAAAAAACTCTTCCAAAAAGCTCATGGAATTAGCTTTTTCAAATTAGCTTTTTGGACCCAAAAAGCTCTTTTAAAAAGCTCTTTCACCAAACACCCCAATTAGCTTTTTTACTTGGTCAAAAAACTAATTTTGGTCAAAAAAGCTCTTTTTGGCCAAAAAGCTCTTCAAAAAACTCTTTACCAAATAGGGTCAAGGCCAAAACAAACGAAGATTCCCCTGCCTCTCAAAACTGAGCTGTTTTAATCATCATTTGTTTTAATTGTAAGCACATTGACCTGCAAAAATCAATGTCTTTCAAATGCTAATACTTATCATTAACTCATTAATTAATTAACCAAATTGTTAAGGTACTACAATGTGTCTCACTTGGTGCAACTTTGCTGACAAGCAACCTCCTAGATTTTTTTGCAAGTAATTGACAATTGATAAGTTACCTGACTTGAAAGTTATTTAGCTGTAGTCCCTTTTTTTAAAGGTATGACACATAATTTTACCTTTTTGACATCAATGCAAACTAAGTGTAGTCCCTCATAAAAATCTTTTCCAATACGCACAAAAAGTTTCCACATTCATTTGTTTGATTCCACATATATCTTTCCTAATAGATCCAATATAGGATGCAGGAAAAAACTTTTCTAGAAACGATTTATGCAATGCAGTCTATGTAGAAAAAGATCTAGCAGGCATATAATATAACCAGGCCTTAGCATTACCAAGCAAAGTAAAGGGAAAGACCTTTAGTCTAATTTGGTCATCAGGAATTTTTTCAGGCACCATAGCAGAACAGGTAATAAGGAATTCACTAATGTGTCTATAGGGGTCATCTCCAGCTAATCCATGAAACTTAGGTAATAAATTGATGAATCCAGAGTTCAGTTTCAAGGGTTTATCTAATACAGCATAAGTAATGGACATGGGTTGGGTTTCGAGCTTAGGGGCAGCAAGTTCCCGAAGAGTAGATATTCTTACCTCTTTAAGCTTAAAAATTACTGACAATCTGCAAAAATTACAATAAAAACAAAACAATAAAAGTAGTAAAATTAACTAGAAGTAAACTAGCAATTTAATTTTCTTTCCCCGGCAACGGCGCCAAAATTTGTTAAGCTTGTCGAGAGCTACAAATTTAACCATTACTTTGGTTATTAAACACTTTTTATAGCATAGGAAAGTAAGGATCGATCCATGAGAAAAGATTGTTGTAAAAGGCTAGCTTAATCCTAAATGATTTTACTAATTCAATTTATTAAGTCTAATCTTAATAATTCTAAAATAATTAAAATCTAATGAATAAAAATATCAAAAAATACTCAATGATGATCCTAAATATTATAAATCATATTCTGGAAATAAAACAGTAAAAAGATTCCCTAAATAATTTTAAAAAACAGAATAGTAACTAAAATTCTAATTAAAAATCAATAACAACCAATAATAGTCAGAAAATAAATATTAAAAAGAATTGAACAGTAACCTAAAATATTATTATCCAGGTATATAAGCTTATAAATTCTAAATTGTATCTAATTAATTTCAAAAAAAATCAGATCAGAAAATTAGCACAGAATATCAAGTAGAATAATAAATCAGCAATTAGAAATAAAATAATCTGCATTAATCTAAATACGAAAATAATTAAGAAAATTACCCTAATTCTAGGAAACAATTTTCTGTACTTAAAAATACCTAATAATCGTGAATTAATAATTAAAATCGAAATTTTCAGAATTAATAACCTAAAAACCTGCACATATCAATTTCACAAAATAATTCTGAAAAATTATCAAATAAATTCCAAAAATTACGAAACTAAATATGGGAAGACTAGGGAACTCTATAAACCCTAGGGACTGATAAAAATTGAAAAATAACAAAAATAAATATTTTCAGTTTAATTTCTAACAAATCGGTAATTAAATACTAAAACTGAATATAAATCAATCTAAAATTATAACCACTCTAAAAATCAAAATCTAAACTATCTAAAATTACTTAGATACTCCTAAGGGACTATAATTTTGAGGGGGGTCAATTGAAATTATATTGAAGCTAATAAAACTAGAACAAAAATCAACAAACTAATCAAATTAACTCTAAGCAACAAATAATAATCAAAAGTTGTCAAATTTATGAAGGAATACTTAGTATAATCTCAATCTGCCATGCAAATTAATATTTTTCATCAACACACAAGTTCATTTCATTCATGATTTGAACTGTAGAAGACATTCACCAGCAATTCTTCCCCGTTTTTCCTTAAATTCTAGTTTACTTAGGTCCAACCCTAATATAAACCCTACTGATTTGATAATCTTTACACCAGCGCAAAAATTTAACCAAACTAGAGCATTAAGAATTAAAAAAACATCATTTAACACTTTGTAACCAATTTACCAGCAAATCGATTTAACAAAGATCTAAAGCGATTACCTAATTAAAAGATATGGGTTTGAGCCATCCATGATTAATTAGGGTGATACCTAAGCCTAAAAAACTATAACTTTTACGTATTATAGTCTTCTAAACTATCAATCAAAATTGTATTTAATCAACTAGCATGCATTCTAATCAATTTAATACAAATTTCATAAACGATAAACGTTAATCGCTAAAGAATCATGAATAGAAATCTACTAGGCATTAAAGCATAAGACTTGTTTAGAATGGCTTCAAGAAGATTATACTAAGCATAAAAAAATCTACTCACTCATATTAAAAATAAAATTACACAAATTACCCAAATACTCCATGTTTAATAACTAAACTTATAAAATAAAAGGAAAAAAAAAACAAAACAAATCAATATTACTTGATAATGGTGAGGCTTTTGACGATGATGGTGGGGTTGAAGATGATTGTGATGATGGAGAAGGAATATGATGGAGGAGATGAGAAGTGTGAAACTTGTATGGATGGGGTTTGCGTGGGTGCTGTGGTGATTGAAGTGTGACGATGATGATCATGAAGTATGATGAAGGTGGACGGCTTGAAGGTGGCGAGATGAAGATGAGGCTCGCGTGATGATGAGGAAGGTGATGTTATGGTGAGGAAGGAGGAGGTATGGTGTCGTGGTGTGGAGATGGAGCGTAGGGGCTAGGCGTGAGATGGTGATGATGAAGATGATAGATGATGACTATGGTGAAGATGGAAGAGGAAGAAGAGGGGTTGTCGTGGGTTGGGGTTATATGTCGTGAGGTGTGTGTCGAAGGCTGCGTGATTCAGTGATGTCCCTTTTATTTTCACGGTGAGGATGATTTATGATGGAGAGGATATGAGGGGAGAGGTAGTAGCTAGGGTTTTTTTTATCTTCTTCCTTTCTTCCTTAGACTTCTTCGCCCTCAAGACTTCTTACTTTCCTCCAACTCTCGAAACCCTAGCCCAATTATATAATTATGAAAATAGTATTTTTCATAAATTATTATTTTTGGACCGTCTTTATAGCCAAGCGTGTAAAACCCGAATTTCGACGTCCTCTTTTCTCCTCTTTATTAAATTAATACTAACCCTGAAAAATATATAAAATAAAAAAAATTAGACGAAATAATATATATAATATAATCAAAATAATTATAAAAATAATGCATGATTTTTGGCTTAACAGTGTGTGTGTGGGGGACAGAGAGAGAGAGAGAGGGAGAGAGAGAGAGATCGAGGGAGAGAGGAAAGCCGAGAGACAGGGAGAGATGGTGGGTCGGTCAGGCATAGCAGCAGCGTGTTTGGGGGATGGTCGTTGGCTCATGGCACCTCTGCTGACCAAACTCAAGCCTTGGTGCCACTTGGGGCGAGATTTGAAAATTAGGGTTTGAAAGCCATGGCCACCACCATCACGACCACACTATTGACAGTGGATTCAGATTCTGACAATGGACCAGAATAGAGAAAGGAAAAGAGTAGTAGTAGCATAAGTGGTTCAAGGAGGGGGAAGGGTCATGCAAACACTATCAGTAGCAGCATGAGGATCGGGGGCCAAAGCTTAGCTTCGATTTGGCACCACTAACCCATTGATCGGGCCCCTTAGCTTGAAATCGAGGTGGGTGATTCTCGATTCCCTAACCTATTAATAATTTGCAAAGTTTTATTCATTCGTTTATTTATTGATTCGGTTGTGAAGACAAATTCTAAATGAATTGAGAATTACAGGTAGTAGGTGGATTTTTGAGGTTAATTGAAATGATTTGGTGATGCAGAGCAACTCCCGAGCTTGGGCCTACTCTCACTAGTGAGGGTCATCAACCAAGTCAGCCTAATATTGACTTTAGGTCAAGAACTAGGTCCCCCTAGGTCAATATTGACTTGGGACCCTTAAGAAGGTCCAAGTAAGGTTAGAAAAGGTGGTTGAGCCATTAGTAGCCCTAAATAAGGAGTTAATAACTTAGTCCTCGCAAAACCACCTTCATTAGCTCATTTTCAATTCTATGCAAAATACTTTGCTACATTTCTAGCTCAAATTTGACTAAGCAAATGAGTTCCAATTTCGATAAATTATACATGGATGGAAAGCCCCAAATGTTTACTTTCTGTAGAGTCTAGAATCGCACTTAAACTCTGAATATTGAGGAAGTTATAGGTCAAATACCAAGTAAGGGTCGGTCCAAAACTGGAAAATGCACAGTTCTGAATTTGGGCTTAATTGAGGAGGCTAAGACTATAATTTTAGAGATTAATCAGCTCGGAATGATTCATCACACACAAGGGAAGAGTCGACATGTGGCGTCACCTTATTTTGAGGAGTAAAGCCTACTCATGGCTCTCTAGAATATGGATGATGAATCCTGAAAAATACAGCTCATAATGATTATAATTATCTTAAGCATCTTAATTTATTTTCCTAGGATATTTTGTAAGTCTCATATTGATCCACTTTCCTCACTAATGTATAGCTAATTCCCCCTCTCATTGGTATTTATGGACCGAATTACCTCCATGAAAAATAAGATTTGATTAATGATATGAGAGCATGAAGTTTCGTTTTCCTCAAAATCTTTATCTCTCATCGGAGAATAGTGATTTGAGTCTTCCCTTTAATCTAATCCTTGGTGCTAAGGCTTTAGAGAGTTAGAGGGTGGATTGATTTAATCTAGGGGGTAGTTTAGCCTTTAACCTAGATATATCCTCTGTGATTTATTTCTTGGTTACATATTTTAAGTGTTAAATCTACTCCATTAGAGGCTTTCTTCTAATTGGGGATTCTCCCACTTTGTTTATCTTTGGAGAGATTGGTCTTCAACATCAATTTGGCTCACCTACAAGCATTTCATGCCTTTATTTAGCCAAATGGAAGCCACTCCACATCAATTGGTATCAAAGCAAGTTTGTTCCACATCATTTGGGCTTGGAATTGAAATGATTATGATGATTGTTGTGGACAGTGCTGTGAGGAGGGAGTTTGGGTTGTGTGAAATATCCGTGAAATTACGAAGTGTAATTCTGTATTTTGATGTCGTGTATTTCTTGTTACTCGCTAGAATCTGGTTATAGCGCTGTTAAATCGAGTTGTGATTTTGTTTGTCTATGATTCATGCTTGTGTTATGTGTGCTTTGAAAATCTTAGCTTTATTCGCTTTAACCATGCCCTACCATTGTTACATTGAGGCTTTCAAATAATTAAATTCCCTAAGTAATTGGCTTAAAAGTCATTTGTTTGTTACAATGACTAAAGCTATGTCCTGATTACCTAAACAAGTAACTTGAATGTTTAATAACCGCTTAATTATTTTCAGAACTTGTTTCAATGGGCTATCGAGTTGGAAATAACATGAATTATAACTAAATATGTATACATTGTGCTTGAAAGGCATGCATTGATAAGTATGTATGTGAACTACTATGATATGGCAAGCTCCTTGAGTCTTGTGGTTAATGATGACTGTTAGACCATTCGTTTGATAAGAATGGTTTTAAGTGAATTTAGTTATTCATAGGTTGCACATTAGTGATTTCTAAAATGAGTTTTAATATTCCTTTCCTTGAAAAGTGAACGCTTACTTGGTCATTAACTCGTTTACAAGCATGCTTTACCGGAGTATGTTTATAAGTCAATTTGATTTTATTAAGGCATTTTGGGTTTCTTGAAAATAGAAATGACATTGTTGTGATATAATGGAAACTTCTATGTAGAATATGTTTAAAGTGAGATGCATGTGAAATGCTTCAGGCTAGGACGATAGTGCTAATGAAATCCTCGGGAGTAGACTCAGAAGTGGGAACCCTAGAAGACCCTAACAAGGGTAGAACACAAAGTTTAGGGAGCAGACCCAGTAAATGGGAACCTAATTCCTAGTGAGCGGACCCAGAAATGGAAACTTTAGAGGGCCCTGATAAGGGTAGAACACAAGTTTAGGGACCAGACCCAGTATGTGGGAACCCTAATTTCTAAGGAGCAGATCCAGAAGTGGGAACCCTAGAAGATTCTGACAAGGATAAATATCCACTAAATATGAAAGGCCCCAGGCATTAGAATGAAATGTGAGTGACAATCCCACTTGAACAAGCACAAATATGAGAATCTGATGCCCCATGAAATGATTTAGTAGTTGTCATGTGAAGAAAACTCCTCATTTAAGGACTATGCTACAGCAAAGATTTGGAAAAGTGCATCTAGCCTTGAAAAGAGCTTCTATTGAATTCCAAATGAACTTCTTTATGAACAACGACTGTTTTATAAATGCTTATCTTGATTTAAGTGATGGTCCTTCCCTTTCATGGGTTAATCCCTTTTTCTTTCTAAAAAAACCCCAGTGGGTAACTGTAATTTAACTCCTAGATGTTAAGGGTTTATGTATGAATTGAAAGTCATACTATTCTCAATGCCTGGATTATAGCTTGAGGCAACTTGCTATTGAGTCATTTCTGCCTGTTATGTGATGTAAAACAAGTGTACTATATGTGATTAGTTGCAAGCATCATAGGTTAGACAAGTTGAGAATTCTTGTTTGTAGAATGGACGAAGGAAAGAGATCTTATTTGAATCCTAGGGATTATAGAAGTATTGATGGATATGAGTGGTCTTATATGCTTATTATATGATATTAACTATCAAATTGTGTGTGATTGCTGCTTAAAATTATTATGTGCAACTGTTTTGTTTTCTTGGGTTGAGAATCATTCACTGAACATGTGGTAGCTCATCCCCTCTCTATTTCCCTTTTCCTAGGTTTTTGATGTGATAGGTAGAAGTAGATTCATGTAAGCCGAGTCGAATGCCTTGGATAGGAGTTATATATATAGATTATGAGCCAAATGTTGTAATGTAATGTAGTCATATGTTCTTGAGCTTATGTAAAATTAAATGTGTTAGTCCATGTATCGCATATTAAATAACACTCACTTTGTATGGCCATGTGAGTCAACCATCTAATTAATCAGTCGTTCTTTTAGCTGGAGTTGTTTATTTTTGGGACGAAAACCCCAATACTCCGGATGTGTGATCTGTTAAGTTCTACTTTTATTTTCTTTCATATTATTGAATCTTATACTTGGTGCACTTGGTGAACCGTAGAGTTGTGATCTCCAACTTATAGCCTTTGAGCTTGTGAATATGCCTTTTATGCTTTTATTTATTGTAGGGACCCAATCTAAGGCTTTATGCCTTAGTTATGGTCTATTTTTAGGCAGACTTTATCCGTTTCGCCCCAGAATTTAAGAAAAACAGTAATGTCCCCAATCCTAAGGGATAGGGGTGTTACAATTTTAAAGAAATAGAAGCCTTAAACAAGGCTTTAGTAGGAAAGCATTTTTGGCACATTTTGAAGGCTTGACTTAGGATCTCATGCTAGTTACATTTCGTGTAGCATCCTAAGTGCCTGTCCCTTGGTGATTAGAGCGTCTTGGTGGTTGGTGAGAAGTGGAAACTCTGTTGATATCTGCACTAACAAATGGCTACTTAGGCCTATTTCTTTTAGAATTATTACTCCAAACCCATATACACCTTGAGGCTCATGATATGGTGCATGAACTGGTTGACTTTTTTTTTTTGGGTTCGTAGGAGTCACAAAGGGTAGTACAATACAATTACAATACAGTAGAGGAAGGGAGAATCGAAAATGGGACCTAATGTACCCAGGATAGTTGATTATGATAATGGGAGATGACACAAAGATAGGGTGAGGCATCTCTATCTTTATATGATGCAAAATTTATACTTGATACACCCTTGAATTCTTGGCCTAATGATAAGTTGGTTTAGTATTATGCTTCAAATGGAACCTTTTTTGTGAGCGTAACTTAAGATCATCAAATGGAACAACGAGATTTAGAGTTTGGGAGTTATTCTCATAATTTTTTCAAACTCAAAAGACGATATGGGGCCTGAATGTCCCACCTACAATTAAAGTTTTTGCTTGGAGGATGTGTCATAGGGGTGCTATCTACAAAGTGTAACATTGCTAGATGCATCCTGAGTTTGTATACGCTATGAGGGAAATATAGTAATTCTACCAAGTCTGATGTTCACATTTTGCGTCATTGTCCCCTTGATGTTCAGTGTTGGGAGGGGAGTCATATGGAGTGCAATTTGTGGGATATCTAATCTAGGACGATGAGGGAAATTTTTGGAGATGGTAGACATGTTGGAAACATAATTCAGGGAAATGCTCAATAACTAAATTGACAGTCACAAGGACAGAAAAGAAGAGAGATTAGAATAATCTTATCTGTATAAGTAGTATAGCCTTGGAGCAACGGTAAGGTTGTCCCCGTGTGACCAAAAGATCGCAGGTTCAAGCCGTGAAATTAGCCACTGACAAATTCATATTAGGCTACCTATAATTCACCCCTTGCGGTGCGACCCTTCCCCGGATCCTGCGTGCCCTTTATAAGTAGTATATAAGCGATTGTCATGACACTCAACAAAGATCGATTAGAGACTGAACAATCGAATGCCCAAGGTTTTAGATAGATTTTTGAGAGAAGATGGTTTTTCTACTGTGTGTCCTTAAAAGCTTAAACTGGTTTAGTATTTATAGAGAATAGTAGAGGTAAGAAAGCAAGCAGACAAACTTCCAAAGAATCAGCAAATCAGAAGGCAAAAATCATGGTGTAATCGCTAGTGAATATTTATACAAGGCAAGTGAGATATTGTCTCAATCTATTTTATTTTTTTTTGTCGTAATTTGTTTTAATCTTTTCAAAAAATAATTAAATCAATTTTCAATAAAAATGGTTTTTATCAGCACACCGTGCCTTCTCCGGCCTAGCTGACATGTGCGCAAATGTGTATTCTATCTCATCCATCCTTTGAGCCCAAACACTGCTTTGGTGGCCTCTGAAAACAAATCTACATAAAGTGCTTACTCCTCTGTCTTCCCCCTATGTGGGACAATGGCACTCCACGTCACTCTCCTTCCCAATAGCCCTTTTCTCCTTCAAAGTTTTAAATTGCACTTCTAACAAGACAAGCTCTTAGGCTTGGATGATCTGGATATGTTTGTTGCTATTGTTTGGGAAGTATGGAAGCGAGGAGGTTCGTATTCAAATATCTTGATTATAATATGGTTGTCTTAGTGCAAAAGTGATGGGCTTTGTCGAAAGCTTCGTAGAGGCTTATACCAAAGTGGGGTATATATGGCTCTTCATCCAGCATCTTAGAGGGCGCCTATGATTGAATTTATGAAGATGAATTTTAGCGAGAGGCTAATTGGTGATGATGGCTGGGAATGGGGATTTGTAATCAAGAGTCATGGTGCAGATGTTTCACTTGCACGTATGAGCCAAGGCATGAGTTTCAAGGGAGCAATAGTGGAGGAAGCAGGTGCATGTTTTGAGGGGCTTCAAACTGCATTTGAGCATGGATTGTCAAAGCTAGTGTTGGGGGGAGATTGTTTATCCCTAATTTAGAAGCACAAAATCATATTGTGGGAGACAATTTTATTGGCTTTTTAATAAAAGACATTATTACTTTCCTAGCTTTATTTGAGTTTGTTTCCTATTCATTTGAGGGAGCGGTAAAGTAGTTCATGTTCTAACCCATTGGCAACATATTTGTTAATGGGGAAGAGTGTGAGTTATCGATGTCCAAAAGTTATTTCTGATTGGACATCAAAAGACATGTATTCTTATATTGGTACGAGTCTAATATCATTTTCTTATCCTGTCATCAAAAAGAAACTATGTATGATCATAAGTTTCTTCAATGAGGTAGTAAACTTATCATGGTGTTCAAATTTTCTTTTGAATTGTATGGATGATATTTGATTGTCTGCTTCAACGTGGATACTTCATACACCTGGTACTTAGGTTGATGCAAGCATCGATGCTATTTTTGAAGGGTTGCTTTCTTAGTACAATGATGGAAGAATCTCCTAGATTAATTGCTCCTGCTAGAATGAAATAGACGAAGCGAAAGAACCAGGGTGAGATTAAACCTTATAGAAGCAACTCGAGGGAACTTCTCTTTATGTAAAAGGAACATATATTAGGGATGGACATTTACCTAATGGATGGATACTCACCAATACCCACTCAAATTGGATGGTAATACCCAATGACAATAGGGAATGGGTAGAACGGGTATCTTCAACCATAATTACTGTGGACATTCATTCAATAGATAATGGACATCCACATATCCATTAATAGTACAAAAGGACAATAATACCCTTGTATGATATAGTAAATAGAATTATAATGACCTAGTCTTTCAATCTCTCCCTTGATGATAAGGTCATCAGAATTGAGGAGCAAAATTCGACTTAAAATTTCGATTCAAAACTTGATTATTCGATGAAAAATATTATAAAAAATCATATCTGAATTCTGAGCACAAAATGTCTTCATTTGCTTAACGTTTATCTCCACTACAACAATTTGGTTTACATTTGTCATTGTTGAAGTGGAGATAAATGTTAGTCAAATGAAAGAATTTTAAGCTCAAATTCAAATTTGCACTTCACTTAATTTTTCCCATTGAATGAAAAAGTGTCTACCCAAACCGTTTAAGTTGTTTTAGTAGCAAAAAATGTCAATTCAATTATTTTAGTAGTGAAAAATGCTAATTGAATTACCTTAGTAGAAATAAATGTGAACCAAATAAAAGAATTTTAAGCTTCAAGTTCATATTTGAACTTCTTTTAATCTTTTCCATTTAATAATCAAGTTTACTTTCCATACCAACCATATAGTCTCTCCCTCACTTGAAGTTGTAAGTTCTTGATAGTTTTACATGTGAACCCATCGATTTCCACGGATAATACCCATATATATGGTAATATCCATGTGAGTAATACTCATCCGAATAGTATCCATATAGATCAAAGACTATGGGTGAGGAAGGATTTGGTAATAACAATTTTGCGTAAAATTTGAGTAGGGGTATACGTTGCCCATACTCAGCCCATGCCTGCCCCCAACGTATATCGGTATAAAGGGGATTCGAACATAAGTATGTTATATCAAATTTTAGAGCTTTTACCGGTTAAGGTAATTATCACCAATTAACATCTATATACATATATTAAAACAATACGAACTCTCTTCTTCAAATGCCAATATCTCTCTCATATTATTTATTTTTTAAATTTTTTGTCCCTCTTATTAGAAGAATTTTGACATAATATTTGATTTCTTTTTTGGCACCTCTTATATTACTACATTTGCCTTTCTCATTTTTTTCCTTAAAAAAGATAACATCTATATATATATATATATATATATATTACCAAAAATATGGCAACCATGGATAAGACCAACGTTATTATAAGGATGCATTTTTGGATATTATTTGGTAGGAGAGACATGTAAACAAATATGATACCAAAAATGTAATAATTTTGAGTGTTTATACTATATTAAATTATTTCCAATAATATCACAAGGGCTATAAGATTTTTATCATAATTATAAAATAAATAAATACATATGTAGTAAAATCATACATCGCAATGGATCCTTACGACTAGTTTGAATTTAAATTTTTGATAATGACTCTCAAATAATATATATATATATATATATATATATATATATATATATATATAAGCGAAAGAAAGTCTTCTAATCTTTTGACACATGTCATTCTCACAAAATTTGAACATAGTTAATAGTTTATTAATAGTTTTAAAATAAATAATATTTTTTCATGCCATAATTCATTAATTAATATCTTGAAAAAATTTGCCTATCATTATGTAGAAAATCTCTATCAAAAGTTCTTAAAAAATATTTTGGATAATATCATTAGATTTAGTATACTGCATACTATCAAGGAAGAGTGTTGATGTTAAGGTAATAATTATGAAGAAGAATATTCACGTTATTCCATTTAATGCGTATAAAGTATTATTCCTATAATATTATTTCATTATCGGTGTAATATCATCTAATCAAGTTATTCAAGTTACAATGGGTTCTCGTAGACTCAAGAAAGAACAATAAAATGTGGCAAACGTATAATGTTATGGAATGTCCAATAAATAAGGCGTAGTATTCCAATAGCGTGGGTATTATCATCATAGAAGAAGAAAATATAATATTAGGAAAGTATTAGTATTAAGGTAATAATTACAAAGAAGAATATCCACATTGTTACATTTAGTTCTTGTAAAATATTATTTCGTTATTGTATTTTTATCGTTCTTTGAATATGAACATGGAACATGAAATACCTTTTTTATTAGATATCTTAGAGAGAGACAATATAATGACAATTATAAGCTTTACATATACAATGTAATATTACCCGTAGATTGCCATCAAAATACCAAATTGATTCCTCTTTTCAGCTGACGGATGTCCTTTATTTGGTCTTCCAAAGAACATATATTTAAGAGCTCTTTGTAGAACATGTATAACTTTATTTGATCTTTTTGCAATTTGTATTCTCTTTTTTTAAAATTTATATGTCAAGGCAATATATGATGAATTCAAATTTACCTATTGATTTCGCAGGTGGTTTTGCATATCTTTGGCCATTGGCCTTTGAGTTTTTCAAGTAATTTTATATCTTTCAGTATAAATTCGTTACATTGCGCATTTTACCCCAATTCACATCCGATTAGAGAGTATGTAGCTTGCATAAATTTGTTAATTAATCTATCAACGTCCAATGTTGGATTTTCATCATTAATTACTTTGATGCTTTTCGACTATTTTTTATGCCCACTCTTTGTATATTTATTACTTTGTTCCTACATCGTGATATATTAGCTTAAAAGGCCATGTCGTAGGCAGTCTCCATTCCTTAGTTTTCTGCTTCAAGCGTATGTCCTCCTCTTTGCGTTCTAAATAGTTAGTACAATTAATCAGACTTCTTCCCTTTCGCTATCTTCAATTGTTCGCTAACTTTATTTGTTGGCTAGGTTTACTTTTAGATAAATTGGATTAAAAGTGATAATTATCATAGTGTATTTCAAATTAATAATACACATGCCCTAGGTTATGGACAACAACAAAACTATGACATTCTGAAAATATGATATCATAGTAATAAAGCATTTTTCATTATGTCAATTTTTTTTTAATAATAAACCAACATGCATGGGCAAATACATAGGGGTTGCAATGGATAGGATCTGGATCAAATCTACTTAGATTCATATCAATTTTAATTTTCTGAGTCTGGGTCCAGATTCAATCTAGACGCATTGGATCTTAAAAGTTGAGACCCATTCTTAGACCCATTGGGTTTGTGGATCTCAAACAGATCCTAAATAGATCCACAACTTTGCAAATGTATATTAGGAGTTTAAGGTATGTAGTAACCATTAAACACAATAAAAAAAATTTCAATAAAGACAATAGCAACACATGAAATATAAGATAATAATAACTTTAGCGTGTCAACTAATGAAAAGTGACAACTATAATAGTATCTCACACAACCAAGTCTCCTCAAAAACTAATGAGAAGTGACAACTATTATTGTACCTTATATAACCAAGTCTCCTCAAAATTATATTCCAACAATTGAAATACAAAAAACAAGTTCCATGATAGTTCATAAGATCCATAGAACAAATAATAACCGACAATTGTTATAGTGAAGACATATGTTGATTAAATTATTATGGTGAAGATAAATGTTAAATATATGAATACATTTTGAACACAAAATTCAGATTCAAACTTCTTTTGATATTTATTATTAGTAGTCAAGTTTCTAGCTAAATTGTTGAAATTGAATTTTGCTACTAAATTCCAAATGACATCACAAGAAATAGATTGAAAAGTAATTTATTTTAATTTTATTTATTATACAACAGTATTATTATCCTTTAGTATTACTAATGGATATATGGATTGAGTGGATAGGGTTGGATAATTATTCACTTGGTACACATGTATATCCCTAGAAATGGAGACTAGCAATGTACAATATATCAAGGGCAAGTAGAGAGGAGGACAAGTATAAAAGACTTGTTTGTTGAATTTGGGGTTACAAGTGTAATGGGTCCAATGGATCGGATCTGGATCTAAGCAGTTGACCCATCTTTAAACCCTTTTAAGATACAAATCATTTTTAAAATCCATTGGATCCAAAAATAATAGATCTAGATCCATCCGAATGTGGCAAATATGATGGATCTGAGTAGGATTCAAGATCCATTGCCACCCCTAGGCAAATATCAATACGATGAAGGTACTGTTCGGTAAAATTAGCTATTTAGGTAGCGGATAGCGGTTCAGGGAAGGGATAGCTGTTTAGATAGCGGGTAATGTTCTAATTTAGCTGTTAGCGGATGACTGTTTAGATTAACAGTTGAAACTAATGTGTTCGATAAATTTAGCTGTTATGCTAGTTGATTAATATAAATTGACATAAAAGAATATAGATAATTTCCAAAGATAAAATTTTCAAATGATATTTTTTGGCTAAAAAATATAAACTTTACTTTTAAATGTCAAACATTAATACTATTGGTTTTGCAAAAACGTTGCTTGAAATGCTAAACACTACTTGAAATGCTAGTCAAAACACTAGTTTACCGAACACTAAAAACTAACTAATTAGTGTATTGACTTGGTCAAAACACTAAACGCTACCCAAAATGCTGTTTCCGAACATGGCCGAAAATAATTTTGAACCTATAATTGTTTTCCCATAATCCCATCTTTGACTCTACATTGACAACCCCCTTTTTATATTGATAAATAATAAATGATATGTAAGGAATCTATTAAGATCTAAATAAATTTAAATTTCTATAATTGTTTTACCATCTCTTACTCCATGTATATAGACAGCCTCCCTTTTATGTTTACTGTTGGATAAATTGGGCCAAAAGTGGTAATCTTTAAGATGATGACCAAAGCATGAAACATACGAATGAGAATGAGAGGACAAGAAAGAAACAAAACACTAAGGGTCTGTTTGGTCCTTAGAAAATTTGGTAAAAAGAAAAGTTGAAGGAAAAAAAATATGAAGGAAAAAAAAGTAGGAAGAAAATGAGTTTTTTTCTCTTGTTTGGATTGAAGAAAAAATACAAGAATTTGGATTAAAATTTTGAATGTTGATGAACTACTTGAATCATGTTGATATCATTTAAGCAATGCAAGGTTAGAGGAGGTTGGGAACTTTCCTCAAACTTCCCTCACAATTTTATGAGGAAAATTTTATCACTTGTTTCTAATAATTTTTTCACCTAATTTTCCTTCATATTTTTTTTTCTTTGTGATTTTCTTTAAACCAAACACAAAAAAAAAGTAACTTCCCTAAAAAATTTTCTTTCCACCAAACTTTCCTAGGTCCAAACGGAGCCTAAGGAAAGATGGAAGTGACAAAGCTTTTTAGTGCAATTACTAAACACTTTATAAATTCAAAAGCCTCAAATTAATTAGTATGATAAACATTGTTGCATCTCTTTTCTATCTAATACTATAGTAAAATTATGGGGGTGTTTTTTTTTTATTAGTAATAAGGTAAAACCCAAAATAGTGTCTTAAGGCAAGTACATAGACAACTACTAAATTGCAAATACAAAGCTAGCATAAAGAAAAATAAACCTCTAAAGCCCATCATGTCGGCTAATAAAATCGACAAGAGTCACTTCCAATAATCCAATCGGTCTGTCACCTTATTGTTACTTGCTTTCCAGTTTCTTCCTCAAACTTCACGTAATCCTCCAAATGGCAGGGGTTTCATCACCTACGACACAAATACCCAAGTGCTTACCCAAATCCAAGCATTCTCGAGCAACTTCTGTAGGCGTAGGAGAATCTTATGTAGCATTGTCACGCTTACTTTCATTAGGTGAAGTACTCAAATCGGTACTGATCTTCCTTTGCACGCAAGAACATGGCAAGTGGAATGTTCAGGCTCCTCAACATCAGGTGTGGAAGACTTGCTAAGAATGCAGTCTCTGTAGGACTTTTTTTTAGTGTGTTGCTTGCCATATATAGGTAGGATGACTCTTTTTGGTTCCTAAAGGCTAAGCAATTGTTCTACTAGCATCGGAGCAAGCATGATGCATGATCGTCATTAGATTGATTGCTTTGGCTAATACTTGGGATATTTGTTGCCCCTTTATGAACAAAATTATCACACATATCCGCCAGCACATCCAACGGACCTTAAGCAACATTGGCCCTAGCTAATTGAACATCATTCGGGCTCACAAAAGTAGGATTAACAACAGTTTTATGCTTAGGAACCCAGATCCACTTTGGGAGCCTTTTGCTAGTGCTATGCCTATACCCTTGATTGTTCCTCTTTTGGAATTTTGCCCAATTGACACTAACCAAATTCCCCTATAAGATTTTTCCATGGGTTGATTGAATAGCCTTTCTCCCTTTCATCTATAGATCTAAATCTAATAAAACCAAATTTTCTCCCACTTTTTGCAACTTTATTAGGAATATAGGTGTCAACCACACTGCTAAAGGAAGCAAATCACGCAAATGCTCAACAGTCATATCAGAAGGGAAATTCTCAATGAAAACTGAATGAAGGTGGTCATCATACCTCTGCTTTCTCCAATAAAGCTTCTCATGCTCTTTGGATATGGCTGAAATCTCAGCATTACTGGTACGGGTAGCAGAGGAAAAAGAAGGCAAAGGCATGCAACTACTGAGTTCCTTCAAAATGGAGAGAATATCTCTCGCTCGATCAAAAGCAGGCAATGAAGCAACAGAGTCATACTCCCCGGGCAAGGAAAGGACAAGCTCCCACAATTCAGACTTCAACCCACGAAATCTCGCCCTCAGTCGACTCACCCCATCCCGGAACCCGCCATAGAGCAACCCGAAAAGTAGGCTACCGACGACAAAGAAACCTGACTGCTGCAAGCCCCTTAGCCAAACGCTCCAAAATCACACTCCACGAAACAATGAAGTCGCCCAGAGCTCCACTCTCCAAAGGAGGTGGCCCACCAGAACTAGGGGCAGCTAATATGGGAGTGTTCGGCAAACAGTTTTTTGAAGAGTTTTTTTGCCAACAAGAACCTTTTTTATCAAAATTAGTTATTTGTTCAAGTAAAACAGCTAATTTGAGTGTTTTATGAAAGAGCTTTTTAGAAGAACTTTTTGAGTCTAAAAAGCTAATTCCATAAGCTTTTTGGAAGAGTTTTTTTAAGAATTAGCTTTTTGTCTTACAACTTTACCAGAAACAGCTAATTTTACCAAACAGTTTTTCAAAAAATAGTTAATTCAAACAGTAAATACAAATAGTTAACTCAAACAGTAAATAGCCAACAGCTAACACAAATAGTTAATAGCTAACAGCAAATAGCTGTTTGCCAAATATGACCTATGTCTTTTATACTACTGCTACCTTTTTTTTTCTTTAGTATAAACATAGTTTGATTACATTGTTGGTCTATTCAAACATCACTTCATGTACTCCTTCAAGTTCAATATGAGAATATTTATGTTAAACTTCAATTCTTGTTACTCAGGAATCACGAAGTTAACTTTCCAATACTTGGTAACAAAAACATCAAGCTACCACTAATATAGACATAATTGAACACCATCTACAATAATTACATAATTTAAAAGTAATCCATACATTGCATGGGTGTAAAAACTAATTATCGTTGATTGTGTTAATTATTAATTATCAAGTGTCCACAAATACCAAACTCCAGTTATGGGACCAAGCCAACTCAAAGACATTAATTGTCAGCTAGCGAACCTGAATTGGTTGATAAGCTATTCTAAATTGGTCAAACTGCTTTTTTAAGTGTCGCCACTGCTACACGAGTCTGACATTCGCTCAAACAGTTCCAATTCTGTAATCTGGAGCCAAAAAAGTGAGTACTTTGTTGGTCAAGCCTTTGTCTATTTGAGTTTGGCCCTATTTCGAGGCATAATTAGTTGATGTCCGTTGATTTGATTCATCGATTAGCGGCACTGGCGCGTTGGCTTGGCCCCATGTGACATTGATTTTGGGGGGGGGGGCCCCCCCCTTCATGGGCCGGGATATATGGTATTGATTTTGAAATGATATTAAGTACTCATTCGAAAGTGGAACCCATAATGAAAGGTAGTATTGTTGTTGTGTATTAAGTACCCATTTGAGTATGAGATCTATCTATGAAATTATTTTTATTTTAAGAATTACAAATTTTTTTTATTTTTTGATTGAGATATCATCATGATAAATATATTAATATTTGATTAAAAATTATAAATATAGTACTATGTGATGTAACCGTCTCAGTAGTTGATTCTTCATTAATAGTTATAATTATTTTTGTTTTTTAATTGAGATCTCAATATGATGAGTATAGCCCTAGCCTCCTTAGCTCCGTTCTTCCTCCTCCTCCCTAAACCCTAGTTTTGTACCCATTTCTTCTCCCTTTTCCTATTTAGTTTATTAGGGCTGCTATTGACCAAATTATAGCCAATAGTAAGCCCCTGTTATTTGGATTCATTCAACTAATTTTAATTTTTAATGGTATTATTTATTCTAATAAATTTTCTCTTCTTCTTGTGAGAGTTAGGGTTTCTCTTCTTTTGTGAGAGTTGGAATTTTCCTTTCTAGGGTTTTGTTTCTTGGCTTTTGTGGGAGTTATTTCTTTTGCCTATTTGTGCAAGTTTTATCATGGTTATTGAGTAAGTTAGACAGTATTTTTCGGACTTATAAATTTGTTTTATTGCATTCGATTAAGAATGATTCATCAATGGAAGTTCATATGGATGGATTAAGATGATGTTTCTTTCAAGCTAGATCTGTTATATCATATAGATACCTATTTTATAAAGCTATACAACATCTCGCCGACGTTTAGAAAAGACAAACTGAAGTCAAAGACCGTGGTTTTAATTTGTGGCCAGAATGATGCTACAAATATAGAGTCTGTTGAAAGTATATTTACAATTAAATTTATTGAAAGAGAGATCAGTTTTAATAATTTTTATTTATTCTGTCAGAAAATAATCGATGCAGATATCATATGACTTTTCATTAATGAATTTTATTTTTCTATAAAAAATAAGTTTTAATTATAGTTGAAAATATCAACGGAGATTTGGAATATGAGTTATACATAGTTTTGAAATCAAAATCTTTTATTCTTGGACTCATTATTAATAACTTTGATATTATAAAATGTTTTCCAATTTTTTGCAATATTAGAAATCAAAATATTTTATGATATACATTGTTTCTTTTATTAAATGAAAACAGCAAAAATAATATTGATGGAGGTGCAGAATGGAAGTAAAATGATTTTTTTAACGTTCTTTTAATAATGGGATAAAAAAATAAAAAGTGGTAGATTATGTGAACGTGATATATGGCAATTTGAGAAGAAAGTTCATTTTAAGCAGAATTTAGTCCTTTTCCTTCCCTTGAAAAAAGCACAATTTAAAACTCTATAACGTTTCTTTTCTTCTCTCTCTGTGTGTGTTTATATTTACACACACACAACCAAAAATCTTGCATGACACGATCTCAAGGATATATATATATATATATATATATATATATATATATATATATATATAT
>JACYFF010003369.1:70698149-70712621 GCA_017589665.1 Selenicereus undatus
TATATATATATATATATATATATATATATATATATATATATATATATGTATAAATCTATATTTTTAATATCATATTTATAAGACTTACCGTATTTTAATAATGGGTTGTCCAAAAAATAGAACCATAATAGTCACCTCATAAGAAAGCATGCATCGCTTGAATATAATTTGCATAAAATTGACTTAAAAGCAACATCTAGTCTTTTTCCATACCAATCTATACTATTATATAATAGCAATGTTGTTATGATATGAATTTTTTCAAAATTCTCATAAATTAGAGCTTTTAGACCATTAGATGCAATCTCTCTCTTGATCTCAACCATTGCTTCAATTTTGCTTATTTAAATAAATTTCAAATTTTCCTAAATTACAATTGCTTTGCTAAGTGATTTTTTGTCTAAAGAGGCAACTTTGTTAATTTTTTGTTAGTTTTCTAGATTTTATGTTATCCATAAAATAGACCTTCCCAAAGGGGTTTTTTGGGGGGCTTTTTAAGGAATATTAATAGTTTTATTTTTTTATGTGACAAAGCACGGGTAACAAATTTTCTAATTTGATAGGGTTCAGGCCTTCCAAAGATTGCACAGTCTGGACCCTCTAGCATTTGCATAGTGAGTTGTTAGTTTTATAAATTGTTTTTTTGCTTCTTAAAGTATATTGATTTGTTTTGCTTTTAAAAGAATATTAATGGTTTTAGGCAAGTGCTTCGTAAAGAATATTGATCACGAGATCTCAAAAAATATTATTCCTATAATATATCTAAATAATTTGGAAAAAACTTATCTAGATTATAATTTACTTAAGCTTAAATATTTTTGAATTTTACAGACAACTTACTACTGTCTAAATTTCTGTGAATTCTTAGGGTGGAGAAAACTTTCAAAAATTTTACTTTGGGTTTACTACTATGATTTAAAATTTTTTGAAAATCTTTAATGAATTTTAGAGGTGCATTTTATGAGTTATGAATTTTAGAATAAAATTGCTCTATTGGTTAGTGCACAATTTGCCAACTGTTTTGATTATTGTGAGTTATTGGATTGGAAAAAATTATAAAAATTTTACCATAGAATCTACATGTTATTTGAAAATTTTTCAATAAATTTTTATATATTTTGGGTGTTTAATTTGTGAGTTATGAACTTTTTATTGGGATTGTCTTGATTTAGTGCATGATTTTATCTACTGTTTCAATTTCTAGGAGTTATTTGCTTGGAGAAAAATTATGAAAATTTTACTATATATTATCTATGATACTTGTCTATTTTTTTTGTAAATTTTCATGAATTTTTGATGTGTATCTTATGATTTATGCGTATCTTATGATTTATGTATATCTTACTATTTATGTATTTTTGATTGAAATCTCCCATGTTCTAATGTATATCTTCGGGTACTATTTCAATTTTTGCGGACGATTGACTTGAGGGAAAATTATGAAAATTTTATGATGAATTTCTCATAATATTCTGTATTTTTCTACATATTTTTGTGGATGTAGGATGTGTGTTCTTTAAGTTACTTATTTTTGAGTGGAATGTTATGTTTGGTGTACTTAGGGGTTGTTTATATGCATAAATTATACATTGATCATGTTTGTGATGATTTTAGGTATTAAAATAGTAAGGTATTGTCTCCTATTTCATCTTCTTACTACTATGTTTATATTTTTATTGCGCTCATTTTTCTTTTTATATTTTTGTAATTTGTAGGAATTAAAATACAATAAGAAATACCTCTTCATCAATGCCCTAGATACACTCTCATATTATTAATTATTTTCTAACAAATTAAAGTATTTTTAACTAACTTTTAAACTATTAAGTTTATCTACTTGTATGTGTGTATGTGTATATGATTTTGATTATTCCATTATTATTAGATGTTGTGCGATTTAATTAGTATTTTTCTTACTTGAGTGTGTGTGTGTGTGCGTGTGCGTGTGTGTGTGTGTGTGTGTGTGTGCATGCGCACGGGTGTATGTGTGCATATATATATATGTATGTATATTCAAACTATCTACTGTAGCATACACCGTGCAAAACACAGGTCCAGACTAGTAACAAATGATACAAATGTAGATCTGGCCCATTATTAATCTAATCCTTTTTTTATCATATACTAAGTGGATGAACTTGCTTAGTACAAGTTATCATTCTAGCATCAAGAATATGTATTTGAAGTTTAACAATAAGATAAGTCTCAAAAAATTTATCATTTGACTATCAACAACTTCTTTTGCTATTATCACATTGTTAAAAATGTAAAGAAAAACCACTGCATTTCTGAGATTTTTTATATTGATTATTCACTTTCTAAGATTCACGGGTTTAAAGAATATTGGATTTAAATAATTGAAATAATATGAACTTTTACGGGGTGGTTGTTAATAATTTGAGTTTATGAAAAATTCTACATCACTCTATATTTGGATTTATCTATTGTCAATAATATATACTGGAAAAAACAAAAAAGTAGTGAACAATGAGCTAGAACCAGGGCAAAAATTTTAGTTTTTCTTAGTACAAAATTTTAAAAATAAATAAGCCCAAAGTTCAAAGTGCTACAAGATTTTTCATAATTATGGGCTATGAGCAACCAGCCCCTCAAAGTTTCGGTTATCTAAATCCAATATTCCTAATTTGAAGTTTGTTTTTATAAATTTTAATGGTTTATATCCATATATATCTTATGTCTACGTTCTAATTGTGAAAGTTGACGTTTCTCATGCTTGTATCCTGCAATAGATGAAGCAATAATCTCGAAACTATTTTATACATACGTGTCATATTCATGTGACAGTGTTAGCATCATAGGGTTTGTTTTCCATGTGAGCGCCCTGCTTGTTCTAAAGTCTCAAGTGTGGGCAGCTTGTGATTTTGACATAACGCGTGTTATCCGCAATTAGAGGCGCAAAAGAAAACATTTTGAGGGGTCGTTTTCATGATTATCCATTCCTCACCCTCTATCAGCTGCGCCCAATTAAAACTCTACAATGCATGATTAACGTAACCTTATATATATATATATATATATATATATATATATATATATATATATATATATATATATATATACACACACACACACACGTTTGCTTCCAATTTGTCCTAATAATTAATGTCGTTGTCACATGAAATAAAATGATGCAAAGCTCCCTTTTTGTACGTTACATATTTTGAGTGGATGAAATCAAAGGAATTGTATATATATTCGTTAAAATAATTTACATTTGTTTTTCAAGTAGAGTAATGAGTTTTGGTCTTGAAATTTGGGACGGTAGGAACCTACGTTATTTTATTTTAAAAAAAATTCAAATCTTATATGTGTCAACAGTAACTAACAATAACTTATTTTCAGTTTATGAAAGACTTACATGAAAAAACAAAGAAAGTAATATCATTATCGTCAATGTCTTTCATTATTCCCAGATAGTTAATGGTCAAACTCTCAATACTATAAGCATCGCACATATCAATAACACTAGATTAGATGTTATCATAAACTTCTAATAAGTTTAATCTAGTAAAAGTAAATCAAATTACGGAATTGAGAGAAGGTCCCAACACTACCATGTGCAAACTCAAAGAGAGCTCTTGACAACTAAAAAAAAATCAGATCTAGCGACGAAGCGGACACCTCAACAATTGCCTTTTACGTACGGCATCTCACTGATCGTTAAAATTCTGATAACGCGTCAAAATGACTTTCCAGCGTCAACAAACCAACTTACAAGGCCAAGACAAGAAGATGACCACAATAACAATAAAGAAATGGGGGGGCAGAAATTCCATATTCTTGCCTTCTTTTTTTTTCCAGCTTAAATCCAACTCACCTCACCATCCCCATCCATCTCAAACACTACATTCTATTGACATTATGGCCCCAATTCCACTACATCTCTATTGCCAAATGGTTAAGAATAATTGTACACCTAAACCCACATGAGTCATTAGTTTACGAAAAAGGGGATCAAGTAGACCAGCCCGTCCCATTAATTTACTTAAAAATTAAAAAAAAACAACAACCAATTAATAGAATAGATAACTGTAAAATTCCTAAATGAAATCACCTCGTGGGAGCTTCTTATGAAACAGATCTTGGATAAGACAATATCAACCTTGATTCTTCTATAAGACAATATCAACCTTGACAAACTAAATAAGACAATATCAAAGTGTTTATCTTTCACCCTTTGATTCTTCGATGAGACAATATCAACCTTGACAAACTAAATAAGTAAAACTATGTACTTTAATACTACAACCAAGTCGCAACTAATCTGATACACCATTTATTTAATGGATCCTAGAATACGTTTTACACCAATATTTCACCGCCTAACACAAAGCTCTCATAACATGCTAGAAAAAGTGCTAAATAAAGGGAAAATGATAAAAGAAAACACAAAGAATGCATTCCAATAATAAGAATTAAAGAATATGTTACAAAAATCATTGAATATACTCTGTCAACAGCACCTCTCTTCCCCCATGTTACATGTTTCAGTCCCCCCTACCAAACCCATGTGTTTCGCTTTACAATCTTCCTCAAGCAACAACCAAATTCCAACCAACATGCAGCTAACAACTTAATCATTTTTGTTAGCTCACAAGATCAAAACGAGAAACAAGGAACTAAGAAGGGAAGAGAAAAGGGCGACATATTCAAGAAACAAGTAAAGTACATTTTCACTAAATCCTCCATTCTTGTGAGCCACTAGACCGAAGAATGGAGTTACCTCCCAAGATTTGCGCACATTGAAATCACGGTGGTCTTTTGACATGCTTTACCGACAGTCCATTGAATCGAATGAGTCTGCAAATCCCGAGGGTTTAGCAGGAATGCTGGCCTGAGTCCTGCTGGACGAGAGGTCGTTGATCATAGTTGATGTGCCTTCATTTGCTTGCCATCGTTGCAAAGCTTGAGGAAGGCTCATGTGGAGATCAATGCCATAGGTGTCTTCGTCTTCATGGCAGGAGGGTTTCCATTGCTCAACAAGAGGGCCCAGTACATTTACAGCATGACCCATGTCAGGTCTTTGATGTGGCTCCCGAGCTGTACAATGACCTGCCAGCTCAGCTACTCTGCAAATGCTCTCATATGTTTCATCATTTGGGTCAAGAACAGGATCAATCGATTTTTGGAGGTTGTCCTTGTTGATTAGGATTCTGCGGAACCATGTCACCAAGTGGGACCTCTCATCTGGCATTGTCTCATCGAGGGCTTTTCTACCAGTGATTAGCTCCATCAAGATTACCCCAAAAGCATAGACATCAATTTTGGTTGTCACTCTCCCGGTAACTGTTGCAAAAACAAAACAGGACATGTTACTTATCTTGGAACCCAAAAAATATGGCTCAAGTGATCATCTGAAACAATCCTACCTAACCAAATTAAAATATGGACCCAGAAGTTCACCACTGGTCAGTCAAAACTACTAACTACTGTAGAAATCACAATAAACATTAGATTACCAACTTGCCCTACTCCTTGATTTTTTGATAATCCATCAAATCCAGCTATCACAACGTCATTTCGGAAAACTAACCAATTCAATCAAACAGAGTGAATATATACACGACAATATTCTTGCGCGTCCCAGTGTGGATCCCACAATATGACTAATATGAGTGTGTGTGCGCGTGTGTGTGTGTTCGCGCGCACGTGTGCGTGTTGTGTGTATATGTATGAATGTATGTATGCACGTATATGTGTGTGTGTGTGTGTAGACACACACACACACAATCAATGTATATGATTAGTCTAATTTCCTTAGTTGATACAGTTTCCAGCATTTATGAACAACCCCCAACACATACCGAACCAAAAAATGTGGGTGACATAAGATGATCTTTTCCATCTCTGACCACTTATGAGTTTAATTTGCAATGTGGAAGCCAATTGATACAACATATTACATATGTCATCCTCAGTAACTGCTGAACCAGGGAGTGTGATCCTCAGTGAAAAGCAAGCATTTTGACTGATGCATCAAATCTGTAGACTAATCAAACATGCCCCAAATGGGAAGGAATCAATATCAAAGGAGTAAAGTAAGCAGAAAGGCAAGTCAAACACAAAGCTAAGCATAGCTGGAAGAGCTATAGTTCTGAAAAGCATAAAAGATTGAACATAAAAGAAAGCCAAGACAAAGGACAAACTATGCTTACCAGCATACTCAGGAGCAAGATAGCCGAAAGTTCCAGCCAATCGGGTCTCCACAGAATACTTTCCATCAGGAGCATTTTTGACCAGACCAAAATCAGCAACCTTGGCCCTCATGTCATCACTGAGTAAGATGTTAGAAGGCTTCAAATCTCTGTGGATGAAACTTGTCTGTGCCAAGCTGTGTAGATACTCAACCCCTCTCGCCACATCCAATGCTATGGTGACTCTTTGCTTCCACGTAAGAGGCGGATAGCCATGCTCTTGCCAATCAAACAGATGCTGCCCTAAATGCCCCTGTGGCATGTACTCGTACACCAAAAGCCTCTCATTGCCATTGACACAGAACCCGAGAAGGGCAACCAAATGCCTATGCCTAACTTTGGTAAGGACAGCAATCTCAGCTTGGAACTCATTCATCCCTTTGGTGCCCATTGCCCCACCTTCCATCCTCTTAACAGCAATCTTAGTTCCATCATGGAGCTCCCCTTTGTAAACAACCCCAAACCCTCCACGTCCCAGTATGTTCTCCTCACTGAAATTGTTCGTCACCTGCCTAAGGACTTGGATCGAGATGGCAACATTCCCACCTTCAAGGACAGGAAATTCATTAGGATCACTGCTACTTTGGCTCTGCAATTCACTTGGGACACCAGTGTAACCGTTTAAGCCCCCGATTACATTTGTCTTCGTCATTTCACTTTCGGATTCAGGATTCTCAACCTTTCCAAATTTCCTCAGCCTCCTCTTCATGTAGCATTTGTACGAAACATAAAGCACAACCACCACAAAAACAAGAACAGCAATCACCAAACCAGCAACCATACCAGGGGAAACAGAAGAACCCTTCGATCCCCCACTCGAACCAGATTTGGAATTTGACCCAGAACCAGGAGCACCACCAGATGCAGGCACCTCTTTCCCAATGTTCTTATTCCCAGCAGTAATAAGACTCACACTAGACCGAAACACCGGGAGCTTCCCACTAAGGTCATTATTTGAGACATCAATTTTCTTAAGCTGGGGCAAGGTAGTCAAGCTCTCAGGAATAACGCCAGTCAAGTTATTATCATTCAAGTATAACTCCTTCAACGACGTCAAATCAGCAAAAGCAGGTGAAATCGTTCCACTAAATCCTTGCTTGGCAAAATTAACAATGATAACCTTCCCACCAGAATCACAAAGCACAAAGGACCATGGATTACAAGCATTATTACCAGTCCAAGCCTCAGCAAGTTTCATGGGGTACCCCAAAGCCCCAGCAACTTCAAGCAATGTGGCCACCTGAGGATCACAATCCCCTGAAGTATTCTTACAAAAGCTGTTGGTAGTCCCTAGACTTACTTGCACAGAATCGGGAAATTTTGGCAATGGCCCTTGAAGCTTGTTATTCTGTAATGTCACAGTCTTTAAGCTAGGCAAAGAAATCAGAGAAGGAGGCACAATCCCAGTTAACTGATTATCCCTAAGTTGAAGCTCAGACAACTGGGTACACGCAGATAAATCCGGAATCCCACCCGTAAACTTATTAGTTTGAAGCCATACCTGGGTCACCTGGGCCATACCGGAAAGCACGTCAATCGGGCCAGTCAGACCCGATTGCTGGTTATTGAGCCACAAATTCTGAATACCCGACCCGTTAAACGAAACCGGAAGAGACCCAGTGAGATTATTGTACGACAGCCGCAACGTCGTGAGACCCGGAAAGTTGCCGAAAATATCGGGTATAGATCCGAATATATTGGCATTACTAGCATATATTTGGACAATGCTGGAGGAATCTTTAAGCTCAGAGGGGAACGGCCATGGGGCTAGGTCGAGGTTATCGGAGAGAGAGAGGGTTTGGAGACTGGTGAGGCCGGAAAAAGCGCCGGGAGGTACGGAGGTGAAGTTGTTGGAGTCCAAGTAGATTGACTGAAGAAGAGAGAGATTAGAAAAGGAGGGTAAGGCCCCAGAAAGGCTGTTGTTCTGAAGAGACAGAGTGGTGAGTTGAGAGAGCGAGTTGAGACCAGGAGGCAGCTCGCCGGACAGAGATTTCGAAGGTAACGATATGGAGCTTACACGGTTGTTGGTGTCGCATTTCACGCCAGCCCAATGGCAGAAGTTGGTGCCGGAGGACCACCCAGTCGGCGCCGGCGTTAGGGCTCCGGTGAAGGCGTCCATCACGGCCTGGTCGTCGCCGGCGGCGGCGGAGAGGAGGAGCGAGAGAAGGAGGAGGAGTAGGGTTGCGGTGGGATTGGATCCCATTGGTGGGATGCGTGTAGAGAGAGAGAGACAGAGAGACAGAGTAGCAAGGAGGAAGAATGGGAGCAGGTGAGATATTAATGGAGGGGCTTTGGTTTTTAATTTCTTTTTAATTTTTTTAGTTTGGAAATTTGGTTTTGCGAAGTTTGGAGTTTGCAGAATGGAAAGGTTTGAGGGGAGAGAAAAAGGGGGAATCTTGGATTTTGGTAGGGTGACAGCTTGCGTTTTGATAGTAACATTTTTCATTCCACCTCCGCATAGGATTAGCATTCCAGACCAGCAAAAATGGAGGTTTTTAGGGCATGTGTAACGGTGAACTTAATTTTTAGCTCATCATAAGGGTTTTATTATTTTCACATCAATTTTTACATCAATTTTTAGCTTATAAGGCCATGTTTTTTTCGTAGATTCTTTTAAATTTAACAATTTTAATTTACTTCAACCAACTTTAATCTACCTGAAAAAAAATACCAATCTCAATCAATTTCAACTTACTTCAACATACCTCAACCTACCTCAACCCACTTCAACCTACTCGTTCATAATTACATTCTCATTATTTTAACCCACTTAAACTCACCACAAAAAATATACCAACTTCAACCTACTTCAACCCACCTCAAAAAAATAAATACCGATTTCAACTCACCTCAACCAACCTCAACCCAGTTCATCCTTTGATCCATCTCAATTTACCCACGAAAAGAACATGTCCCAAGTCTTCTTATTTTCAAAATGAGTCACATAATTTTGATTCAACACATAAAATAACAGCTATAAACCTCACAATGAAACATATGTAATTACTTTTACCTTTTGTTTTGCTTTATTATTTGGCTGAAGAAGTGTGAAAAATAATTTGCACATAATTTGACAACACAATTAGTTAAAGAGGACTTATTAAAAAAAATACAAGAGGTCGACTTAAATTAAAAAAACAACTATGCGTGATGTTTATAGAGCTCAAGAAACTAAAAAACAAACAAAAAAATTTCACCAAATAGCCGTTCACATGTCTATGGGCCTTATTTCCCATAGCTTGCTCATTTGACATCGTTTTTGGCCCCCATTTTCCCCCAGCTTGCTCCCGAACGCGACTCGCCCCCCGCAGCCTCATTCTAAGTCGCTCGTGAGCCGGATGTGTGCTACAGGGTCTCCGAGCCGATTGTCATTCGCTGGCACACCGGAAATGGCTTCGGAGCCATGCGCTATCTCGATCTAAACTTCGCATAAGTTGTACATAGTATATTTTAAAAAGGTTTTACATTAATTCTAATTCCCATAGTTGGATTTTACTATACGATTGAAATATTGATCTAATATAATGGTCAAAATTGACATATTACAACAACAACACCATCTTTTAGTATGGGTCTCACTTTTACGGGGTCTGGGGAAGATCCAGTTGTAGGCAACATTACCTCTACTGGCATTCTTACTTGTAGAGATATTGTTTCCAAGAGACCCATAACAAAGGAATTTATGAAAATATTTTAAAGAAAAGACATTTTAAAAAAACACTTAATGGAACAATAAAAAGGCAAGTTGTTAGAGCGATGAAACAAAAGAACAATAAAAACAAGTTGCTGGAAGGTAACACACCTTAACAACCAGAGGTAAACCAACGGTGCATCTTCCACATATAAAGTGCTACCTGCAAACAACGGTGCATCTTCCACAAACCGGGAGGGGGGGACACCACTACCAGCACGCTGCCATTGCAACCCCAAACCAACTACGAGGTCGGCTCTCTATGATCTAAAATCCTAATCCTATCCCGCCACAACTTCCTATCCTGAGCCAGGTCTTCTGTTAAACTGACAACTCTCAAATCCTCTCTAATCACCTCATCCAAACTCTTATTTGGTCGGCCCCTCCCTCTTTTGCCTCTAGGGATATTGATCATCTCACATCTCCTCAATGGCACATCCACACTCCTCCTTTTCACATGGCTAAACCATCGAAGTCTTGTTTATCTCATCTTATCTTCGATGGGAGTTATATTAACTAAGTCCCTGATAACACTATTTATAATTCTATCTAATCACGTATATCCACACATCCACTTAATCATCCTCATCTCTGCCATCATCAACATATCAATTTAAGTTTTGGATGCAAGTAAACAATTCCTTGATAACCATTATAACAAATATTTTACAATATGTCCACATAATAATTCATTTGATGTCATATTGTTTCATACCTTTTGCTTTTTTGCTCTAACTTCCTATCCAAAATATATAGGGTCGTGAGATGTGTGCATTTAAATTGAAATGATTCAATGTTCCTTAAGGCTCTATTTGATCATTAGAAAATTTGATAGAAAGAAAAGTTGCATGAAGAAAAATGTGAAAAAAAAAGTAGGGAAAAGGTGACGTTTTTTCTCTTGTTTGGATTGAAGAAAAAATACAAGAATTGGGATGAAAAATTTGAATATTGATAAATTACTTAAATCATATTAATGTGATCTAAGCAGTAGAGTAGTTGAAGGATGTTGGGAGCTTTTCCCAAACTTTCCTCATAATTTTATGAGGAAAATCTTATCACTTGTTTCTAACAATTTTTCCACTTAATTTTCCTCCATATATATTTTTTTCATTTGTGATTTTCTGTAAACAAACATAAGAAAAGAAGTTACTCTCTTAAATTTTTTCATTCTACCAAATTTTTCAAGGTCCAACAAAGCTTAAGTTTCGCCTATAATTCTCTATGCTACTTTTGTTGAGAAGGTAAGAAAGTTAATATGAAGCACTTACATAAAAATGCAACCTAATGAATGACAGTAAAAAAGAACGTTTAATTTTCCTTTTAAAGGCAACATAAATCAAGTAAAATATTAATCTTATATCATTGAATGATCGAGTTTTGCCTCTTGTTAGTCTCGTTGATCAATAAATATGTAACCCTATGCTTTCTCTGCATATATTGACTAACTGTCACTATGTTACAACAGTCTTGTTGACTAACCATCACATGAAATATTATATGATTTATTATTTTGTGTATATGTTTAGTACATACATACAAACAAAAACTATTCATGCATCGCACGACGGAGACCATATTAGTTTATTAATAAAAAGTCATACAATATGTATGAATAATTAAAATTATAGTTGGTGAATTTTTTTTCTTTTTTTTTGGACACAATCCTTGTTCAATATTCACGACATAGAATCATGCGAACATAATAATCATATTAGGCAAATATTATGCATATAATGAACACATATATACTAAAAAAAGGATCCAATACTAAACTTGAATATTGTGACTTAATATAAGTAAATTTAAATCAAAAAATTCTATTTTAAGGTAAATGATCGTCTACATAATCCAAAAACATTAATGACTTTATTATATCCTAAGAACTTAAAAACCGACAAGAGGAGTTACTGTAGATTGGAAGTAAGTGGCAAAGTGGTAATTAACTTCAACTTGATGTCTATTTGTTCCTAGATAATTTGATGACAATGGAAAGCAGATAGTCAGACAAGAGGAGTTACTGCAGATTGAAAGCAATTGGCAAAGTGGTAATTAACTTTAACTTGGTGTCTATTTGTTCCTAGAGAATTTGGTGAGGATGGAAAGCAGATAGTCATTTCCCACAACTGGATGTAAACAAAGCAAGACAACTGTTGCTTTCTCTCCCTTTCTTTCACTCTTTCGCTTCTTGTGAACCTCCCTTTGGCTCACTCTCCACAATTTGTAGCTGGGTTTTCTCTTGCTTGCTCCTCCTGTTTTGCCCTCGTTCCTGTTGCTCAATTGATGGTAAGATTCCCCCCCCCCCCCCCAATATCTGGGGACTTTTTATTTGGTGTTCTAATTGAGCTTTAGCAAATTTTATGACTTCTGATGTTGTTGTGAGGCATCATGGGAATGTATATTTCAAAATGATTTTAGTGGTTTGCTTTTTAACCCATGAAAGTCGATTCAAGATATTGAAATTTTGGGGGGTTTAGGATCTATCAGCAAAGTGGATTAAATTAGAACATCATTTTTGAACTGGTTTAAACGAGATGGAATTGGTTAAGTTTGAGGACTTCAGTTTGGGTTGATGTGGGTACTATGAATCTTGCGTTATTTTCTTCTCTGTTTTTCGTTTCCCTTTGCTACATGTCCCTCATTTTTTCCTTTTTGAACTGGTTTAAATGAGATGGAATTGACAAAGTGCTCGGTTATTTTCTTAATTTCTTTTCCGTTGTCTCTTTCCCTTTGCTACATGTTTCGCCAGCTCTCCATCGTTACCCTTTTTTTCCTTCTTCCTGGTGTTGTAGGATATAATTCATTTTCTCTTTTCTCTATCCTGTCATTTTCATGGGTAAATTTGGTCTATTAGGCTAGGGGTTTGTGAGTTAATTTGCTTCCTTGATTTCAACAGGTAGTGCATTTATTGTCTTCCTCAATGTTTCTTTCTTTGTATTTGTATATCTACATTGTTCTCTTTTCTTTGTAATTTCAAGAATTTATTATGTCTATTGTCTTTGGAATTGTGTTAGTTAATTCGATCTTCCTTATGGCTCGATTGCTAAGTGTTTATCAATTTATGTTGTCTCTGCATTTACCAATTTAGCTAATGATGTCACATAATCATGTCACTTAATATTCCATACAAGTAAACTAACATGTGATAACATAATTAAATTCACCAACAGGGCCAAACATAGTTAAATTAATTTATATTAATTATTTTAGTTAATAACTTATAAACTAACACATAGTCAAATATGCCAATATTTTAAAAATTATTCATACTCACAAGTTTCTTCACTTGCTTGATTTAGAGTACCTCCAACTTCTCTACAAAATAATAAATAAATATTAGAAATATACATACAAAATTTAAATTACAAAATTGACTACTTAATTGAATATATAATGCAAATATTTACTAAATTTCTTCACTTTCTTGATGAAATAGCTCACAATAATTAACCAACTAACTCACAATTTTGTTTTAGAGAGAGTAAATTGAGATTTTTGTGTGTTCAAATTTGTGAGAAATGAGGAGTACTTATAGAGTTGAAATTAATTCAACTAAAAAAAAGTTGGGCTGAGAATTATAGCGGTTGCCAACGACTCTCAGTGCAACGGTCCAATTCCCAAAGCCCCAAATTCATTTTCCTTTTTTTAAAAGTCTCTAACGGTAAAAAAAAAAGAAAGGAAACTAATGTCGTTTTACTGCGCTAACAAACACAAAAAAAAGAATGAGGACTGCTCAAGGGCACGAGCCGCTTGTTGGGTGTCAGTTCGCGGGCTGGAGCATCTCTGAGCTGCTGACGTGCCCAGAAGCCCAATTTTTGGCCCGAGAGCCTTGCTGCTGTTTGTAGGTTGGGGTATAGAATCAATCGATTGGAGTTTGCAGACCAAAAAAAAAAAGAAAAAAGAAAAAATCTATGGGAGTGTGGAACTCATCTATATTATGTGTTTTTTTTTTGTTTCTTATTTTTTTGAGTTGAATGCGAGGATGCAGTGCAATTGTTGCTGCCTAGGGGCACGGGACGCATTCAATTGTGCATATCACCCCTGGAATTAATTCCATAACTGCTTGTCTTTGCTTCCTGCCTCTAAACAGGTCAAGTTAAATGGGAAGCTCAACTATTTATTAAATTTCATTACTTAATTTTTAACAAAATTTTGGATTTAAATAAATTTAGACATTGGAAATTTACTCGCCAATAATTCAAACTTGTTAAATATATAATACTTGCTTTGAGCCTAATATGTCTAAATAATCTATACCTAAAAATTTAGGCAGTTAATGAGCTGAAATCAGAGCAATAATTATTTTTTTTTGAATACGAAATATTCAGACACACTAAGTCCAAAGTATGAAACATAATCGTATAATTTTTGTCAATAAACCAATAAAGTTGTATGTGATGACAACTTATACTATAGCCTGCTTTAGGGCATGTTCTTTTCGTTGGTCTTTTTTAATTTACCAACTTCAAGCAACTTCAATAAAAACTGTCAATTTCAACCAAGGGCGGAGCTACATTGGGGCAAAGGGGGTCAATTGACCCCCAACTTTTTGGGAAAAAAAATTAAATA
>JACYFF010003369.1:70713021-70734952 GCA_017589665.1 Selenicereus undatus
ATATATATATATATATATCAATGCATTCAGCAATACTTCACAAACTTGTGCTGGCCCGTGTGGTTAGTTGCTGTCTCATTGTTTCAACATGTTAGGGGTTCGACTCTTGCTAGTTGTTTGCCCTTTATATTATTTCTTTTTTTTTGAGTTTTGTAACTTCAATATTTCCCCAAACGCAGTAGACATGAGATGCCCCAGACCTTTCTTCGACTGTTGCTCCTCAATTCTCCTCCTAACTCCTAAATCTCAACTCCCAATTTGAGGTAATTCTCAAAAATACTCATTTTTAATTTTTAATTTTATTATTTTGTAAATAATTATTATTTTACTGATTTGAGCTATTTTTTATTTTTAATTTGAGGTAATTTGAGCTATGCATTTCATTTTTAGAACTGTTAAATTTTATATTATGTATATTATTAATCTCGCCCCCCTTGGTTTAAATCCTGGCTCCGCCCCTGACTTCAGCCCACCTCCTTCAGAATTTTATTCTCACTATTTTAACCAGCTTAAAAAAATATACCAACTTCAACCTGGTTCAACAAAAAACACCAACTTTAACCACTTCAACTCAGTTCAACCTATCTCAAACAAATTCACCCTTTTCCAACAAAAAGAACATACCCTAAAAAGGGCGCTTTAAATTCTTAACTTATCTTAATTTTTTTTACCTATCTTTTTATCTCTCTTATCTTATTATAGTGATTTCTCTTAAACACTCGTTTTGTCTCCATAAATCATCTTCTTCCAAGTATTAGCTGTTTTATTCTCTTATATAAAATGCAGTAGCATAATTCCTTGGTACGTCATCCACTCTCTAATCTCTCGCCCTCTATTATTTCTTGGCCTCTTATTATTATTTTTTTTAAATGGTATTATTTCTCGGTCTTCTTCACCATTTAAATATGCCATGTGCTCATCGGCCCACTTGGCAAGCCCAGCATGTGTTCGAATTTGATTCAGTTACAGTTTATTTCGAAACGTAGCCCACAAAGTAGGCCCATTTATATTTGGGCTGTTCAGGGCTTTAGCCCCACAAACTGTAGCTTATTCGCCGCCCTTCCCCCCGTTCATATATTATGCCGTAGAACTCTCTCTCTCTCTCTCTTGTCATTCACCCTAAAACCCGAAAACCCCGCTCTCTCTCTCTCTCTCTCTCTCTCTCTCATCCTGTTGTTCTGGAAGCCACACGGTTTCCCCCATTCAAGTAAGCTTCAATTTCTCCTCTGCTGCTCTCGCCCTCTCTCTCTGTCTCTCTTCTCCTTCTGCTGTAATTGTTCTTTTTGATTGATTTTTTCCCGGTGTTTTTCTTCTCTGATCTGTTTGTTCTTGGCTGGTTTAATCTAATCTTTGGTTTATATGTTTGCTGAAATCTTGTAATATGTCGTTTCTTTCGATATTTTCGATGTTGTTTCTGATCTAATCTGAGGGCTGTAGCAAAACCTAATTTTCTCTCTCTATCTCATGCAGTGGGTTTCTTGATTTGATTTTTTTGACGAATTCGTACTTTTATATGAGCGCTTTAGCTTATTTTATGAATTTAAATGGATGTCGGTTAGTGGAAGCAAATTTTGCGGCAATTCATTCGTTCGATGACATAGTTATTCCGAGATTAAGCGTCTTATCTAGGGTTGTTTTTGTGGGTGTTTGCTTGATGTGTTGGTATCTTGTATGTTGCTGATTGTTTTTGTTTGTAAAATCTATGAATCAGACCATTATCGACAGTTCCTGCAGCTGTGAACCCTTTGGACTTAGCTGCTGATGTGTAGGACGTTCTGTGGTCTATTGGGTTAAGTTCAGTTAGTTTTTAACTGGGTGTTGAGAGAAAGGGCGTGCAAAGATGCTGGGCACATTACCCATATTACCGCTGCCTGCTCCACCAGCTGATGGGGATTTGGGACCAATCCCTGCAGCCCAAGTGCTCTCTGATGACGAGATGAAAGAAAATGAAGATCAAAATCAAAATAAAGCCAACAAACCCTCTGTGGCTACGCATACGAAAACGATTGGGATTATCCACCCCCCTCCTGACATTAGGAGCATTGTTGATAAGACAGCTCAATTTGTGGCAAAAAATGGGCCTGAGTTTGAGAAAAGAATTATTGCTAACAATGCGGGGAATGTGAAATTCAACTTCCTTTATCCTTCTGATCCGTATCATGCGTATTATCAGCATCGATTGTCAGAGTTCCGTGCTCAGAATCAATCCTCAGTGCAGCAAACTCCTTCTCAGCCTACGGATTCGGAAGCACTTGAGAAGGCCCCTCCTGCCACCGCTGATGGCGCTGTTGCAACTGAAAAGCCGGACCCTGCTGCCCAATTCAGACCTGTGCAGAAAGTCATTGAGCCGCCCGAGGCCGAACAGTATACTGTAAGGCTTCCTGAAGGTATCACGGGGGAGGAGCTGGATATCATTAAGCTCACTGCACAGTTTGTTGCTCGTAATGGGAAGTCATTCTTGACGGGGCTGACAAGTCGTGAGATGAATAACCCTCAGTTCCATTTTCTCAAGCCAACCCATAGTATGTTCATGTTTTTTACAGCCCTTGCGGATGCATATTCGAAGGTGTTGATGCCCCCGAAGGGCTTGACTGATAAGCTGAGGAAGAGTGTTGCTGATCGCACTACTGTGCTTGAACGGTGTTTACATAGACTTGAGTGGGAAAAATCACAGGAACAGGCTAGGCAGAAAGCGGAGGATGAGATAGAGCAAGAAAGAATCCAGATGGCGATGATTGATTGGCATGATTTTGTAGTGGTTGAGAGTATAGATTTTGCAGATGATGAGGATGAGGAGCTGCCCATGCCAATGACCCTTGAAGAAGTCATAAGGAGGAGCAAAGTTTCAGCTACGGAGGAAGAAGAGTTAGTTGAGCCTGGTAAGGTGGTGGAAATGGAAATGGACGAGGAAGAGATGCAATATGTTGAGGAGGGTATGAAGGCAGCTAGCCTTGAGGAAAATGGGGAGGGCAAGAAGAATGAGGTAAAGGCAGCTATGGATGAAGATGAACCTCCAATGCGAATTGTTAAGAACTGGAAGAGACCTGAGGAGAGAGCTCCTGCAGAAAGGGACCCAACAAAGTTTGTGGTTTCTCCAATTACTGGCGAGCTGATACCCATTAGTGAAATGTCGGAACACATGAGGATTTCACTTATTGATCCCAAATATAAGGAGCAGAAGGAGAGGATGTTTGCTAAGATTAGAGAGACAACCCTTGCTCATGATGATGAGATATCCAGAAACATTGTGGGCCTTGCACGAACTCGTCCTGACATTTTTGGT
Organism: Selenicereus undatus; assembly: GCA_017589665.1. Lineage (NCBI taxonomy): Eukaryota > Viridiplantae > Streptophyta > Magnoliopsida > Caryophyllales > Cactaceae > Selenicereus > Selenicereus undatus. The sequence goes on from JACYFF010003369.1 coordinate 70,716,305, forward strand.
ACCACAGAGGAAGAAGTATCTAATGCTGTCAAGGCTGAGATTGAGAAGAAAAAGGATGAGCAGCCTAAGCAAGTCATATGGGATGGGCACACTGGGAGCATTGGTCGTACTGCAAATCAAGCTATGTCACAGAGCATTGGTGGTGAGGATCAGAATGAGGCCAACAATGATGGAAGGCCTCTTCCTGGTCCAGCTGCTCCTCCTCCCCCTAAACCTGGTGTCCCCTTAGTTCGTCCACTTCCTCCTCCACCTGGTTTAGCCCTGAATAATATCCCACGTGTACCAACCAGCAATGTTCAATATCCAACTCAAACAAGCAGTGGACTTCAGTTACCACCTCTGCCCCGTCCTGGGATGGTTGCTATAAGTCCAATGTTTCGGCCACCACCTCCTCCTATGCAAATGCCTCCTGGACAGCAGCATATGATGATGAGTCGTCCACCAATGTCCATGAATCCACCTGGCATGCCAGTGCCGCCTCCACCAGGATCTCAATTTACTCCTCTTGGTGTTCCTCGGCCCTTTACGCCTATTCCACCACCTGGGATGCCTGTTCCGCCACCACCAATTCCTCAAGGGGTGCCACCACCCCCACCCCCACCTGAGGAAGCTCCTCCACCGCTTCCTGATGAACCAGAGCCAAAGAAGCAGAAGCTTGATGACTCTGCACTTGTTCCAGAAGACCAGTTCCTTGCCCAACATCCGGTATGGTTCCTGCTTACATGCTTCCATACTCTTGTCGCTTATTTTTGTGTGCTTTTACATCCATTTTCTTACCAGAAGTTTTTAAGTTATAATACTCCTGGATACTATCTATTCCCTTTATTTTTGTTGGGTTTTTTTTTTGGGGTTTGGGGTGGGGGGGTTGGAATCGGCCTCTTTGTGGGTAGTGATATATGCAAAGGTAGATTGCTTATATCTGAATCTCTTTGGACATGTGCAATCGGGACCCACATTGAGAGGTGGCGGTTGTTAGGTTGGAGGCACTTGAATATATGGATTATCATAAATAAGATTCATTTTCATCCATTTCTTCACAAAAAGAGTCACATGGGAGCCACATAATTTATAATTAGTGAAGTTGTGCACAATTTCTTCCCATTCTATTACAGGCTTTTAAAGCTTGACTTACCCATTGCTAGTCATAAGGATGCAGATCTGTTCTGTTTAATATGCGTCTTTGTTCTTCTAAATAATGATAGCCATTTGTATGGTCTGTGCATAATTTGTCTCTAACTGCAAAATTAGAAATAGTTCAAGAGGATGTTGTAGGAAATATGTGGCACTGGAAAGAGAATAAAATATAACTTAACTGAGCCTCAAGACCCAAGAGTATAGAATTACATATCCAATAAAATGAAAGTTTATATCAGTATGCCAAAAAAATCCTTTTGTCAGTCTTTGATCAATTCACTTAGAAAGATCACGGTTCAGTGACCAGTTGCCAACTAGTTAGTAGAAAAAGGGATGCTTTGCACAGAAAAATGCATTCTTGTGCAGATTACGGAGTGAGCTTAGATTTATGAAGAGAATGATGGCCAAATTTGGGACTATTTTTATTGGGGGCTCTGTTTAGAAAAGGTCTGCCATAGGACCTCCACCTTGTATTACACCAAAGAATATGTAAAAGTTGAAGTCCAGTGGTGAATTCTAATGAATGGAGTAGAGAACACATAACAAGGTGAATAACCCATGATCATGAGCTTGTCTGGATTGTTTCTCGAGTCCTACCATTTTTTCTCAACTTCCGCCCCCTTTTTTGGTGGAGGGTTCATCCATGAGTGCAGTTTTCGACCTTGGGCTATGGCAAACCTCAGCTGCTGTTTAAACTGTGGAACAGATAAGTTTAGGCTCTTGTGTGGCAATAACAAGTCTATATATGACTGGTTTTCCCTGGGGTTTTGGTATCAGGGAGTAATATGCTTGGGTACTCATCAAGAAGTGTTAATATGATATTACTTGTGTTCTGAAGTTCATTGCTACGCCATAACCTTTTTTAGACTACTGTGATTCATGTAGCTTTTTTTTAATATTTTTTTTGGGGAAGTAATCAAAGTTGTATCAAAGGACACCAAGGGGATGTCACACATTAACAAAAGGGGGCAAATGCAATAATCTTTGTGATTCATATAGATTTATCCTTCTTTTCCAGACGTTACGCCATACCTTCAACGAGTTCACTGCTGTTTGTCGGATTCATGCATCCTTATCCTTTGCTGTTGGTGGAATACTATTTCGACTAGAAAACCGTTAGCAAGCTGTTTGTTTTTTTTTGGTGAAATCATCTATTCCTTAATTATCAGCTTGATTGATGTTGATTGTGACTTCAACTTTATTTGTTTATGTTTCTTTTTGCTGTTGTTGAATGGGCTAATCATTTTCTTTAAAATGATGCTTCTGTGCAGGGTCCTGTTAGGATCAATATATCTGTTCCCAATGTTGATGAAGGAAACCTCAAGGGACAAGTACTGGAAATTACCATGCAATCAGTATCTGAAACTGTTGGTAGTTTGAAAGAAAAAATTTCTGGAGAGATTCAACTTCCTGCAAACAAGCAGAAATTAAGTGGAAAGGCTGGTTTTCTCAAGGATAACCTTACACTTGCGTATTACAATGTTGGAGATAGGGAGTGTCTTACACTTTCCTTGAGGGAGCGTGGTGGCAGAAAGCGATGAGCAAATAACTCTGGCATTCAACTAAAGGTCCTTGCTGGAATACTTGCTACTTGAAAATTTTCAATATAATCCTGTTGGCTTCATCCATGAGTATTTTCTTTTCAAATGTTCTCCCTGTCTTGTTTTTTCTTTTTCTTTTGGGTAATTTTGTTGGTCATGTATTATTAAGACAACTCTTGTGACTTGATGATCATTGTCACTTAACTGATAGCAAGTATGCTATTCACTACAGATGTGGCTTCCTGGCAGTTGTATCTTAGCAGCAAGGGAAGTAGAATTCATTTTGCTTGGTTGAATCCAGTCTATGAGTTGCTCCTATTTATTTCACTAATCTGCTTTTTTTGCCTTTGCAGCTCGTCCATTTGAATTCTCCAGTAGTGATGTCATGATTCGTACTATTTACTTTCTCCATGTGTTGCTGTCAGTGACATTTTAGTTCATTTACTGTTCGAACTTCTAATGGACTCCTCCCTGTTCTCTCTTTATTCCTTTGAATAAGCTAGTAATGCTGATATTTCCTGAGAACCATGCTGGAGGTTAGGTTGCTTTTTGTAGGGAAGATGATCATGGTCTCCATGGATGAGGTGTCTTGTTTCGGCAGAGCGCCCAGGAACCTCCATGCCACTGTGCATGCTTTACAATCTGGTAAATTTTATGTACTGTAGTGTGCTCTTGATCTTGAACTTTTGTAAGACTGAAGGGCTATGTGTTTCTTATACTTGCTATGTGTACTGTAACAGACTCTGACTCATGTTAATCTCTAAGGTGAGCAATTTGGTGCCTATGTGTAATTGTATTTTCCCATGGCACCGCAGCAAATACCCTTGTGGAAGGTTTTTGCAGATTGGTCTCCAAAGTTGTGCTGTGATTCTTGCAGACAGGTAGCAATTAGGGTCTAGCATTTTGGTTAGTCTCTGAGTAACCTTTTAACTTCAGCAAGGCCTGAAATGTGGCTTTCTTTTGCAGCATGTCAGGGCTGATAAAACTGAATGCATCTTGTGGATCAAAGAGACTGATTTTAGAGATGATTAGGGGTGTTGTCCATAATACGCTTTTTGTGATTCTCAACTTTGAGATGCAAAATCAAGAGGCTGTCGTGCCATTGTTCTTGTAGTGTTCCTTTTCGTGACAGTAGAGACTGTACGTCCTCTAAGTTTCAACCTACCTTGTTAGAATAGCCACATCCTACTCATGTTAGATGATGATGCTAACGTGGCAGGTGAGGTTCTGATCCTGAAAGTCCTCTCTTATGTGTATGGTAGTGTTTAGGTGGTTATTGATAGATCCACAAGTGTGTCAATGGGTTAAGTGGTTGGATTGTTAGTATCAAGTTCGATTTGTTGATTAGTTTACTGTTAAAGTGGATTGGACTAGCTTAATTGGGTACACCTTATGTTAATTTTGTCTCTATATTTTCAAGATAAGCGTTTTGTTAATAAAAATATTAATGTGAGCATGTTATATTTCCTTGCATCCCATTTCATCAAGAAAAAAGTACAAAAATAAAATAAAGTAAAGGGAGTGCTAAAAGCGAGTGATATGAGTGAATGGAGTTTCTATTCTTATTGATACGGTTCTTTCTAGTTTTCACCACCATCACCGTACCGCTAAAAGCTGTAGTGTCCATCTCTAGTTGTGCTTCACATCTCTCTCTCTCTCTCTCTCACGTTACAAATCAACCATGGCTGCTATGGAAAAACCTTGCCGTTATAGGATCTCAGCGGAGGCTACACCTTGTCTCAGATGGTTTTGTTGGTTAGCTAACCAAAAATAATTTGGGTTCATAGTGACTGTTGGTTTTGTCTAATGTTCCTCCGGGTTAACTGCAATTTGACCCGTGCGACTATCCGGAGGGTTGAAGGGCATTTCTGGACTGGACCACTCACTGGTTCCTGGGTGAGCCTATTGAACTAACCGGTCATGTTCAGTTCTAGTAACATTGCTTGTCGGTTTTCGTAACGTTGCTCGTCAGCATCAGCTGAAATGAATAGGAGGTTTGTAGTTTTTGTGTAGAGCTGATAATGTTTTGTCCTACTGTTGTCAGGCATCTGTGATGCTAGGTCATCAGTGTGTTGGGGGAACTCATCTGGAAAAAGGGTCAACAAGGTTGTTTTGCTTCCATATGTAGGGTGCTTCGGAGAGCCTTCTTTTCTGTGTCGAAGATGGCTGTGCTGTTGGTGTCACCCATTTGGATGGAGCCAATGGGTTTTTGCCTGTTAAAAAATTCTGTTAATTTCTTTGGAGAGGCAAGGAATGGTGATAAACCGAAGAAGATAGTTGGAAAATTAGAGGTAATTGAAAGGAGGTTGAAGGAGATGGATGGAAAGCTGAAAATACTAAAGGATGCATTCTCAGTTATTTGTTTGAGGGAGCAATAGTTAACACTAATTTTTCATAGGGGAGGCACATAGCTTCACTGGGTCAAGTTTGGCCTGCACTGACAATTTCATCTGATGGTTTATGCTTCTATCCATGATTTTAGATGACTGGTCCTGGTAGTGTATGACGCGCTCTTAGTCGTCTTCTCGCTGTTCTTTTGTGAATGTTACTGATAGATGGCCGGTGCGGGTGGTGTATGAACTTATTGCTCTTGTGAACAGTTGTGAACTCGAACGCTGAAATATTTGAGGGAATCGGATTCAAGCTATTTGGATTATTGATGCTGTTGTTCAGAGCACTTCCAATTTCTTGTATTTTCGAGCAACAGGCTACGAGCGCAACTGTCAGCGAAGAAGACTGTCGAGCCCTAATTAGCAGTTAGCGCACGCATAATGTAATACGAATGATGATTATTGATCCGTATTAGGTTCTTTATGCAAATTTAAGGCTCTATTATTTTCAGCCTAATTTTGTCCAATTTGTTTGAAATAAGCCTAGATTGAGCTTATTGTGTTAAACTGAGAATGTTTTTTAAAATTGACAAAACTAAAATTAGTACGGTTGAACTTATTTTTACTAAAACAATAAGGGTCTGTTCTTTTCGTTGGTCTTTTTTCAACTTACTTATTTCAAACTATTTCAACTCACTTAATCTACTTCAACCCACTCCAATAAAAAATACTAACTTTAACCCACTTCAATCAATTTTAACTCATATTTTTCAAAATTTTATTCTCACTATTTTAACCAACTTTAAAAAAATATACCAACTTTAACTTCAATAAAAAAAATCAATTTCAACCCACTTCAACCTACCTCATTAAATTTCATCCTTTTACCAATCATAATTTACATACAAAAAGAACAGGCCCTAAGAATAGATGTTAGTTTTAATTAAAATCACAAATTTGGAACAATAGAAATTGAACCGTCAATGTCAGTTTGGCAATTGATGGCGTATGTTGTAGACCATGGATGCCTTGATTGTAGTGGTAATTTTAAGCCAAATTGGAGTCATACAAGTTAATCTGAACATCTTGGTTGAGATTGTGCACAACCAAATGGGAACGTATTGCGTTAACCTCTCATAAATAGAATCTCATTTACTCGTAAGTCTGAATCACTGAATTCCTCTTGCTCTGATGTGATCTTCAGACTTCAGTAAAAACAAATATGATTATCTGATCATGTCATCATTTTTCCTACTGATAAGTCACCTCTGAGTCGTTCTCTTTGCACCGTTCATTTATAAGAACAGCAACAAGCAAGCTTTGTGGGGCATCGTGGTGTAGGTGGTTATCACATTAGTCTAACACACTAAAGGTCTCCAGTTTGAGTTCGGGCGACGCCACTTTGTTATTTTTTGGTTCTTCAAACGAAGTCTGAAATTATGCAAGTTGAAGATGCGAATGGGAAAAAATATATACCCGTACATGGGATGGGAAAAACATTTACGACTTGTAGCCTGTGGGATGGGAATAGTAGTAATCCACATGTTCCGCTGGGGTCCTGATCGTAAAGCAGTAATTCTATGGTACATGCCCATGTACCTAGCTATGTACACACCTATATAAGAGAGCGTATACCGTGTTCAAAAAATTCTTAGATACAAACGTATGTATTTTAGCATGGTACACACCTTCTTATATAGATGTGTACATAGTTAGATATATGGGTATGTACCACAAAATTTTTGATCGTAAAGACATTACTCGCCCTTTACTCGCATAGCTGTACATGGGATTGTTGCAGTTTTGTTCTGCTTTTGTTGTTATGATTAGTTAAATTTGTTGATTTCCTTGTGATTACGGTTTCTTCGCCTTGTCATTTATCACTTGACTCACTATTGGTGTCGCCAACAGTTGCCCTCGACTTGTGATTAGGCGTGAGATTCGGCTATTTTTTTTTAAAAAAATTTGCAGGCTTTCATAGAGTTGGAAAATAGGTTCGGTTAGATTGAATTCGTATTCATGTTGAACTTAAATGGGTTGAAAATATCTCGATTTAAATCTAACCCATTTATTAAAATGGGCTGAAAAATCTTAACTTGTACCCATTTATTTTTTAAACATGTTGACTCATTTAACCCGCTTAAGTTAAACAAGTCGAGTTCAGTCACATAATTATCCATTTATCCAATTAAAGTTTTAAAGTAATTCGTAATTATATAACACTAAACATAAAGTGTGCATAGCACATTGCTGAATTACCGTCCAAACCTCATTCGATTCATCACAATTCACATTTACATATTTATTTTTATTTTTGTGTTCTTAATTATCAAAAAAAGAATAAATGGGTGAATGGGTTAACTTGTTTAATCCATTTAACAAAACAAGTTAAATAGATATTTTTCGTATCGAGAATCTAACTAATTTAATTAAATGAGATGAACATGTCAGCCTAGCTAATTAAATAGGTTGAATAATTTGTATTTAAATCCATTTAATTTCGTGTCGGTTTTGAATCAGTAATTTTGTCAAGTCAACTTTGCCTAACTCTAAATTTTCATTGTAATTTGAATTTTCAAATGTTATACCCTTATCTACATGTCGAGGATCCGATAAAGATACGGTAGAATAAAATAAAGCGGCGAAGTAACATAAGTTGTGAAAATGCGAGCATTTCACTCCATACACCAAGTTGTGACTTGTGACTGAATAATGGGAGCATTTCACTTCTTATACAAACCTTGAATGTTGCCTCATAACGGGAAGTTGAAAATAACACAATGTTACACAAAGCATCCATGAAGACAAAAGCAAACTTAAATTCATATGCTCACCCAAAGGAATTAGAATTGAAGTGAGAACATTATAACATAAGCTGGCTCAAGGAGGCCAGTTGCACATCTATCATTTAGGCGGTATTGCCCAATGTTCATTCCTACGCCATCAATTCCACTTCTAAACAAAAACCCATCTCCATCGTCTCCATATGAGTCGCATATTGGAAAGCTTCCTTTACTGAAGAATATGCAGTTTCCTGGGTCTGAATTCATGCAGCTGCCCCGAAGCCATGGGAGGTCACTCAGTGAAGCACAGAAGGAAACATCATTGCCCACAAACAGCATTCGATATCCCAAATTCTTGACCTTCTCCCATACTTGATCTCCTTCCATAGTTAGCTTGTAAACCGAAAATGCAAAATGCGATACGCCTGTTCTTCGAACCACCATGAAGAGCTCTTCTGAAGATGTGTCCACCACCAACCGTTTCCCTCCTCCTCCTCCAGCAGAAGAAGCAACCTCAACTATGCTGAGATCACTCGTCTCATAGTTGTAGTTGATAAAATAAGCGCGGCCTTGGTGATCAATTGCGTATATTTTCCCTTTGATTTCAGCAATGTCGGCACACTTTGAGGTTTTCCCATCAAATACCACCTTCCACACTTCATCCCTGACTCTGAATGTTGCTGCCATCCAGCCATCAAAGAGCACCATGGCCACTAAATCATCTTCACAAGATGGGTTTTTCACCAGCAACGCTTTCTTGGAGAATCCGCGCCAAGGGAGGGGCACCTCGAACTCCCCTCTTTGTTCTCTCTCTGAAGCATTTCGTCGAACGTGTAGAGGGCGAAGGCAACACCCTTGAGCAAGCAACGAAATCCGAGTCTCAAACAAGTCCAAAAACTTAGAAGACGAGCTCCAAGAGCTCCCCAGAGAGGAGGAGAGCGGGTAACGAGTAGAGAGCAAACCGGGGTTGATCTCATCCACCATAAGCAACGAAGGGGAGTCCTTAAATTTGCCCTTCGTGGGTTGAATCACGAAACTGGACGTCGCAACGAGGAACAAGAAGGTGTCACTGGGCCCGAGAATCGATCGAATGTGATTGCCCATGAAGGGGTAAACTGGGATTTTGAGGGGCAGGGTTTGAGACAACAGAGGAGCTCGAATTCCCCTGTTTCTGGGAGTTTTGGGAAGATACATAGCAGATCGCCATGATTTGCAGACTGCCCGTAATCGAAGGTGGTAAACAGAAGAAGACCCCTTTGATTCGGCGATCTTCTGGAGGATATCTGGTGGAAGGTCCAAACATGGCGGTCTTCTTCTCTTGTCCATTGCTCTTCTCCCTCTCTATCTTTACGGAAGTTGGAGATGTCTGAATTCGGAAATTGGGTAGAGTAATGCCTGATGCTCATTTGGAAAGAGGAGAACCTGAGTGATAGAACTAGAAAAAGTGTACGCGTGCTTTTTACCCGCATGTTCTCTGTTTCTTCCATTGCCAGAACTGGCGAAACTTCTGTCTGCTCTATTTTTTATGGTTTCCTTGGTTGTTTACAGATCCCCCCCCCCCCCCCAAATTACTGCTCTTCTGATAAATCCCCAAAAAGAAAGAAAAAAAATAACCAAAAAAATCACTTAATTTACTTTGAAGATAATTGATTGACCATATCGCCATGGTCATTACTAATAACGATGGCCAACTTTCTCAATGAAAGCCTTCAAGTTGATACGAGAAGATCAACCCTCTTTGGCATCGTAATAGCCAATTCCCTTCATCTCTTAGCATTCTCTCCTATCTGCCCACTTCCCGTAACCACCTCCAAGTATCTCTTGATTTCCTCGTTCTTTACAATCTTTGTGCGTCCTCAATCCTCACTCACGTTAATCCGTCCACAATCTTCCGTATGTCCTCCACCATCCTTAACATTGGTGTTTTAATCGATCCATGGTGGGACCGCGACGACTAGAGGGTTAGATATGCACTAGATGTTTGTTGCAAGATAAGAACATATATTAGTGTTGCGGAAGTAAAGAATCTCATTGCTCGAGAATCATTCACAAATTAATATGAACAATTAATCGGTGGCTACTAGAGTCACCGTTGAATCCACGTCCCCAAACCTAAATCTCGGTAGATAGCTAAATTAGTGTCAAGGAAAGAGTAGACAGTAGATTTTCTGTATAGAATTGTTTTCTTAGGTTGCTAAATATCATTCCCTGATCTCATCACCGGCCCTTAATATAGTAGTACTGAATTGAGGGGTGGGACAACACCACTCGAGAGCTCTAGGGCTCAATTATCCCTCTCTCCATAACCTCCTAATACATCGTAGCTCAACCTTCTTAGGCTACTCTTTTTCCTTACACTCCTTTTCCTGAATGACCCATAGGAACGATCTGTGGGTTGGAACTTGAACATTACCTAACTCCACATCTGGGCTCTACATAAGACTAATACGCTCCCAAATGATAAATCATAGTTGATTTCTCTTGGTGGGGGCATAGCCATTCAATGTAATTACCTTCTTTAGGGCATTGGAGAAGGTCCCTGCTTGAGGTTTTGTCAGTAGGATCCCTCCTGTTCTAGAAGGCAGAGGGAAGGAGGGGCACGATTGGGATAAGCTTGAGCCTGTCAATATCAATAAATCTTATGGCTTGTTTGGTTCTATGTAATCGAAGTGGTAATGCAATCAAAATGGTAATGGTAATTCCATTACCACGTTTGGTTACCATTAAGGAATGCAATCAAGATTGTATTGTAATCATATTTGCCTCAATATATGCAATTACAATTACTTGACTTTTTTTAAACAATTGTGATTGCATATATTTGAATTAAAGTCTATTCAACTATAATATATTATATTTGAGAACTTTCACTCTTTTCTCTCCATTGTCTCTTCTCTACTTCCTCTCTCTTATTAATTTGACACTATTTTTTTTAAAGGTTTGAAGCCCCACTCACCTCTCTCTCTCATCTCCATATTAGATAAAGTTTAATCTATACCATGATCGTATTATTGTAACTGTATTTTTGTATGTTCTAGACATCATGTCTCTTTCTCTTTCTCTCATGTCATCATCATCATCATCATCATCATCATCATCATCTTATCTCTACTTGGTAAACTTGAATAATATTATATTATTGTAATCTAGAAGAAATAGAGTGAAGTAAGTCTCTTGTGAAATATCGTAATCATGATGATAAGATATTGGATGATAGTTATCAACAAAACTACAAATAATTAAAATAGGCAAAAATAAAATGCGAATTGAATTGCAATTACTAAATGTCACGAGTAAAATTAAGTATTGTTTGTAGATGAATTCATTTCATTATACTTGTAAAAACTTTGTAACCAAATATTTTAATATAATTATTATCCTATTCCATTATACTAACAATTATATCAAATGATTGATTCCATTGCATAGTAATTGCATTACTTTCAACCAAACGCTACATTAATGCATTTGATTCTAAAGCCTCAAGCACTTCCATGAGGATCTTTGGGATTGTCCATTTCCCCCAACTCCTTAACTTGCTCCTCTAATGTAGGCATAACTATAAAGGTATAAGGATTGGGGGTCGAAAAGAGGAGGATCGAGGGTAGGTTATTGGCTTTGAGATTGAGAGGCAACCCCATCACTTCTAACGACCATGGAGATGACTCTCAGACTCGTCTAGACACCTTTGTAATCCTTAAAGTAGTAATAATAAATATCAAATACGACTATAGGTTGGATTCATGGAGAAGGTGACGATACATAAAATTCATGTGCCACTTATGCAAGGGACGGGAGATTGTGGATCAACATGTACATGTGAAATGGTTCACCCTAACAGGAGCTCCACCAAGATACAGGCCCCATCAGCATACCCATTCGAGAATCCAACAAGAATGTACATGGCCATATCTCACATGTCAAAGCTTTTTACAAGGGTTCAAAAAAGAATGCTAGATGTCTAGTCTCATAAGAATACACCTGATTGTATTCGTAAAATTGATAGCCTTAGTTCACTTTGGGGGGGGGGGGGGAACGATATGAATCCAACACAAATGATAAGAGTGTCCCAATTTTGATAACCAATCAACTACCATATATGCTTCCCAATAAATCACTAATGTGATGAATCTTGACGTGACAAAAGCCTTGAAGACAAGAAATGTATTTGATAATAAATGATATTTGCCATGGAATATGAATTTGGTTCTTTAGAACTTGAATAACAATTTCGTGTCACCTTCAATAACTAGATGAGTATATTCTGGCTTCAGTTGCTCTTAACACTAATTACACTATCTTAAAAAGCTTGTGCTTCAAAGGCTGAAAAAGATGTCTGACCAGATGTGCTGTTCCCGCCTTGAGACGCTGTCTTGTCTACTCTTGGATAGTGAAGCTGCGTGCCGCTAAGTTCGTAGGAATTCATCGAAATTGATTTTTGATAAATCCCCAAGGAAGCGGAGTTCTATTTCACAAAAAAAAAAAAGAAAAAAAAGAGAGGTGGAACTATGAATAAAATAGTTGTACGCCATATGCTAGTTGATAATTGGACATATGTCTCAATAAATTATGTTATTAAAATATTTTACATGATGTAAAACAAAATCACCAAATACCTACATGTGAATTAATGTTCAGTTTTAATTCAATAATAACATTGGAATTTGGAAAAAAAAAATATATAATTTTTTTTAACAAGGAAGAGTAACAAGTCATTAGCCATTTATAATTTGCAATATGGGGCTTAAGATATAAATTCGACCAAAATAAATACAATTTTAAATATCAAAATTATATCTCGATCTCAACAATACTAACTTGAATACTCATCATTCATATTTCTGCTATTGCTATTTCTTGATATAGATCTAGAAATTTGTTACAATTTCCTTATTGAAGTTGATATGCTGATCCAGCATAGTAGCATTGGGTGAGATAATTTCCAACGGTAGAGATTATATTTGAATGGTCAAAGTTCATTGATGAACTGATTTAATATGTATAATTGGTCAATCTCTTTCAAATCAATAAAACCACTCAAAGAAAATAAAAAACACCATCCAATAAACTCTCACAATTGGCGCGAAATGCACAATTCTCACCAAAAAAGATTGATTAATTATCTCCCAATTGGCGATACTATAACTAAAACTACTAATTATACTAATATTAAGGAAAAGACAATGAGTAGGAAATGAGAATCGCCCATCCACTATTCACTTTCAATATTCACGCTCAATCGCTCCCCCTAAAAAAAAAAAGAAGAAATCAATATAAAATGATGATTTTATACAATTTATAAGTTTTGAAATCATTCCACTATTCAATCATACAATTTTTTATAATTTAATATGTGATAATATACATTTTAAGTGAAAACAAGATACTTAAAAAAAGTGTCTTGTAACAAGATACTTATCATTTTGCATCAATATATCAGTACTCTATTAGTTTTTCAAGGCTTACTTTTTTCATGTATACAACAACAACAATAACACCTCCCAATGTGAATTCTGCTTTTGCGAGGTCTGGGGATATCCAGATATAGGCAACCTTACCTCTACCGATATTCTTACCCGTAGAGAGGCTGATTCCAAGAGACCCACAAAAAAGATTTTGTGAAACCATTTTATAGAGGAATGAGTTTGTGAAAACATTTAATAGAAAACTAAGGATACCCAACGAGGAATGACTAGGACATAATAATAAATCCAGTTGCCAAGCTATGTACCATCAGAACAATACATCAGAGGACGATACCATACCTTTACAACCAGATGTAAGCCAATGAAGTCTCTTCCCAGATGAAAGCAATACCTGCATACGAATACGACAAATGAAAACCACTGCCAGAACTAAGCTACTAAAACCGAAGGGCAACTACGATGTCAACTCTCCGCGATCTAAGATCTTAATCCTATCCTGCCAAAGTTTCCTATCCTGAGCCAGGTCCTCCGTCAATCCTACAACTCTCAAGTCCTCTTTGATCACTTCGTTTAAACTCTTCCTTGGTCAACCCCCCCTTTTTTGCCTTTGGGAACGTTAATCCTCTCACATCTCCTCACTGGAGTGTCCACACTCCTTCTTCTCACATGATCAAACCATCTGAGTCTTATTTCTCTCATCTTATCTTCGATGGGAGCTACTTTAACAAGGTCTCTGAATACTCCATTGCTGATTCTGTCTATCCTCGTATAACCAAACATCCACCTAGTCATCCTCATCTCTGCTACCAACAACCTTTGAACATGCATATTTTTTAGAGGCCAATATTCCGATCCATAAAGTATAGCCGGTCTAACCACCATACAATATACTTTGCCTTTCAATCCTATAAGCATCCTCTTATCACACAGCACATATACTTCCATTTTTGCCAACCTACTTTTATTCGCTGGTTAATATATTCATCAATATCCCCATTTTGCTAAATCATCGAGCCTAGATACTTAAACTTATCGACCTTTGGTATCGGCCTTCCATCCAAGGTGACTTCTCCTTCCGCATCTACCATTCCACTAAAACAGCTGATGGAATCCTACCTAGCCAAGACCAAGTTCATGATGAATCAAGTCCTACATGTCCAAGAACAAGGTCCCAAATGAAGAGAATGGCTCATCTATTGCAAGAAGAACAAGCTAGCACAAATGGGTTAACCGGCTACAAGATGCTCGGTTTTGTGCATTTGATTTCTTAAGCTACATTGTAGCTTAAGTCTTATATTTTTGCATTTTTGGAAACCTTTTGATGTTGTCTTGCAGGTCCAAGCATTCGTTTCAAGTCATAGGTGCAAGAGGATGAAAAATCAAGGAGCTTTCCTAAACCGTTCCCATTTGCCCTCCAAATGCACGGTTTAAAGTTTGTGTTTGATTACCCCACTTAAACACATCCTAACCTTGATTTCTTGGTGGGGGGGATTATATACATCCTAAAATTACCCACCCCATGCTTAAAACCCAAATCATGACCATCTTTGCTAAGCCTAATTGATGCCTAAAAACCGGACAGCCTCGGGTTGAACCCAATTTTATTGAACCGGTTCTCTCCTCCTTAAACAGCCGGCCACCTTCACTTGCAAGTTGATTGGCACACTTTTCAAGATTGGCACACATCCCAAGGTGCTCTAGGATTGGCTGCCTCTTGAAAAAACAACCAATGGAAGCAAGACAAAGCAACTATTTGGTGCCTTGCTCTCATTGGCTAGCCGTAAAGTAAACATGCAAAAGACGGCTGTGCACATGCATTTCTAAGCCTTTGCTGGTTGTATTAATACTTAAGCAAGTGTTAAGTGATGTATAATTAGCTTAGACAATGTTTTACTTTATATTTTGATGTATTAGTTTAAGTTAAGCATGTTTGTAATTAGTTTAGCTAGTAACCGGTTGTATTAGGCTAAACTAACACTCTTCCTCCCTAGGAAGGAAAGTGATGCACCTACTTACTTGCTTGCTAGTGTGATGGCTGAATATGTAAGGCCATTTCGGCCATGAGAAGGGACACACTTCAGTTTTCAATCAAGCAAAACAGTGAGAGCCTTTCAAGCTTTCCTCTCAAACTCTTACTTGCTTATCTTAGTTTAGGCCAAACTAAGTGGTGTTCAAGTGAGTCTTAACCTTGATTAAGTGGTGTAGCCTGTATCTTAATCAAGATTAAGGGCCCTAAACTCAAAGATTGGTGGTGATTCTGTATCCAATCCAAGGGTTTAGTTCTATCAATCCTAGTTGATTCATACTGTAACGCCCTCAATTGCTAATGTCTGATTATTCTAACATAACCACCTATTATTATAAATTAACCACGGAAGACTTCTAGTTTTGATTGGAGGCATTACCGCCGTTCCATGATGGAACACAGCTGCTTGATTTAGTGAACTTTATGGGGGCTCAAATAGTAAGGCCCCCAACCTTAAAGTCAAGAGTTTCACTATTTTGTTCTTAAATCCTGGGGCAAAACGGACAGAGTTTCCCCTAAAAATTGACCATTTTCCCAGGCTTACAGCCCTACAAATACTTCCCTGCACTGAAAATAAAAATAAACTAACTCAACGGCCACCCGCTGGAGTTCACAGCTCTACGGGCCACCCGCCCGGAGCATTATAACCAAAACAGTTTAATGTTAACCAAATAAACAACGACAAATATAGCCCTAACAACTTAGATGGTGGCTCATATGGCCATACAGAGCGACTCTAAATGATATGCAACTCAGCACACAAGAACTCAATTTACAATCACACCACAAAACACATTGCAGTTCACGTACGAGTCCATCATTTCACTTCTAGACAGCGGTGACTCCCTTTCGGCTACTTGGGCCGACCCTTTCCTGCTATTTCAAAAAAAACCTGGGAAGGGAACAAAATAGAAGGGAATGAGCAATTATCGCTCAGTAGATAGCCCCATCTCCTAGAACAATAAATACAATGCAATAATTACTTACAACCGTCGTTCGTAATTCTTTTTCTTTGAAGAATTCACCTACCGCATAGTGTGTTCCAATCACAAGGCAAGAGAAATAGCATTTGCACCAAAAGCCACTCGTATGAACTCGTAAACTTAATAAAACAATATCACATGTTAATGTAAGTAATGGACATGATCTATGAATACTATTATCTCCTCTCCTTTTGAACTTGTGTCATGAATTGGATCTATAACATCATTTTCTAAACAAGATATAAACAATTAATCACTTTTTCAGGTTTTCAATTTAATTATTCAATAACCTTCTTCAGTATCAAGTAGTAAGAGCAATAAAATGAATCTATTGACCTCTGAACTTTACATTCTTGTTTATTCAATTGACCATGTTTCCCGTGACTCTACTGCATATTAACTGAGCTATGAAACATGTAACTTCCACATATGCCTACTGGCATCATGATGTATACATTCAACTTTGAATCCTCTCTTTACTGGCAGTGAAATGAAATACTGAGTTTTGTCTCTGCCTTCTAGCAGAGAAATGAAATACTTATCTTTGCATTCTCTGCCTACGGGCAGAGAAGTGAAATACTGAGCTTTGTCTCTGCCTTCTAGCAGAGAAATGAAATTCTGAGCTTTGAATTCCCTGCCTACCGGCAGAGAAATGAAAAATTAAGCTTTGTCTCTGCCTTCTAGCAGAGAAATGAAATATTGATTTTTGAATTCTCTGCCAAATAATGAGTCTTGAAACATATAAGTTGAAGTTACCTGCAAACTTCTAGGAAGGTACTGGGTTGTTTAAGCGAAGATACAAATAGGCGACTGATAAACAATTTGGAGCACTTAGCGATCATGTAATAAAGCATTTATGGACCTTGACTATAATATACAATTGACAGACTCAATGCCCCTCACATAATCCATGGATACGATACGCTGAACTATGCAGTCGATAAACTATACAATGAATACGGTGTATACGATTGATAAACATATAGGGGCAATAGACTTAAAGAAAATGTCGATTGATAAACTAAGGTCTATCGACTAGACATGAAACTATTTTCTACTTAACATGTTTCGAAATATGAGCCGAAACTCAGACGTACATCCCTATGTAGTAAAACAGACTTGGAGGTTAAATGGTTGGGCGCCCGCATTTCAAAATATTTTGTTTTGCAAACAGGAGGGAGAGAATGTATAAGTAAAATTGATTTGTTGATTCTTATCTGAAAGTGAACCCCTTGGTCGATGTACATCTTGATACGATCGTACTTTAGGTGCTCACACCCCCAGGCCGATCGAGAAGTCTGAGTTGACGCCGCGCGTGGGTATATTGGTCGGCATAAGCCTTGATAACTGATGGGCATAAGCCCTGACGCCGCGCGCGGGTGTGCTGGTCGGCATAAGCCTTGGTAACTGAAGGGCATAAGCCCTGATGATAATTGGCGGGGCCACTTGTTTATGCGACAAAACATTGAGAACTTGGTTCATTAAATGAATCTTGTTTTGATTTTTCATTGCTGAGAATACTGTGAGTTTGTGAAGAACATAGAGTTTTTGAAGAACATAGGCAATGTACGTACCGAGATGGTCTCACTTCTACTCCAATTTAAGGTGGAACTATTTTCTATCTAAAATGTCTATAGACTTCAGGTAACCAAGAACTACGTGTCATCGTGATTTTTATGCAATCGATAATCATTATGCAAACAAGAAACGTCGTATACCCGATACCTTCGATATAATCGATAACCATGCGTAATCAGTGAGCGTTATAGAGTCGATAAACTTATATAATCGACGAACACTATATATAATTCGATAAATATGCATAATCAATGAACGTTATATATTTAATAAGGGATGAACATTACATATAATCGATAAAATGTATAATCAGTGAACGCTATCAATGAACGTTATAAAATCAATTCAATCAATTCAATAACAATGACCATTTTATATAAACGATAAAATGCACGTTATTATAATTAATAGTCGATGAGCGTTATAGATTCAATAAACTTAACGTTATAAACCGACGGTGAACATTACATATTCAATGAACTTCGTAAACCAAAATCCTCATATAAACAGAAATTTTCTAGCATCGATAACTTATGCATAACTTTCATATAATCAATAACTGTGTATAATCGATAAACCTGATATATTCAATAATTCCATATAATTGCCAAATGACATATAGCCTTTCAGTCGTCGATAAACTTTAGTTTAGTCCAACTAATATATATGTACATGTATGAAATTATATGAACATTATATAATTACATGAAATATGTCATTTGCGTATATCGACGACTACAGTTTATCGTTCAGTACAGTACGAATAACATATATATACATGGAGTATCATTCAATTTACTCTAAAATTTCCTCATATTACTGATAATTGATTCAAGTTCAACCTGAA
>JACYFF010003369.1:70735352-70766880 GCA_017589665.1 Selenicereus undatus
ATATATATATATATATATATATATATATATATATATGTATACACCATGAAATTGTAAATTTTTAATGAATTGAAAAGCGAGGCCTAACTTGATTAATTTGTAATTAAAGAAATTAGAAAGAAGATTAGGTTCGGGCCGTTACACATACGGTTTCTGAGTGAGATTATTAGCTTGAATTCTTAAGCTAACTACTTTCACTTAGTATATTCTACATATCCCCTCATTCTACCACTCCAAATTCATCCATTTCCATCAACTTCCATGGCCTATACATCCTCAAAGAAGTTAGAATCAAAGCAAACAACAAGAGCATTCAAACCGTGCATAACTTGCTTTTTCTAGCTTTTGTGGACAACACTTTGGCACGGTGTGGCCGTGTACTAAGGCACGACCGTGCCACCTTTGGCCGTGCCCAAACTTAGAGTTTTGGATTTCCTTTGATGTAAGCTAGCTTGGGTAGTGTCTTCCCTTGAGCTTTACATCAACAACAATGCAGGTACTCCATTTTCGATCTACTTACTCTAAAACCCCTATATTCCAGTGCCTGTCTCCAATGTTCTAACTTATTGTTCACTCCTTGTGTGGTCTTATCAATAAGAACAATGTCATCTGCGAACAGCATACACCACTGTACCTCATCTTGGATCCCTCTTATAAGTTCATCCATAACTAGAGTGAAAAGAAACGGGCTTAAGGCGGAACCCTGATGCAGACCTCTACTAACGAAGAAGTCATTAGTGATCTATCTCGGCGTCCTAACACTCGTCCTACCTCCCTCGTACATATCCTTAATAACTCGAATATACACGGGAGACACTCATTTCTTATCTAAGCATCTCCATAACACTTCATGCGGAACTTTATCAGAAGCTTTCTCTAGGTCAATGAACACCATATGAAGATCCACATTTTTATCTCTGTACAAACCCATGAGCCTTCTAAGGGAGTAAATCGCCTCTATGGTTGACCTGCCTGACATAAAACCAAACTGGTTCTCTGATATCAAAATATCCTTCTGCAACCTACTCTCAAGCACCCAACTTTTTTCAAGTATCTAATGCTCAAGTCCTTTTACAAACTTTTACGATTTCAACTTCCAATTCTTAAATCATTTACAATTGCTAGCAGAGAAAATCAAAATAATTACCCTACATGAATGGGAAAGAATAATTATATGCAATATGGTTCCCCTAAAAAAGTAAAGCTTAATTTCCAAATGAAAAATTCTCACTTCGTAGTTTTATATATGTGTAACCACATTGTGCATAAAATAAAAAAAGAGCCAAGTTTCGACCGAAAATAATTGGTTGATCAATTATTGCCATGGTAAGGGTGATTAACAACTTCTTCAATTAAAGCCTTCATGTTGGTATGAGACGAGCCACGCTCTTTGGCAGTTTCAACAGCTAATTCCCTCCAGCTCCTAGCATTTTCTCTTATCTCCTCACTCTCCACGACCACTTCCAAGCATCTCTTTGATTTCCTCGCTCTTTGCCAACCCTTGTTGTTCTGCACTCACCTTAACCCTATCCCCAGTCTTCCATAAATCTGCCACAAGCTTAGCATTGGTGCTTTGGTCAGTCCATTGTGGGAATGCGACCAAAGGGACTGCGGATGTCAAACTCTCAAGGGTCGAGTTCCACCCGCAGTGTGTTACAAAGCACCCAACCGAGGAGTGGGACAACACCTCCACTTGGGAACACCAGGGTACTATTAGGCCTCACTCTCTGAGCTCCTCCATGCAGCTCAACTCAACCTCGTTAGACTCCTCTGCCTCCTTTTCCTCGTGCTGCTTTTTTGCATCCCTTATGACCCATAGGAATGGCCTCTGGGTTTGGATCAAGGCTTGCCCTAGCTCCTCCATATGGGTTTTGTACAAGACTGAGATGCTTCCAGTGGCGAAGTCAGGAATTAGAAAGAGGGGGGGGGGTTGGAAATAAGTTAATAATTGTGGTTGATTGACGTTGTTCCTACATTCTTCATTCAATAATAAATTTTCGAATTTAGAACTTGAAAGAAATGACGATTCTTTAGTTATTTATTGAAATATCTATGCATTTTGAATTAGAATTTAAATTAAACAACTTTAGAATTGAAATTGGCAAATTAAACAGATCATAAATTAAAACTAAAAAGCAAATTACCACCAAATTAAAGGATTAATAAAAAAATTGAACTACTAAGGCTAATTAAAGCGCTATATTCTTTTTGAAATATCTTTACACTTTGACTAAGAATTGAAATTAAATCCACAAATTAAACAATTTTAGAATGGAATTCACAAATTAAACTCACACATTAAATTTAAAAAATAAATTAATCTAGAAATTAAGGATTTGAAAAATAAATTAAAGTACTAAACTCTAATTAGTAAACTTTGAACTTTAAATTGAAAAGATACCGGCAAAAAAGATAAAGGAATAAAGCACTAGCAGATTCAAACCTGCATCTCCACAAAGCAAAGAACAACAGTAGAAGGTCATCACCATCAAGCTACGCATGCTCAATGCTTCTCTTTTCCGCAATATTTATTTATAAGTTTAATTTAGTTCAGCCTTTTTTTTTTCCAGGTAGAGGAGGGGTGTCAGTTGACACCATTGACACCACGCTTCCTCTGCCACTGGATGCTTCCAAATGACACATAAATCACAGAGGATTTCTGTTGGGAGCTTAGCCATTTGATGTAATCACCATTCCTAGAGCATCGAACAAAGTCCCCACTTGAGGATTTGTCGGTCGGATCCCTCCCATCTAGGAAGGCTGAGGGGAGGACGCACTATCGATGGATCTTAATGCATCAGACTCTAATGCATCAAATGTGCAAACAAGGACTTTCGGATTGTCCATCTTGCCTAGCGCCTCAATTTGCACTTGGAACGTAGGGAGACCGAAGGTGTAAGGGTAAGGGGTGGAGGGGAGGAGGAAAGAAGGTAGATCACGGGCCGTAAGGATGACTGGGAAATGGGAATCCTGGTAATTCCAATGACCATGAAGGGTCTTTCTCACACTCATCCACGACATCTTTATAACCATTGAAGTAGTAATAATAAATATCAAATACAGCTGCGGGTTGGATCCATAGTAAGGCTGATGGCACGTGATACTCACGTGCCACCTCTGCCGCCCAAGGGATAAGGAGAGTGTAGACCACAGTGGCGGATCCAGACATTTAGGATATGGGTGTCCATAAATTAATATCGTTACTAATATACACTATTTTATTTTTTTTAGGGGTGTCCATAAACCAATATTGTTACTAAATTAACATATTTTAAAATAGAATTTTTTTTTTTTTTGGAACTTAGGGGTGTCCATGGACACCCCCAAGTACAACATGGATCCGCCCCTGGTAGACCAAACATGTGACATGATTCCCCTCAGCAACACTCTTCTCTAGAAGCTCTGCGACGGTTTGAACCCCGCTTTGCCTGAATTTGGAGAGGTAGGTTTGGACATCTCCATCAGTCGGCTTAAAGCCGTCATCGTACCCATCGGAGAAGGCGGCAAACGTGAGGCCCTCAGGGATGGAAGCCTTATCAAAGCAGCGGCGTGCAGACACTCGTGGAAAAGGTCACATTGGCCCCACCGCGGAGGAGACGCTTGGCAAACTCGAGGGCCGGGTTGATGTGGCCTTGGGCGGGGAAGGTGACTATGAGAAAGTGAGGCCTTGGTTCCTACATTTTGGAGTTAAGAGTGCTTTGGCTTAGGGAAGCTCTAGCTGGAAGATGATAGGAGTAGGGGAAGTGGATCGGAGGTTATCATAACGAGTGGTCGATGTGAAGTTTGGATCTTTGATGAGGCATTTTTTGGAGGGTGGTGGATAATTTGTAGGGGATTGGGATTGGCCATATGCATGATATATAATAGTGACGTTTGTGGGGACGAATGTATGAAGTAGTCACGCTTGTGGTGACGAATGTATGAAGGAGATTGAAGTTAAGAAGACTGCATATCGTACAGGGGTACAGAGTACCGAACAAAAGCTTGAGCAATCATGATCATGCATGGTTTTTTGTTTTTTTCTACGTTCATGGATTTAATTTTCGGAATCTAATGCCGTCTAAAATTATATTATAGCACTAGTGAAGAAAACACATTATATGACAATGAGGTGCGATCAATTGGAGGTTTCACTCTCTAGCTAGATAATGATCAAATGATAATGCGGGTGATATTGGACCTGTGTTTGGTCTTCCTTGCTTGACAGGTTAATGTTGAACAGCTCATGAGCAGACCACGATATTCATGTCAGGTATTGATCGGACAGTATCAAGGAGCAAATGGCGTGCTAGTATTTTTGGGTATATTCTTTTGAACTTATTTTCAAATTAAGTATCTGTTCTCTTCGTTTTATTTTGACTGAATTTATTTTGAATTGAACTTATCTGAACTTATTCTGAATTTATTTGTTGAACTTATTCTGAAACATACTTATTGAAGTTATTCTGAACTTATTTGCTGAATTTTTTTCTAAACTTATTTTGAACTTATTAGGGCTTGTTCTCTTTGTCTTATTTTGTCTGCACTTATTCTGAACTGAACTTATTTGAACTTATTATGAACTTTATTTACTGAACTTATTCTGAACTATTCTGAACTGAACTTATCTGAACTTATTCTGAAATTATTTACTAAACTTATTATTTTTAGCTTTCTAAACTGAACTTATTTAAACTTATTCTGAACTTTCTAAACTAAATTTATTCTGAATTGAACTTATCTGAACTTATTCCCTCTGAAAATCAGTTGAAGAGAATAGGCTCTTAATAAAACTGATTTTGAATTTATTCTGAACTGAACTTATATGAACTTATTATTCAAAAAATAAGTCGAAGAGAACATGCCCTATATAGCTCCTTATCTTATAATTTCTTTAGTACTTTCTTAATTTTTTTATAATTATTTTTGTTATAAAAAGTTTTGCATGAAATCATCTCACAATAATTTATAATGAGGCAGATTACAAGTTTTTTAATTCACTGTCCCAAATTAAAAAGAAACAAACTTGTCATATAGGTCGTCTCATGATAAATCAGCAATCTATAATTTTTACTTTGTAAGCGAAAGAAATATCATTGTTCTTGAAATTAAATTCTTTTCTAGATATTCTTTAGCCAAAAAGTTCTTCATATTCCTAGAAGGTTTTCCTCAACTTTTACAACTCTATGGGTTTACACTTCCTCCTATAACTCTAACATGCAACCTCACTCCGTTGCTCCCACATTTCAATAGCCAAAATTAATATCTAAAAAAGCTGAAAATTAAATACATCTGTGAAACAAGTGGTCGTCACAAGTTTAGGTGTAAATTAATATACCGAAATAACGAAGCATATGACCCCCAAATAAATAAAAATTTACAATTATCTGTCTGTGATTTCTATACATTTGTACAAATTTTTGGAAGATTTAATTAAATGCTTGTTCAATTCTCTATAACGTAACTCCTTGCGATTTTTTGGGTGTTTGGTTGCAATAGTTTTTTGATGAAAAGAAACGGAATTGTTTGGTCAAAACAACCAATCGGTGTTTGGTAAGGAACCATTTGGAAGAGCTTTTTTGATCCAAACAATTCTTTTTCAAACAACTATTTTAATTAGCTTTTTATAGAGAGTTTTTTAATTTTTTTTTGGGGTTGTACAAATGATCATTTTTTCCAAGAGTTTGAAGATATTACAAGCCTGCCATTGTTGTGAAATGGATTACATCTTGATTCTGCTTCTCCGTCCCCAACCACTTTCTTGCTTTTTTTTTTTTTTCCTCACTTGGATTTCGCTTTTTTAAATTTCAATGATATCTGATGTTGTGAAATGAAGTTAATTGGAAATTTGGTACTTGAGTTTTGATCTTGTGAGTTTGTCTTTCATGGTTACCATTTGAAAGCTCAAAGGCTATTGAATCACCCTAGAGGGGTGAATAGCGTGATAAAGAAAAGCACAAATTAATCGAAAAAGAATTGCGGAAAGTAAATGTGGACAAGACATGAATATTTTTTAACGAGGTTAGCCTCAACCAGACATAGTCCCCGCCTAGAGTTCCTCAACTTTAGGATTAATCCAATTTTATTAGGAGGGATAAATACAACTCTGGAGTACATCTACTCAAGTTCCAATCCACAAGTTAACACCCTCAACAAAGCTTAGTAGAGTTGACCCTTTAACTTTATGATCCCACCTAATTACAACTTTGAACAATGCAACTCAAATGAATGAATATCAAATTAAAGCTCAAGGTATGCAAGTAAGTATTGTTGTTTGTGCTGTCTCTTGTGTCCTTTTCAGCTGCAGATGTCTTTCAATTTGCAGGCAAATGATGTTGAAAATGTTGAGAGATCATTATGAAAGTGGCTGTTGCATTAAAAGAGGAAGGATGATCTTTAATATCAATTCAAGGCCTTAAAGTGCAGTAATCAAGCCCTTGAATTTTTGTAGTTTGCTTCAACGACTACAATTCTAATTTCCAATGGCTATTTGCTTAATATAAGGCTGGAGATCTTTACTGATTAGTAGCTAATATAGAGCTAGCAAGCAACATAATTTCAAAAGATATTATCCCATGTAAGCTAATCTTGATTATCTCAGAGATATAGTTATATAGAGAATCATGTATTATTAGCAACTCTAAATAGGCCAAAGTATAATACATATAATATGGCTAGATTTAAGAATAATCAACTTACAATACTCACATGATTTAGTCAAATTAAAATTTGTCTTTCAATCAAAATTTAAGCAAGGTTTTGGAGGGACTCAACAATCTTCCCTTTTTTGATGAAAGACAACATTTTACTTTGATGGATCATGAATGATTAGAGCTAAAAGGGATGAGATCATGTTTGCCAAAGTAATGGATTTTTAGATACTTACCATGCATCATAATTTAAGTTTGTAAAGTTTGCAATCTTACCAGGGCTTCCAATTTTGTCCATAGCGTACCATACATTCAAAACTAATCATGTCACAACTAGACAAGTGTTACATCACTTACAAAGCCTTAAGATTGTTCTCCTCCTTTGACTTTCAGCAAAAATAAGGGGGTGACCAATAACATGTTGGTTTATACACGTGGGGTCAAAATGATTAAAACAGAACATTTATAAACCAAAGTGGAAATCAAAGAGAGCTAAAGTCTGGATAAAGTGGGGATTAGAAGAGTTCGATTGAATGATGGGATCTGCAAAATTAGTAACATGGTCCAAATAAGAGGGCTTAAAGTTCACTGCGAGCTTGAGACCATGGTGAACCAAACTAGTCATGTGAATCAAGTCATCCAATTTTCTGATAAACAACCCTATTTCAGAATGTATGAGATCTACTCTAGTCCTCAACTCGACATGATTCTCTCTTAAGCTTTCAAGGCTATCCACAAGAGTAGTTTAAAGAAGAATTCTTAGAGAGGTGAACTGCAAGAGCAGTAGCTTCTTTAGGAGTGAGCTTAGAGGCATGCTTCCAACCTCTAGCAGTTGTTTTGTAGAAGCAAAGGGTTTTAAGGGAGTTGGCAGAAATAACTGGTATTGGCAGGTGACATAGTTTTCTAAATCCAATGGGACTTTGAAATAGGTGAAGATGAAGGAGCTCGGCTAAAGAAGGAGAGAGAGAGAGAGAGATAGGAAAGAGTTAATGAAGTAGCGAGACTAATTTTGATTTTTAGTCGATTATTTGCTAATATCGCAAGACCCCAAATAAAATTTCCAATTTCAAATGTATTATATCAAACATATTTGGAATACTTTAGAAGAAAACGAAGATCAAATATAATTTTCAATTTTACAAGATCCCAAAAATTTGAAAAAATTTGGTATCACAAAAAAATTATATAAGAGATTTTGAAAATTTTTTCACCTGTCCTGTAACGCCCCCAAATTAAACATGTTTCATTGTTTATATTCTCCTTAATAAATCACTCAATTGTAATATGATGAATCCAATAATTGGGGTATTACCACCATCGAAAAGGACAAGGCTTGCAACATGAGTGTTATAAATAACACAGTTAAGCATAACCTCCACTGTACACATTCACATATGATCATCCATTCACAATCAAGTGTTAACCAATGTAAGGTTTATAAACCATAGTAAGATAATTCACCATGTAATCTACATCTTCATCCATAGAAGAATTCAAAATACAACTTTAAGGTATGCATATACAGCATTACTTCTGATCCATCTGGATTTTCCTACTTCAGTTATTCTCTTCAGCTGATTTGCTAGCATGAAGGCAATACTCTGAGCATTTGCCTAAAACAAAACATGAAAAATATTTCGAACTGTGAGCCGAAACTCAGTACATGCGTTCCTGAATTGTTAAATGATCATTGAACACTAGTTGGACCCGCTTTGCAATTCATTTTAAGCTAAAAATAGTGAATGAGATAAATGTAAAACCGCATTGCTAGTTATTATCTAATAGTGAACCCCTTGATACTGTTACGATCTATGGATAGGTGTACACTTGCCAAGCCGATTAGGGACCTGGCCTGAAGCCGCGCGGGTAACTGAAGGACGAATGCCCTATAGATGATAACTGACGGGGTCACTAATTAACTAATAAATCACTGTGTAAGCTGATTTATTGATGTACTTACCAAAACATGATAACGTTGATAAATACACTCTGATTTCTAAAGATACGGGCAGTGGACGTACCTGAAGTCTTTAAAATGATATTTCACTTGGTAATACTTATGCACAATGGAAACGATAGACTAGGCCTTGATTCTGCTAAAGAAATGTAATTATAGGTAAATGTAGTTAGTAAACCATATTCATTGAGTAAACCATATTCACTGACATAAATGATTTATTTAAAAAAAGACTCCTACAATTCCAATAATTCGATATAAGACAAGTTAAACCAAAATGATTTGAACAATAATTCAGTTAGGGACTTGAAATATAATAAATTGAAGCAAAATAGACCAAATGAAAATGATTGAGGTAATAATAAAAAGATTTTAATTGATATAAATGAAATATAGGTTTCTGATATTTCTGAAATAGATAATGGAAATTGTGATGCGTCTGAAATGGATAATAGAATGGTTAATGCCTCTGAAATGGGTGACAAATGGTTTAATGCCATAAGGGGGTGCTGTGAGGTTCATAAAAGCTCATATAACACCCTAATTTGGTCCAGATGTACTGATTTTGAGTTATTACTCTGCTCACTTCCCAAATTTCATTTTCATACTTACTTAACTCGGTTTTCAAACCCAAGTAATCTTCTATACACTAACAAACTTGTTGAACTCACTACACTTTGTAATTTCCTTGCAATACCTATAATTATATAGAAACTTCTAAAAATATTTCCAAATGTCTCGATTTCTGCATTCACTCATGTTACCGTTTGATGGTCTGCATTAGAAAATCCATATCTTTCACTAATGACCTCCAATTGAGATATAAAAGCCCAATATGAAAAGCTCATAATGTACACTAAAACTTTCATTCAGGACACAAATCATGATTCATATAGTAAGATCCCTAAAATTAGGGTAAGAACACAAATGTGCACAAATTCAGTCCAATCTGTGCAGTCGTAGCAAAACAACCATAACTTTTTCCACAGAACTCGGATTAAGGCGATTCAAAAGGCATTTGAAAGATAACTCATTGATCTATACACACACCAAAAACCACAGATTTTCAGTGATCCAATAAATACCATTTTTTCCGTGAAGTTACTGTTTCAGTTCAGTTCCCAGTTTCAATGTATTCTGCATAGTCTTGAGTAAATTGGTCATAACTTTGTCCACACAAATTGAAATTGAGTAATTCCAAAGCCTATTGAAAAATAACGCATCAAGCTATCACTACACCAAAACTCATGAATTTTGAATGTGCCAAACAGTACCCATTAATTGCCAAAGTAGCCCCTGTTTCAGGTCTGTTTCCTAGCTTTAACTCACATATTTTCAATCTTTTGTTCACATAAACACCCACTAAAATCAATCTTTAACTTACATAAATCAGAATAAACATCTTGATATTCATTATCAATGCCAAAGATCACAAAATCTCATTTAAAACAATCAAAATTCAACACTTGAACATGAAACTTGCATGATTAAGAAAAACCCCTAGCTCTAACTTCAACTCCACAACCAAGATGATTCTTAGTTCAATGAAAATAACATAATCCACCCTTAAAACAACCAAAACAAGAAGCAAAAATCAAAAATCCAAAGAACAAAATTGAAGCCACTTACTTTGGGCTTGAAATAAGTGAAGATGGAGATGATATTGGGTGATTTTGAGGATGAAAAATGGTAGCCAATGGAGGGAGGTTGTTTGGGGATTGAAATCCTTACCGGAGAGTGGCCGGAAAGTGGTCGGAAAACACCATGAAAGTTGGTGGGGGGGGAGGGGCTCGCTGTGTAGAGAGAAGGAAGACAGAGAAGAGAGAGAAATTGCTTTGAAAATTACTTGGTACAAAATGAACCTTAGGCAAATAAATTACTTGGCTGAAAATTAAGCACAAAAAATAAGCTTTTGCTAATGATGATTAAGGCTTAATGATGGTAATTAGATAAGCAAATGGGTTAGGAACTTGTTGGCCCAAAATTGGGCTTAATTTGGGCCCGAAAGAAATTAAACTGTACGCGATTAAATTCTCCATAGCTCGAAATTAAATTTTTGAAATGTCATGAAAAATAATTGTAATCTTTTAACCCATAATTATCGAGGCCTAATATCAATTGCTCCGAACAATTGTTTTCGGTAAATGAAACTCGAATTGCAAAGTGGGGTCCGAAATGATTTTTTTTTTTCAACTGGGATGATTCAATGAGATAAATAAATGTGAAAAATAAATAACATCGCTTAATTAAATAAATAAATATGATTTAGGGTGGGGCTATTACATGCCCGAAGAGGAAAAAATTAAATCAAATTTGAATAACCTTTCTTTGGAGTGAGCCATTTTACTTATTTATTTTTTATAGAGAACTTATAAATAAGGCCTTGAAATTGGAAGTTCAGGCCCTTGATTCAGTCACACCAAAAATCTCCAGTTTCTACCTAGAGTTCAAGGCCTTGAACAGCGTTTTAAGGCCTTGAATTTTTGACAGTGAATAGATAACACATTATTTTGGCCTGTAAGAGCTCAAGAACATAATTAGTACTTAAAGAGGGTTCCTCCTCAATTTATGTATCAATGTTAAGAAATCTCCCCCCTTTAGGATACCAAAGTTCGTCATCGGCTTTCAAGTATACCTATAAAACAATAGATCAAATCTTTTTAGCCTTGACATTGAATTTGGATCCAATATTGGTTCTGACCATATTTTGTGGTCTTGTCCCTTTTTGTACCCAAACTTGGATAATTTTTGGTATTTGACTTTCTAAGAGGACATGAATAAGAGATATGACTATTCCTTAGAAAATAATTGCATATGGTGTGAGGTTTGTTTTTGGACGTCTTTTGAACAAAGAAATTTTTGTATGTCTTCTTTGTGTTAAAAAGGTTATATCCAATACCTCCTTTATTGAAGGACATTCTTTGAGATCCTAACAATTTATCCAAGTTATCTTGTGCTTTAGAAAACTTCAACACCCTTTTTCAAGCCCTTCATATTGGATTGAAGCACTTTCTTTTCTTTTTCAAGAGTTTTAATCCTTGTGTGAGATTCGTTGTTTGATTTGTGTAAAACTTCTTTTTCAAAAGTCAAATCACGAATTATTTTCTTCAAAAACTTTATCTTGGATAAGTACTCTTGCTCACATTGTATGCATTTAATTAAGGCTTGCTGGGATAATTCATCTTTAGAATATTCAAGAAAGTCAAAGCAATCTACCTCATCCGAGCTTTCATACTCGGTTTCATCGTCTTGGACTTAGTCGTCTTTTACCATAAAACATAGGTTTGCCGCTTGTTCTTTTGCATCATCACCATCACTTGAGTCACTATCACGCCATGTAGCTATAATCACTTTCTTGTAGTCTTTCTTGGCCTTTTGCTTGCATTTTTCAACTTTCTTTTGTAAAGTGGGTCAATCTTTTACCATATGCACTGGCAAAAAACAAGGACCAAGATTAGATTCATTTTTATTGTTTAAGGGTTTGTTACCTGTTGAAGATTTCTCATTCTTCTTCAAGGAAGACCCCTTTTTGTAGAACTTCTTGATCGATGACTTGAACATCTTCTTTAGTCCTCTCGCAATCATCGCCATGGAATCTTCATCTTCTTAACTAGATTCATCTTCCAAGGAGTAGTGTTCTTCACTAGTAGTTTTAAAAGCTACTCCCTTCTTTGGTTGAGTTTCTTCTTCATCTTCTTTAAGATGAATTTTATGCGTGAGAAGTTTCCCGAGTAGATCATTCAAGGCTAGTGTCTTGAGGTTTTGGGCTTCTTCAATTGCGGTGGCCTTGGGATGTCATTTGTTTTTTGGAAGACATCGAAGGATTTTCTTATCCATTTCCTCATTGGTATAGGTCTTGCAAAGTGATTTGAGGTTGTTGGTTATATTAGTGAATCTTGTAAACATGTCCTGATAGTCTCGTCGTGTTGCATTTTGAACAACTCACATTGATGGACGAACATATTGATCCTGGTTTCTCTTACTTGACTCGTCCGTTCATATGTTACTATGAACTTTTCCCATATTTCTTTATCTGTTTCACATGCATAAATACGATTGTATTCATTAGCACCTATTCCATAAGATAGGATATGCATAGCCTTACAATTTTTTGCAAGTGTAATGCCCTGACCCCTCTCGGTCACAGGTCTCAACAATAACGACTTAAAGGATTGTCGACTAGCCCCACAAATCACCACAAGCCTTTCTGGTGTGCTTCGTCCTCGCTCACACGCAGTTTGGGAAACTTCATAGGAGGTTACCCATCCCAAGATTGCTCCCCAACAAGCACCATTGACTATGGAGTTCTTGAGAGTGGGCTTCCTGAAAAGAAAGGTGCATCTTTGGTGATATAAGTAGTCACTTCGATTCTTTTAAGCCACACTCGGGGTGTTACAGCAAGTCTCGCAAAATCTTTTCGAGTGTATTGATCTTTGGTTTTCTCGACAAGTTTTCCATCGACAGTAGTCTTTGGATTGTATGGACATTTTGTTACGATACTCATAATCTTCGGTCTTGATAAACATCTACATCAAAATCTTCCAATAAGAAAATTTAGTGCCCCTAAACAAGGGAGGTCTAGTAGTAGAGCGACCTTGATCATAATAGCCTTCTCCAGTGGTGGCCATGATCGTTGCCCACTTGACGGTAAAGTCAAAATACAGTGGGTCTAACTCTGATACCAATTGAAAGCTCAAAGGCTATTGAATCACCTTCGAGGGGGGTGAATAAGGTGATGATCAAAGCCACAAATTAATCGAAAAAGAATTGTGAAAAGTAAATGTGGATAAGATATGAGTATTTTTTTAATGAGGTTAGCGTCAACTAGGCTTAGTCCCTTCCTAGAGTTCCTTAATTCTAGGATAAACCCAATTTTATTAAGAAGGATAGCTGCAACTCTAGAGTACACCTACTCAAGTTCCAATCCACAAGTTAACACCCTCAACAAGGCTTCATAGTAGGGGCGGAGCCAGGATTTAAACCAAGGGGGGGTGAGATTAATAATATAAATAATATAAACTTTAATAGTTCTAAAAATGAAATACATAGCTACTACATTCAAGAAAGTTATCCTCAACGAGATCTCATGTTTTGAAAGTAAAGCATGATATTATCGTTCGATGGACTTTTAAAAATATCAATTTCAAAATAAGTAACAACAGTATCATTTAAAAATTCATTTGATATTTTTTTCCGCAATTTGGTCTTGATAAACTTCATCGCAGAGAACACTCTTTCAACAGTTGCTGTGGAAACTGGTAAAATCAATGCAAGCTTCAAAAGTTGATGTAGGTGGGGAAAGCTCAAATGCTTCTTTATTTGGACCAACTTCCTGCAAAGCTCAGGAAGTCCCAAAATGTTGGACAACCTCACATCATCAGCTGTATTAGCAATGAAAGTATCCAGTTCACAAGCAAGTGTCTCAATAGCATTTAAACAGACTCAATATTTAGATTTAACCTCCTCAGATTGTTTGTTTAAGGCAGTTTGTATGGATTGCTTTTGCGTCATAAGATCTTCACACATTTTAACACATTGGTTATGCACACTATTTACTTCACCAACATGTGCGTCAAATGATTTCCTCTTCTTCCAATTTCTAAAGCCTTTACTTGTAAATGCATCCCCTTCACCATGGCCCAATTTGTCATTCTTGAACAAATAACAATCAAACAAAATGCCGCATCTTCTTTTATGCTATATTCTAACCAATTAGGATATGCCGCAAACCATGATTCATTAAAACGCCGCATATAATTGGACATTTTAGTTTGCAGGAATGCATGATTTCGGGGTTGGTAAGGACCTTTTTGTAAATATGCTCTTCTTGCCTCATCACGATCATTCGGATGATAGCTTGAAATCGGTTTTCTATCGGTTGGATTCGATGGAAGAGCATTAATATGGATTGGAGTTCTCCTGGAAGAAGATGGATTAGTGCTTGTTGGTTGTTCATTGCTAGACGGTGGTTGAGTACTTTGTTTAGCATTTTCTTGGATCGGTGGTGAGTTTTCTGACGCAGAGTTTGAACCAACAGATCGCCTAGTTATCTTGTTGAAAAACTTCTCCATTTCAAATTGAAAAACACAATCAAGTTCTTACTTAGATTCATGGTTTTTAGTAAATCATAAATATAAGTATTTACAAAATAATTTACATAATTATTTACAAAGTTAGGTTTTGCCTTTCTTGATTGAGAATTTAGGAATTAGAATTGGGGTAGTTTGTGTTTATCATAAACAAACACAAATTTGCTTAAAGTCAATAAATTTAACACAAATAAACAAACAACAACCAACAAATTACCCCAATTCTAATTTCTAAATTCTCAATCAAGAAAAGCAAAACCTAATTTTTTAATTGATGAGTAAATCTCTAAATTAACCACTTGTTCAACACAAATTCAATAAAAATTAGTTAACTAAACATAAACAAGGAAGTAATTACAAACAAAATTAGCCCAATTTTAAATCTTCAACCAAGAAGACAATTAAATTAAAATCATCATTTTTCAATTCATGAATCATGAGTAATTCACTAAGTTAATCAATTATTTAACACAAATCTAACTAAAATCAATAAAATAAACATCGTTATTTACAAAATAACAAAATTAAAAACAAAAAATGAGTATTTTTTAGCATTACCTCAAATTGGGAGTTGAGATTTAGGAGTTAGGAGGAGAGATGAGGAGGAGTGAAGGGGGTCGGTCAGTGAACGGTGGGCCAACGGCTGACCTTAGAGTCAGAGAGTGAGAGAAAGAGTGGGCAGGGGCTGCGACTTGCAAGCAACAGAGAGCGTCTGGCAGTCAAAGAACTGGGTGAGGGTCTAGGGCGTTTGGGGAAATAGAGTTCCAAAACTCAAAAAAAAAACAAACAAAGCGCTTGAAAGCAACTAGCGATAGTCGAACCTACGACCAGTTGAAACAAGGAGGGGGTAGCCGACCACACGGGCAAGCACAAGTTTGCAAAATATATATGAATGAATTGATATATATATATTTTTTATCCACAAAAATATCCTATATTTAATTTTTTTCCCCAAAAAACTGGGGGGTCAATTGACCCCCCTTGCCCTATTGTAGCTCCGCGCTTGCTTCATAGAGTTGACCCTTCAACTATATGATCCCACCTTATTATAACTTTAAACAATACAACTCAAATGAATAAACAACAAATTAAAGCTCAAGGTATGGAAGTAAGTATTGTTGCTTGTGCTCTCTCTTGTGTCTTCTTTAGTTGAAATGCCTCTCAATTTGTAGGCAAATAATGTTGAAGATGTTGAGAGATCATTAGGATAGTAACCGTTGCATCAAAAGAGGAAGGATGATGTTTTCAAGGCCTTGAAATGTAGTAATCTAGCCCTTGATTTTCTGTAGTTTGCTTCAACGACTACATTTCTTTTTTCCAACAGTTACTTGCTTAATATAAGGATGAAGATCATTGCTGATTAGTAGTTGATATAGAGCAAGCAACATGATTTCAAAAGACATTAACCCATTTAGGCTAATCTTGATTATCTCAAAGATATTGTTATATAGAGAATCATATATTATTGGCAACGCTAAATAGGCCGTAGTATAGTGCATATAATATGGCTATATTTAAGAATAATCAACTTATAATTCTCACATGATTTACTCAAATTAAAATTTATCTTTCAATCAAAATTTAGGCACGGGTTTTAAGGGAGTCAACAACATTTGATATTCGAACACCCCAAGAGTGCTTGCAATGATTTCATCTTTCTTTTTGTGATTGCTCTTATAGTTTTTTTTTAATCATAATTTTCCCCAATGTATAGTACAATTAACCTAGTATCCTATAAGGGTTGTTTAAATAATTAGAATGTTTGTGATTACATAATTCATCTTTAACTCAAAACACATTACGATTGATCAGACAATGAGTTTTGGATTGATGCAAGTTAGTAGTAACATTTGACATTTTGTTTTATTCAATTGAATCTAATAAAAATCGAATCATTTGAAATTCATAGTAATAGATACAAAGCGAAATGAAAATAAGATAAATGATCAATACAAATTAATTAGAATTAGGAAGAAATAAGGTTTTGCAGATGAAGTTAATTTGTTGATGTAAATTTAATTCTATTTGAAAGGCAATAAAATGATCAACAAATAAAAATTATTTTTAATCAAAAAGTAATTTAAAGATTAGGGTATAATTGAAATTTTACGAAACATCTTCTTTGAAAACAACCAACTTTGCTGAATGTTTTCTATAAAATAACTAATTCAAATGATTGACATAGACAACTAACAGTCAATACAATTTTCTAGACACTTAAACTCATAATTTTATAATTAAACTAAACTAAAATAAGCTAATTTTTGGAGTCCAAAACAGTGGACCCTTTGTCGAAGCTGTATGTTTGCTAAGATCTTCTAGGATCACTCTACATATTGCATGCACTGCATGGTGAGTCATACTTCACGAACATTGTCTATCCATGGGACCTCCCGTCGGGTATGTTTACTGGCATTACGTTACTCCAAGAATGAGGCTTATTTTTGGATAGAAATTGTTATGATTTTTCCGCAAGTATACGGTTATCGTTGTAATACTACCGGGTATCATCCTTAGGGATGGATGTGAAATTAGATTAAAAATTCTAATCTAGTTTAAAACTAGAGGCTAATTTTCTAACTCAAAGGTTGAATACTTCTACAAATGAATGGACCAAATTAAACAAAATCAAATCTTGAAATTCTAAGCAACAATTTGCAGAATGAAAAGTACTAAATTGTAACAAGTTTGAGTCACCAACACCTGGCCGCAATTATTCCATGAATTTGAAAGCAAAGGAAAACGAAAGGAAAGAAAAAAAAACAGAGGAACATGAGCAGAGCAACGCAAATCAGAATGAGAGCAAAGCAATAAAGCTTCAATCCCAACCCAAGCATTTGAATTAATAGCACCGGGAGTTAAATCTCGAAAGCTAAAACTAAAACTAAATTCGAAGGCCAAATCTCCTGTCTACTCTACGCTAAGCTCATCTCCTCCTATCTATTTTCGGCCTTTTGTAACCTCCATTTGAGTTTGCCCAGAACAGGTTCGTTGCGCCTTCGGTTGCCCCCATCATTTCCTTGTAACCCCCTCTTGATTATGGTATTGATGAGAAATTAATGGTGAAGAGAGAGAGGGAGGTAACGGATGAGGCGAGGAGACGCAGAGGCGCTGCTCTGTTTTCGGCTTTGCTGGGTCGAGAATGAAAGAGGAAGAAGAAGGAGATGGGGAGGGGGGCTGTCATATGCAAGGCACATGGTGTTTAAGTGAAAAAAAAAAGAAAAACGGGTTGGGCTCGGTTGGGAAGAGGGGAAAGAGTCGGGCCCAAAGAAAAGAGAAGAGGGAAGCAAAAGAAAATGTATAGAAGAAGGCGGGCTGGACCGGGAAGGAGAAGAGGAAGCATGTGGGCTGGGGAAAGGAGTTGGCCTGGTCTGGTTATTGGGCCGAATAGGAGGAGAAAAGAAGAGAAGGAGGATGCTTGGCTTCGGTATAAATGGGCTGCTGCTGGGCCGATTCTTCTTCTTCTTTTCTCAATCAATTGCTTGTTATGACCCATTCAAATTTTGATGCAATTTTCTCTCTTTTTCTTCAAGCAATTTATCTATTCTTCAAATGTGTCAAATTCCTGCAAAATAAATAAAACTAATATTAAAATCTTAAATTAATAATTTATTTCGACCAAAAATTAGATAATAAAGGGGCATAAAATATCATAATGTTTGGTTGAATAGAAATTTTGATGGGAAAAAGTGTTTATTTTGACGGAAATTACGTTCGTAAAAAAAAATCACTGGTCAAAATGCCCATTTTGACTAACCTGTCAAAAATACCGACGGAAAATTTTTGACGGACTGACAATCCTTCAAAATGGTCCTGATAGAGTTTTTGACGGACTGACGGTCCGTCAAAATTCCTTTTGACAGAAATTTTGACGGAAAAGATAGCCGTCACAATTCTAAAGATTTGACATATCAGGTTGTAGCAAAATTTTTTACGTGATTTGTTATGGACTCTGTCACAATTTGTGACGGAGGTAGTAATTTCTGTCACAATTTTTTACAGGGTCCATAAAAAAAAACCGCCAATCATTACCAAAAAATTTCTGTTTTTGAACCTCCTTGTAATTTCGCAATGTGGAATGAAATGAACAAAAAAATACAGCAAAATTAGTGTTGTAATTTCATTGAAAATTTGATAACATCGTCATGAATTTAAGTAATTCAAACTCAAGTTAAAGTCACATAACAAACATAGTTGGAGATCATAAGATATATAAAATAAACCAAAGTCATAGATGGCATAGCCCACTCATAGGAGTCATCACCCAAGTTGGTTGTGTCCTCATCAACATCGTCTTCATAATC
The DNA here is from genome assembly GCA_017589665.1 of Selenicereus undatus. Lineage (NCBI taxonomy): Eukaryota > Viridiplantae > Streptophyta > Magnoliopsida > Caryophyllales > Cactaceae > Selenicereus > Selenicereus undatus. Next base: position 70,754,332 of record JACYFF010003369.1, read on the forward strand.
ATCATCATCATCATCATCATCATCATCATCATTCTGTGATGGGGTTGTGCCTGGATGTGCGGTTGAGAACTCTACTTGCTGACTCTTGAAGAAACTCCACAGCTTATTCATCTTGCTCTTCACCTTCTTCTTCTCTTGCTATCTCGCAGCTCTTTTTTGACCTAGCTCATTTTGAATTTTAGCTTCCTTTTCAGTTGACTGAGTGTTGAATTCCATAGTGAACTTGGACCTCACTTCCTCCTCAATCTTTTTATGGAGCTCTTCTTCTCGAGCCTCCTCCACTGCCTTACTGGCAATCTCATTTAGCCCTATTGCCATTACGCTAGCTTGTAGTTCCCTTGTTTGGTGCTACTGCATGAATCCTGCTTGAGCCCACTACCACGGTCTTATATGACAGCACTTGACAAATCTTGCTTTCCGGGGGTAGGTATCTCATCTCTTAGGATTCTCTCATCCTTCAATCTCCGGTCGCAAAACCACCTCGAAAGCTGCTTCTCTATTAAGCCTAACTTTACTACAAGTTCAGCTTTCATCAACTCTGTAGGGTATTTGTGTTCTACACAAAGAATCATCAAAAGTAAATAAAACGAATCCATTACTCAACAAAAGGGTATGAAAGTTTAAATCATCAAAGCCATGTTAAGTAAGGCAAAGAATTGCTACCATCATAAAATTCCTCCGAAACCTGTAGCTGGGCAGGTGTCTTGAGCCGTCTTTTCTTCTCAGGAAGTGCTTTATCATCATCATGTTGTACTTCATTTGGATTTAATATATTGCACTAGATAAACCAATGAATTCAGAGCTAACAAATAAACCTGCTGTCAAAATGAGCTTGAATCACCATGTGCTTTGGCAATCAGCTGGGATTTGCAGGTGAAAAAATTTTCTGATGATAACACCAGATTCACCTTCGAACAACTTCTTTTTTTGTGTGTAAATAAGAAGGAAAGAAATGTGGAAATCATCCAGCTAACACAAGACTTGTTGCCATAGACCAAGATATTCCAACATATGGTAGAAAACATGATAGTTCTCATAAAAAATGTAATTGTCACTCTAGCATCACATAGAAATTCACCATTAGATAACACAAGACGCTAATCTAGGCAGTTTCTCGCCAGTAGAGAATCAGTGGCACATGATGAGTGTTAGTTGTCACTCATCTAGTCAAATGCAAGTATATAAATAGTTTGGATACGTGTTCATCCATGCCTAGGCCTATTAGAAACATGAATAAATGCAAAAGAGGTGGACAAGGGTCTCAAATTATAGTTACACGGTTCAGGATTGACATCATAATGAGATTCGTCTTCTTTTATTCCGCAAAATTAGTTTATAATTGTGGTGTTAATTAAGTTAATTGATTAACTTGATATTATTATATTTTATCCAATTACCCCCATGTTAAGTTTTCGTAATAGAGTCATAGTAGTCTTTAGTTTAGATTTTTTTTCTGTTTATTTTATTTTCAACAGATTTTTGTGTCTTATTTTTATTATTTTATTTATTTAAAAATTTAGTTTTAATCCATTATTTTTACTGGTGGTTAATTACAATTTTAGGGAGTCATAGAAAGTTTTAGAGAATTTATTGAATCTGTTTCGAAGTTTTTGTGATTTTTCTTCCATTTTCAGTTAAAAATTGTTCGGGTGAAATACTTGGTAAAAAAATCTAAAATTTTATAATCAGATTTGTTATATTTTTACACATTCGATATTAAATGTTCAGAATTTAAGTACTATGTTAGGTGTGTTAATAAATTCAATTTTTGAGTCAGTAATTTGCGATTTTGTGTCTTTTCAGTTTGAGTTCATTGCCTCGTAACTTAAATCTATTTCTTCGTGGGATCGACCCTACTTGCCCTATCTATAGTCCTTAACATATAATTACAAGGGTATTTAGGTTATTTAATTTGTAGGCACTGCAACACGCCTTACAAATTTTGGCGCCGTTGTCGGGGAAATTATTTTTGTTACTAAGTCTTGAATTTATTCTCATAATTTATTTATTTATTTATTTATTTAATTGTTTACCTTTGTTTTGAATTTTTAAAGTAATTAAACATTTCAATTGATTCTTTATACTTATTTAATTATTTCTTTTCAGGTTTATGAACGTTGACAAGAGAATAAAACATATCAACTCCTACGTCGAATTCTTGAATGCCACCGTAGAATAGTTACTTGAGATTTTTGTTAACGACGAAGAAGAACCACTTATGGCAACAAGGACTTTGAAGGAGTTAGCTGCACCAGATGTCACGCAACAACCGCTTGGCATTGTTTTTCCTGAATTGGAAAAACCGTTGAAGTTGAATAAGGTTTTCTCAATCTATTACCTAAGTTTAATGGTTTGTCTGGTGAAGATCCTCATATGCATTTGAAAGAGTTTTTAGCTGTTTGTTCTACTATGAGACCCGATGGGGTTGATGAGGATTAGGTTAAGCTTCGTGCTTTCTCTTTTTCTCTAGATAACTTGGCCAAGGATTGGTTGTATAATCTTCCTCCTGGATCTATTACTTCTTGGACTCAATTGGAAAAATCTTTTCTTGAGAATTTTTTCTCTGCTAGTAGAATTGGTGCTATTAGAAAACAAATTTGTAGAATTAGGCAAAACTTGAATGAATCATTGTATGAAGACTGGGAAATGTTTAAAAGACTTTGTAGTAGTTGTCCCCAACATCAGATTAATGACCAACTGCTGATTCAATACTTTTATGAAGGACTGTTACCAAATGATAGGGGAATGATAGATGCTGCTCGTGGAGGAGCCTTAGTTGACAAAACACCTACCCAAGTTATGACTTTAACCTCTAATATGGCATAAAACTCACAATAGTTTAATACTAGATCTGACTTAGTAACCGGTAGGGTTAATGAGGTTGATACTATTCAACACCAGTTAACAACTTTGACCTCTAAGTTACATAAGTTGATGACAAGAGGACCTAGTGCTGGGCTAGTATGTGAACTATGCTCTATAGAAGGTCACCCTACTGATACTTGTCCAACCTTACAAGAGAGGAATGTTAATGCTATGTTTCCTAACCATAAACCCAGGAAGTATGACCCTTACTCCAACACTTACAATGAGGGTTGGAGAGATCATCCTAATCTTAGATACGAACCACCTAATCCACCTGGTTTTACTTGACCTCAACCTCCAGTTAACCAAACTGATAAGACCTCTCTTTTGTTAGAACAGTTAATGAAAAAAATGGACCAAGATAAGGAAGACGCAGAGGCTAGATTTAATTCAATGGAAATTGTCCTTAAGCAAATAAGCCAAACCCAATCCGCCTTAGGAACCTTAGTTAGTAACATGCAATCTCAGAGTAGTAATAGGTTGCCTGCCTAGCCCTTTGCAAATCCTAAGGATAATGTTAGTGCTATAACTATAAGGAGTGGAAAGGAACTAGGAGAGCCCCATATGTCTAAGAAAGAGGTTGAGAGTGAGAGAGGTGAGTGAGAAAACTAAGACCAAGGAACAAGACGAGGGTGAGGAAAAGAAGGGGCAAGAACCAAAGAGTAGGAAGTATCAAGAGATGACTCTAGAGGACTTTATCAAACTCTCCCACTATGTTCCTAGACCACCCTTCCCACATAGATATGCCCAACCAAAGCGTGATGCAGCTAATGATGAGATTTTAAAGACTTTTAGGAAGGTAGAAATCAATATTCCTCTTTTAGATGCTATAAAACAAGTGCCTGGATATGCTAAGTTTCTAAAAGAAAATTGAAAGGGAATGAAAAGATTAGTATGGGGGAAAACATATCTGTTGTGCTTCAAAAAAAGTTACCTCCTAAGTGTAAAGACCCTGACATGTTTTCCATACCTTGTAAAATAGGTAATAGTAGCTTTGATAGATGTATGCTTGACTTAGGAGCATCTATCAATGTTATGCCTAGATTCGTTTATGATTCTCTTAATCTTGGACCTTCAGAACATACTAGCCTGGTGATTCAGTTAGCTGATAGGAGTAATGCTTACCCTGATGGTGTCTTAGAGGATGTTTTAGTCCAGGTTAATGAGCTTGTCTTCCCTGCTGATTTCTATGTACTTGGCATGGGAGGGGGAGAGAATGAACCACCCATTCTACTTGGCCGACCATTTTTGAAAACCTCTAGAACAAAGATTAATGTGCATAGTGGGCAGTTAACCATGGAATTTGATGGCAAAGTGATTAAGTTTAATATATTTGATGCAATGTGATTTCCTACTGACGTACATAATTTGAATGCCTTGGATGTATATGAAAAATTGTCCCAAGATGTTTTCGAATTGGATAATGATGATGTTTTGAATGTGACTGTTACTCATAGTTTGTCTAGTACTGATTTGACTGAGTGTGATTATGTTTTATGTGATGAATTGGTGGATGTTATTTATGATTTGAAGTCTTTACAAAGCATGCAACCGCATTTTCAAATTGCTAGACAAAAGTTATGTATTAAAACCATGTCAACCCAAGATACTATAGTTAGGCCTGAATTGAAACCTTTGCCCACTAATTTGAAATATGTATACTTGGGTGATAATGAAACTTTACCTATGATTGTCTCTAATTCTTTAACTGAATTGCAAGAGGAAAAATTGATTAGAGTTCTTAGAGATAACAATAGTGCAATAGGATGAACTTTAGCTGATATTAAAGGATTGAGCCCAACATTGTGCACACATAAAATTGCCTTAGAACCTGATGCAATCCCTAAAGAGATCCTCAACGCTGTCTCAATCCTCCTGTGATGGAGGTGGTGCAAAAGAAAACCTGAAAGTGGTTGGAAGCAGAGGTGATTTACCCATTGCTGAATCTAAGTGGGTTAGTCCTATACATGTAGTCCCTAAGAAAGGTGGTACCACTATAGTAACCAACAAAGAGGGAGACCTCATACCCACACGAGTGCAGTCAGGTTGGAGGGTATGCATTGATTATAGGAAGTTAAGCAAGGTAACTAAGAAAAACTACTTTCCCTTATCTTTTATGGATTAAATGTTAGAAAGGGTAGCAGGTCATTCTTACAATAGCTTCCTAAATGGGTATTTGGGTTACTTACAAGTACCCATAGCTCTAGAGGACCAGGATAAGACCACCTTTACTTGCCCTTTTGGTGCTTATGCGTTTAAACGCATGCCTTTTGGCGTTTTTAATGCACTTGCTACTTTTCAACGTTGTATGATGTCCATATTTTCTGATTTCATCGGTAAGATTATGGAAGTATTTATGGATGCTTTTACTATGCATGGCGACTCTTTTGACCAAACGTTGCATAATTTGACATTAGTTCTTAGGTGTTGCATTGAAACAAATCTAATTTTGAACTTTGAAAAATGTCATTTTATGGTTGATCATAAAGTGGTACTAGGGCATATCGTTTCAAAGAAAGGTTTAGAAGTTGATAAAGCTAAGGTAGAAGTAATTCAGTCTTTGTGTTGCCCATCTAGCGTAAAAGATATTCGATCATTTTGGGGGCATTAGGGTTTTATAGACGATTCATTAAGAACTTCTCAAAAATTGCTTCTCCGTTATGTGCTTTACTTGCTAAGGATGTTGAGTTTATTTTTAATGATGACTGCAAGCATGCTTTTGATGAATTAAAGAAGCGTTTGATTTCGCCTCCTATTGTTCAAGCACCTAATTATGCCCTTCATTTTGAGCTTTTATGTGATGCATCTGATAAAGCAGTAGGGCTCCTTTAGGGAAAAAACAGAGTAGGGAAACTCATGTGATTGGTTATGCTAGTAAGACATTAGATGCTGCACAATGTAATTATACTGTTACTAAGAAAGAATTATATGCTATTGTGTTTGCATCGAAAAAATTTAGATCTTATCTGCTGAATACTAAGATCACTGTATATTCTGATAATGCTGCTTTAAAATATTTAATGAAAAATAAAGAGGCTAAACCTAGACTAATTAGATGAATATTACTCTTGCAAGAGTTTGATTTAGAAATTAACGATAGGAAAGTCCTAGATCACCATGTAGCTGACCATCTGAGTAGGATTCCAACTGGAGAAATTAGTAAAGATTCTAATAATTATTTTCCTTATGAACATTTATATGCTGTTGTTGAAGCTTTTCCTTGGTATGTGGACATTGTTAATTATTTAGTTACCAAAACCTTTCCTGCTAATATGCCTAAGCATGTTAAAGATAGAATTAAATCACAAGCTAGATTTTATGTGTGGGATGAACCATATTTGTGGTGTTTTTTTAGTGACAAATTAATTAGAAGATGTGTTGATGATTCTAAAATTTTATGTATTTTAGAGTTTTGTCACTCCCTAGAGGGAGGAGGTCACTTTGGTCCTAAACGCATTGCACATAAAGTTTTAGAATGTGGATTTTTCTGGCCCACAATTCACAAAGATAGTTTTGAATTCTGTAAAAGATGTGACATGTGCCAAAGAACTGAAAATTTAAGTGATAGAAATCAAATGCCCTTATATAATATATTTGTGTGTGAGGTTTTTGATGTTTGGGGCATTGACTTTATGGGCCCATTTCCCCCTTCCTATGGTAACCAATATATTCTAGTTTGTGTGAATTATTTATCTAAGTGGGTTGAGGCTATTCCAACTAAAACTGATGATGCTAAGACTATGGTTAAGCATGTTAAGAAAAACATTTTGAATAGGTATGGGATGCCTAAAGCCATCATTAGTGATAGGAGAACTCACTTTTGTAATAAAACTTTGAAGGGTCTACTGGATAAGTTTCATATTACGCATAAGGTTTCGACTGCCTATCATCCACAAACTAATGGTCAAGCTAAAAGCATGAATAAAGAAATAAAAGGAGTTCTAGAAAAAATTGTCAAACCTGACAGGAAAGATTGGAGCGATGGATTAGATGATGCACTTTGGGCTATTAGGATTCCATACAAAACTCCAATTGAGATGTCACCACATAGGATAGTCTTTGGAAAAGCATGTCACTTACCTGCAAAATTAGAACATAAATCCTTTTGGGCTGTGAAGAAATGTAATATGGATTATATGGACGCAGGAAAGGAGAGGAAATTACAATTGCAAGAGTTAGAGGAAATAAGGTTAGAAGCCTATGACAATTCAGACATTTATAAGGGCAAGTCTAAGGCATTTCATGATGCTAAGTTGGTTAGGAAAGAGTTTCATGTAGGAGAAAAAGTTTTGTCATTTCGTTCAAAATTGAAACTATTTCCTGGGAAACTTAGATCTAGGTGGCTAGGCCCTTTTGAAGTCACTCATGTCCATCCTCATGGGGCGGTAGAAATTAGGAGTCTTGATACTAAGAAGATTTTTAAGGTGAATGGTCACAGGTTGAAACATTTTTATGGAGTTGTTTGCAAAGTTGATGATATTGCTTTGGAAGATCCATGACCGGAAAAGAGATCAAACTAACGACAAGAAACAAAGGCTCTGCTTGGGAGGCAACCCAAGTCACTTTTTAGGGAGTTTCTTTTTTACTTACTTTATCACATTTCACATTTATTTATTTATTTTATTTTATTTTCTTTGCATTGTGGACTATGCAAAATTTAAGTGCGGGGGAGGGAAGCCTTACTACCTTAGATATTGTATGTCGTTAGAATGTTAGCTCATGCATTGCATTTATTTTTATTTTATACATTTTTTTAAAAAAAAATTACATGAAATCAAAATAAAACTATGGTAATCACCCTTTATTTTGTATGCATACTCCCAATTCACCAAATAACTGAATCTGAAAGGGCATTTATTTAAGGATTGTGCAACAAAGAGAAGATGGAACACAAATGTAAGGAGTATAAACCCAACTCTTGTACGGTAAAACGCATGGATATCTAGCCTTGTAGGTAAGGAATATTGGGACTAGTGTAATAATATGATCCTTATTTTCCTCTAGGTTTAAACTTGATAGACTATAATTGAAATTCTGATAGAAATTGAATGCTTGATACTGTAATGAATAATTAACATGAGATTTTGATCCCAACATATTTATGCCCTTTGGCTTTCCCTATCAAACTTACATTACCCTACCATTTTTCCTATTGGATATCATGTCTTTTATTTCCAATTATTTTGACATTGGCTCCTTAACTTGATGCATATCATGTGAGTGATTTACATGGGAGAAATGCGTTGTTATAGGGATTTTATTCTTTTCGTGTATGGCTCCACACACACACACACACACAAAAAGAGAGAAAAAGGAAAAAGAAGAAGAATATTTATACAAAGAGCCATGAAGCATATCTTTGTATCCTTTTTTCCCAAATTTTGAAGCATCTATTGCTAAACATTATTTTCGGTGGGATATTATTTGGGTCATATATTTCCATTATTCATCTTTTGTGGGAAATTTTTATGGTTAGTGAGGTGAGGATTTTAATGATATGTATCCACATTTATGTCAGGAGCACTAACCCTTATTATCATATTTTAACCTTTCCACAAAAAGCACTAAACACATAAACTCAAAGCCATTCCTTTATAAGCCTAAGCCCATATCTCATGTTTCAATTTTTTTTTTCATAGTATTCTTGTAATTAGCTATGTTGGACATAAGTGAAGAGTCTAGATGGTAGAAAGGCTCCGGATGACTCATATTATTACATTCTTGTTGAGTCTAATTGGACCTACTTGATTGCTTTGTACCCGATGGCAAGTAGCTCTGGGTATGAATATCCTTAAATTTGTCCAAATCCTATCTGAGTTGCCAATTTGTAACATTTTTGTTCTTTTATGATGATGCCAAAAAGGGGAATAAGGGGTATGCATATGAGTTAAGTGAGTAAAATTTTAGTTTTAAATTGATTTGATAAATTCTTTTCATAGTAGTATAGCATAATCATTTTTTTTTTCATTTATTAGGATTCTTACATTGCATTGCATGGTTTTGTGGGTATACTTGCTGAAAACCCTCACGAGATCCATACTCATCCTACCGTGGGCCACTCGGAGGTTTAAAGGGCTTGTTGCACGCACTCAGTGCAATCGTGATCCCTACGAAAGTGGGTGATTTTATTTTTTTTCTTAGTTTAGGTTGATAAATTTGTCGAGGGCAAAAAAAGTATAAGTGTGGGGGTATTTGTTAGAGTTTTATTTTCATATTTATTCTATCTTTATTTACTTAGATATTTTTATTATTTGTAGCATATAGTTGCATATTTAGGAAAAAATAATGATAAAAATGAAAACATGGGTTATTGAACCTAATTTAAATTGTAATTTTAATTAAGGGCTAAAATATTAATATTGGGCTACTTTTTAATTTGATATTAATGTGCTACGTACTATATTTTTCTTCCTTATTTTTCAGGTTAAATGGATCAAGGGAAGAATTATTAGAATCATCATCATCATCTCAGAATCACCACCCCACGACATTCATCTGAAAATCATCAATCACCATTTTCATCATAATCTTCATTTTGGTGCTAGTCTGTTTCGTTCGTTTCACTCTGCACTTTTTCTTTTCCATTTATGTGCTGTTTATTAAAGACATTTGTTTTAGTATTACTATGTTAGGCTAGTTTAATATTTTGCTTGACCGAATATTACAGTTTACCATGTGAAGTTATTTTTTTGAGATAAGTTTTGTGCTTAAATTTAATATTATGTTTGTGTGAATCATCTAAGTTGGTTTGGGATATAATAAGTGAATTTAGTGATTTACCATGAATTAAGGAATTATGGTTCTTGACTGGGGATTTAGGATAATTTGGGTTGTAGTCGCTGGTTGCAGAAGATTGAGTAATTAATTAATTTTGAATTCCTATGCTCTTGATTAATGAAAATGTTAGTTTGCTTTATTTGTTGATGTTGATACCAAGAACTAGAAGCCTAAGAAAAAAGCAAATTGGTTTTAGTTTACTTTACTTCCAAAACATGAGTTCTCAAGGGCGACCTTTTAAAATGTATTAATTATGTACTTTTGTTTTCAAAATTAGTGTTAAATTTTACATTATGTATATGTTTTGACATCCTTTAAGTTGAAACCTGGCTATGCCACTATCTGCGTCATCCAAATTCAAAAGCATCGTTAAACTTTAAATATGTACAAATACGATGAAAAATGTCGTTAAATTACTCACCATTTTCGACGACACTTTCATGAACCATTTTTAATTACAAATGTCATTTTACAGAATGTCAATAATTTAGTAATAACCTTGTTATATTAGTTTCTCAAAATTTTCAACACTTTTGAATCTCAGTGACCCGGTTATAAATATTTTTCAATTGAAAATTTTTGACCAAAAAAACAGTCCATCAAAAATGTTTGAAGCTAAGTAGAGAAATTCAATGGGGGTACTATTTACGCATATCTGAATATATATTTTGACCGAAAGCTGATTAATTTTGATAGAAAATCCGACAAATTCTAAAGTTACTTTTGAAATTTTGATGGGCCCGTCAAAAACACTAACAATTTTTTTTTTGATCATTGATTTTGACGGAGTCCATCAAAATATTTGAAGATTTGCTACAGCCACATGTGATTGTAACGGGCCCCATCAAAAGTTCCGCCACAATTTGATTTGAAGAAAGCAAAATATGGAAAACCCAGAAGATGGCCTTGCGTCTCCTTTTTATACCTTGCCCTCAAACAGGTCCTGTCTCTTTGTGTACCTTTTGCCTCTTTCCTTTTCTCTTTCATCGTTGTTCCTCTCTATTGAACTAGGATTCCAGATGTGAAGAACCCACCAACCATTCAACCCTTTGGATTGATAATTTTCTTCACAGAAGACAATAGATTCATGTGGGAGAGAGAGAGAGGGGAGGAAAAGCTTTTGGAATTCTGGGTTCATATCATGGAATTGAAAGGTATTGTCAATTGAATCCTTTACCCAGATCATAAAGTCTCAAGTTCGTTAATCTATCACATTATTCTACCTCCTTTTTTTGGTGCAAATTTCATGGATTTTTTTGATATTTTCGATCGTAGTTTGTGTGAATTTATTCTTTCGGAGGTGGGTATGCGTGTTTTTCATGTAATTTTGGGTATGGTTTGTTGAATTGTTGGGATCTCTTTTCATCATTGAGAAATTAGGTTTTGGGTGCTTCTCTTTACTAATCTGTACGAGTGTCTATTCTCATTAGTGTAATTTATTGGCTTTCAATCATAATCTGTGAACTAATGGAATGTTTTAACTGATTTTTGTCTTTCCAATAATCTAGGTTTTGGGTTGCTTATGGTTCCATGCTGGGAACCCCATTATCTGCTTTGGAGAATACATTATTTACGAGTGATCTATTAAACAAGAAGGTAGGGTTTTGTGAGGGCACATCCTTGATGATCATTGCATGTTTGTTTGGACTTGAACATGCAAATTGGACTGGACAACATTGTTCTTTTTTTTTTTTTGCTTGTTTGTGTGTTTCGGTGGGGCATGGGGTGGAAGAACCACCTGATGTGGTGTTAGATATGTGCTTCATTCGCTTAATTCGACAGAATTAATGTAAGGAATGTCGCAGTGCCTTCAAATTAAATAACCTAAATACCCTTGTAATTATATGTTAAGGACTATAGATAGGGCAAGTAGGGTCGATTCCATGAGGAAATAGATTTCAGTTGCAAAGCAATGAACTCAAATTGAAAAGACCCAAAACCGCAAATTACTGACTCAAAAATTCAATTTATTAACACTCCTACCATACGAATTAAATTCTGAAAATTTAATGTAGAATGTGTAAAAATATACTAAATCTGATTCTAAGATGTTAGATTTTTTCACCCAATATTTCAGCCAAAAACAATTTGTAACTAAAAATAGAAGAAAAATCACAACAAACTTGAAACAAATTCAATAAATTCTCTAAAAATTTCCGTGACTCCCTACAATTGTAATTAACCCCCAGTAAAAAGAATGGATTAAACTAAATTTTTAACTAGATAAAACATAAAAATAAGACACAAAAATCTGTTGAAAATGAAATAAACAGAAAAAAAAATCTAAACTAAAGACTACTATGACTCTATTACAAAAACTTAACCTGGGGGGTAATTGGATAAAATATAATAATATCAAATTAATCAATTAACTTAATGTACACCACAATTATAAACTAATTTCGCAGAATAAAAGAAGACGAATCTTATCCAATGAGAAAATTGCTTAACCAAAAAATATATATTTTACCATGTTCCGTTATTTAATCATTGATACACATATTATATTTGCTGAATAGTTAAAGTGTGGGTTAAGAACATCCGTAATCCCTATTTTCTATTACTGTTTACTGAATCCTAGAATGTCTAACGATGAATTCTATTTAGTAATTTAACTTATTACTCTACAGCATAACAAATTAAAGACTCAATGCATTAGGATTGAGGAAAACTTCATTTAACCTAAACCATTAAATCCTCTACAGTAGATTCATGTAATTCAGACCTAAGTTGATTCTTTTAACCTTCATAGTCAAAAGTTGTTACTAGTTAATACTATTTAAATGTTAAAATTATTCAGGTGGCCAAACAAAAATAATTCAACATTCAACATTAAACAATTTGACTGAAACAAGCAAACTAATAATAATAATAATAATAATAATAATAATAATAATAATAATAATA
>JACYFF010003369.1:70766890-70815244 GCA_017589665.1 Selenicereus undatus
TAATAATAATAATAATAATAATAATAATAATAATAATAATAATAATAATAATAATAATAATAGTGATGATGATGATGATGATGATGATGATGATAATTTGCAATAAAACTTAAGTGGCCTAAAAATTAAAGGGGAAGGAAAAATTAAAAAATGGAAATGGACAGATGAAGGAATTTGGATTCGAACATGCAACCACACAAGGTAAGGGGGAAGAGTTAGGCACAAAAACCACTTAACTACCTCACACACTATGATTTATATGGTAATTACTTTATATATATTCGTTTTTGTTTTTTTTTTCCCCAGAATTTCTACAATACACATTCCCATATTAAGGGGTGTTAATTGACATTCCTTGGGCTAGTGTGGCTCTGCCGCTGGATGCAGATATGTGAGTATGGAGCCTCTCAAGATGTTTTTTTGGATTATCTATCGGCCAAACAATATAGGAAAAGAAGAAATCAAATGTAAGACCTTATTAATTACTAGGCCAAGACCTCATTTGTTAGCTTTTTTGAAGCTGACAATGTGTTTATTAATATGTTTTGATGAAAGACAAAAAGAGATTAATCAATTAGTATATTCATCATATTATATTTAAATTATCTTAATATTTATATTGTTTAAATATGTTTTGATTCTAAGTGGATATTGGCATGCTAGTATATATTGCTTAATTGATTTGATATAAGCTGGCACAATATCTATAGATGATTTAATATTCAAATTTGAATATGTGATATTATATTTTGTGATTCAAATTTGATTATGAAATTATGATACTTTATATGACAATATCTTTGAAATCAAGATAAGCCTAAATGGGTTAATATCTTTTGAAATCATGTTGCTTGCTCTAAATCAGCTACTAATCAGCAAAGAACTTCGAACTTATATGAAGCAAGTAGGCATTGGAAATCAGGATTGTAGCCATTCAAACACGCTGCCAAAACTCATGGGCTTAACTGCTACACTTCAAGGCCTTGAATTGATATTAAAGATCATCCTTTCATTTTAAATGCAATGGTCACCTTCCCAATAATCTTCCAACCTTTCCAACATCATTTGCCTATAAATTAAGAGACATTTGCAGCTAAAGAAGACGATACAAGAGAGAGCACAAACAATAATACTTACTTGCATAGCCTGAGCTTTAATTTGCTATTCATTCAATTGAGTTATAGTGTTCAAAGTTGTAACTGAGTAGGATCATAGAGTTGAAGGGTCAATTCTACCAAGTCTTGTTGAGGGTGTCAACTTATAGCTTGGAACTAAGAGTAGGTGTACTCTAATGTTGTATAATCCCTCCTAATAAAATTGAGTTAATCATAGAGTTAGGAAACTCTAGGCGAGGACTAAGCCTAGTCGAGGCTAACCTCGTTAAAAATTATTCGTTTCTTATCCACATTTACTTTCCGCATTTCTATTTTGAGTATTTTGTGACTTTGATCATCACTCTATTTACCCTCCATCTAGGGCGATTTAACTAGCTAAATCGGGCCAATAATTCATACTAGAGCTAGTACTATTTTTTTAAGACTTTACCGTCTAATAGTTTGATCCCATGTCTTGTTATGATTTTGACTCTGATTGTCCTCCGCTTTTTAAAGGTATTAATTATTTTTGGTGGCTGGAAACAATGCAATTTTATATCAAGCACAAGGCTCTCGATCTTTGGGAGATCATGGTCAAACTCCATTAGTTATTAAGAAATCAGAACATGAATATACTGAAGATGATTACAAGTGAATATATAAAAATTTCAAAGTTCTAAACATTTTATATTGTGCTCTTACTACTGATATTTATGAGTTTATGTCATATTGTGATAGTGCCAATGAGACTTGGGAGACTCTTTATTATTTCTATGGTACTAATCAAAATGTGGTAGTAAGTGGATTTGTAGCATAGGATGAAATAATCATCGACGGACATGTTAAGCAAGTGGAGGATCATCAACTACATGAAGAGCAAGAATACAAAAGTCATGATCCAATTCAAGGCTTCATATATAATGATGTCAAGCATGCCTGAATTGAGGAGTTTCTCGAAAATGGTGAGACAAATAAATATTTTTGTTCTTCGTCTATTTATCAAAGTGGGAAGTATGAGATACAATCCATGCTTGAATTCTCAAACTATGGTTTATCTCCAAGTTGTCATATTTTTCATGATTTAAATACCGCATCAAATTTTCAACTTTTAAAAATTCTTGATTGTGGTGTTAAATTAAGGAAATGCGATTACTGAGGGAAAGAAAAATTTTACCTCATTAATTTTTCTTACTTCTAACAATTTTGAGCCAAAGAAAAAAAAGGTATCAAGATTTGGTCGCAGAGCTTCATTTTTGAAGAAATCAACAAAGAATGCACATGTTTGTGGAAAGTTATTCACTACTCATTTAGGTACTAATAATCAACTTCAAATAGGATTTAATCCTCCTGAAAATTCAAGTGGACAAGAAAAAATTGAAGCTTTGCAATGGCATATGGTAAGTTACGTGTTATCAAAGTAAACATAAGGTAATTTCACTTGTTTTGTCATTGCCCAAATTTCAAGGCCCTAAAATACAGCCTAAAGCCTTGAAAATGAGGCAAAAGTTAAGATTGCACTGCTTCGTAATAATTGAAAATCAAGGGTTTAAATGTTTATGTCAATATCTTGAATAGTTGCAATATTTAATTCTAAGAAAAAGGAAGGTGATATTATCTTGCGTGATCTACATCTTATTTGAGAAATTGTGATTTTCAAATTTGAATTTGCTTTATTATCTTTGGAAGGTGAGCATGATTAATATTTTCTCATATCTTATGCTATTATGACATGTGATTACGTACATATGATCTCAATGCTTTTGTCCATAATTAGTGTGCTTCCTAGTACTTGCATAAATGATATTGCTTGTTTCTATAAGGGAAACATTATATCACTTGATGATTTTTCGACAATCATGATTTACTCTTGATAGGGGGAGAATTTTGTTAATGTCACTATGTGTTACTTATATTAAGACCTTATTGCATCTTTATGTTGCTTACAAGAATTTCAAGTTAATGAGCATTAGTGTATGTGATTGATTTTGTTGTTAATATTTAATCCCTTATAATTGTTTTTTTATGAGTGCCATAAATTAAGGGGGAACATATCTTTATAAGTCATTGATTTGTTAAGGGGGAGCTATATGTGTTTGTCATAATTTTTATGCTTGGATTTTTCTTTCACCTCTTATGCTACCTTTTTGATGAAATACAAAAAGGGGGGAGAAGTATTTGGAAAACTTTTCATGGTGTGTCGTTCAAAATTGTATTGATATGTTATTTTTATTGGGTTTTGTTTTTCATCAAAATGGGGGAGATTGTTAGCTTTCTTGAACCTCATAATGTGTTTATTAATGTGTTTTCATTAAAGATAAAAAGAGATTAATCATTTGGTATATTTATCATGCTATATTTGAATTATCTTAAAATTAATATTGTTTAAATATGTTATGATTCTAAGTGGATATTGGCGTGCTAGTACATATTACTTAATTGATTTGATATAAGCGGCCACAATATCTTAAGATGACGTACTATTCAAATTTGAATATGAGAGCTTTAGGATATTATATTTTGTGATTAAAATTTGATTATGAGATTATGATTCTTTATAAGACAATATCTTTGAAATAATCAAGCTAACCCTAAATGGGTTAACATCTTTTGAAATCATGTTGCTTGATTTAAATCAGCCACTAATCAGCAAAGATCTTCAACCTTACATTAAGCAAGTAGCCATTGGAATCGGGATTGTAGCTATGAAACAAGCTACCAAAACTCAAGGGCTTGACAGCTGCACTTCAAGGCATTAAATTGATATTGAAGATCATACTTCCTTTTTTAATGCAATGGTCACTTCCTAATAATTTTTCAACCTCTCCAGCATCATTTGTCTATAACTTGAGAGACATTTATAGCTGAAGTAGATGACACAAGAGAGAGCACACACAACAATACTTACTTGCATACCTTGAGCTGTAATTTGCTATTCATTCAATTGAGTTGTATTGCTCAAAGTTGTAATTGAGTGGGATCACAGAGTTGAAGGGTCAACTCTATCAAGTCTTATTGAGGATGTCAACTTGTGGCTTGGAACCTAGAGTAGGTGGATTCTAGAGTTGTGTAATCCCTCATACTAAGATTGAGTTAATCTTAAAGTTAAAGAACTCTAAGCGGGGACTAAGCCTGGTTGAGGCTAATCTCATTAAAAATTACTCATGTCTTGATTATTTTGATTAAAAATTACTTTCCGCATCTCTATTTTGATTATTTCGTTAGTTTGATCATCACCCTATTTACCCCCTCTAGGATGATTTAACTAGTCAAATCAGGCCAACATCATTGACAACTAAATGATAAGATTTGATACCCACTTAATTAGTTTGTGAGTTTTGATTAAAAAAAAACAAGGATGCTTGTGAGTTCTAACGAACATGAGGAGTGTGTAACTGTAACTCCTTAGGGAGCTTAAATCGCAAAATAAATTTTATGCTAAATAGCTAATATATCCAAAATTCATCGTCACAAATGAAAAGACACAAAATCTTTGTCAAGTAGTTACATGGATGCATGATAGAACAATAGTTGTGTGATGCAACCATTTATGGCCACAAGTTGTAGAAAATAAGAACCATATATCTCTAACTTATGTATGTTGAGAACTTGGCATATATGCATGCATGGATTTTTGCCTTCTATTATGCGTGCCTCTCATTAATTGATGGATGACTGCAACACCCCCAAATTCTTGATCACCTGGTTAACCTCTAAAAGGCCAATTAGGCCCATATTTTGTAGCTTAAGGTTTTAAAATTAGGAATGTTACCATGATTCCCATTAATAGAAAATGCAAACTAATGCTTTTTTTTTAGAAATATTTTTCGAAAGGAACTTTTAATGTACAAACCCCCTTTTAATTAATTAAAACCTATATTAGAAATTAGGAAAATTTTCTAATAATTTTTAAGCGGAGCAAAGTTGACAAAAATCAAATAAAGATGCCCAATGTTCTCACTTCTGAATATAGTCTCTTTTTTTTTTTTAAAAAAAAAGAGACATCACTAGGATTCGATTGGAATGAAGGAGCAAGTGTCTTAAACCTTTAGGTTATTTGGCCGACACAAGATCAAGCCAGCAGCCATCTGTCGCCCTTGTTGACCAGCTATGTTGCATTTCTAATTGTCGTTTCTAAGATATAAATTATACCAGAATAGAGAAAGGAGCTCAAACCCAGCACATTGTTCTATCAAGAGAGGCTTATGCTATTACACATAGGTGATAAATTACGTAAGTATTAGAATTTGTTGAATGTGATATCATGTAATGAGCTAGATGTAGTAACAGATATCTTTAACAATGCATTGAGTTGTAACCCATAAACTAAAAGACGTAAACTATAACATGTAATTTGTAAACTTGCAATATGGTAATATGACCTTTGAACTTTACATGCTCCATTAAAGATAGCAATTTTGTAAACTATAATGAACTATGATTCTTTGTTGGCTAGCAGATCTCTATGACGTCTAACATTTGTCTTTACTACATACTGGCAGAGCTATATAACATATGAACTGTGGTTCATCTGCTTACTAGTGAGTGAAATGATGTATAAACTCTGGTTTCTCGGCCTACTGGCAGAGTTATGAACTTTGATTTCTTCGCCTGTTGATGAAGCTTGGTAACATATGAGCTTCGATGCTTTTGCCTGTTGGTAGAGTTATGTAACATATGAAATTTGATTTCTCTACTTACTAGCAGAGTAATGCAACGTATGGACCTTTATATCTCTACCTGCCTGACAGAGCCATGAACTTTGATTCCTCCGGCTATTGATGGAGCGCTGTAACATATGAACTTTCATTTCCTTGTCGATTGGCACATAAGAAAGGAACCGTGGCCCTCTGTTTTTTCCTCTGATTTTAGTATGCGAATTCTAACTTTACTAGCATGAGTACAAGAAACCCTAACTTTACTAGCAAGAATTCTATCCTAGCTAGAACTCTATTATGCGAAGAATATGTACATAGAAAGATTTGCCTAATATTCTCCTAATAACCCCTTTGTACCCAGCAGACCCTTATACTCAGCTGCTCTCAAACTCAGTGCAGGAGATACTTGTAATCCACACCTGCCTACATCTAACCCAAATCTGGTTCTCTAATGCCCATATGTTGTACTCTTGGGAAATTGGGGGTAGACAAAGCCTCCTTTTTTAACCCTTTTTAGATGACTGAGCCTAAGATGCCTAATGTAGCTCCCCTCTTCTCCCATTGATATGGAGGAGCTTAAGGCTTGCTATCTGCTTGGGAAGATCTAAGGTGAGTCTCTTCCCTTAGATGCTATTATTTATAAAACCAAAGGTAATGGAAAATTCATCAAAGGTCATGCTGACTATATTGATGCGGCAATGATTGAATTCTATTATGCTTTTCTAATGTGGAAGATAAGACGTTAGTATATGATAATAGGCCTTAGCCATGTCAGTGGCATCAACTTTGTTTTCGATCATTGGGTTTCCTTCTTTGATCCCTACTCCGCATCCATTGGTAGAATTGACTAATAGGTCCTAGTTAATAAACTTCCCTGGGAATTTTGGGACAAAGAATCTTTGGCTAACTGAATTAAATATGTTTGCACCATGGTTAGAGTTGACTAGAGCAATCTATTGTATCTGAAAGGTAAATTTGCCCGTATTTGGTCTCAATATTGATATCACCTCCTCTTTCTAAGGAAACCTAACAGTATCAAGAGATGGTGGATCCGTGAAAGTCTGTTTCATCTATGAGGGCCTCTATGAACTTTGTCCTCTTTGTGGTGGTGACTCCCAGCAGCTGAAAAGTTCCGCTAACCTACCTATTGAATAGAAGATTAGGGTTGTTGTGGAGAAATGTGGTGCCAACTAAGTTCAAGCCTTCTTACTTAGCTCTAAACCTACAGTTATGGCTAACAATTGGATGACCATTGCCCAAAAAAAAAAAAAAGAGTTCGTCCTTGCCTGATCCTTGTTTTTCCAAACAAGTTGTTGCTCAGTCCAATATTATCAATCCTGCTCCCCCTATTTCTATTAACCAGTATCTCAAACCTTTTGCCCCTGGTGTTAAGCTGGTTGACACTGCCTTACCTAACCCTAAAGGTATCGTCCTGGATAATCCTTCTATAATGTGCACGCAATCTTAAAGATGACCTTTATTGAGGCCCTTATGCTATATGGGAGGAAGGTGGGGGTGCGAATGGCAATGTTCACATTTTCCTCAACCTGGACAAGATAGAGGATGTGAAAATATCCTTTGAGTCAGCTAAAAAGGAAAAAAGTGGCAGATGGAGAGGAGTCATCCTCTCAAGCCTAACCTCCTACCATTGTTTCTCTATGGTGTGTTGCAACTGGGTTTCTTTTATGCCTGTGAATACGAGTACGACTATAGTGGTTGTTGTATCTTATGGGTTTAATTGGCTGTAATGTTTCATGCCCATCTTTTCTTGCACTAATTGTGGTCTTTATTTTGGTGGAATCTACAAGACCCTATTCTTTTCGTGGGTAAATCTTCCCACTCCTCTCATTCCAACTCTTTTTCACTCTTTTTTACTCCTTTCCACTCCTCAAAATAAATGCCACTTATCCCACTTCTTCTTACTCCTACCCACTGCCATCCATTTTTATTATGATTTTTAGTATTGATATTAATAAGGATTATCATTAGCATTAATAAGTATTATCATTATGATTATTATTAATCACTATTATTACTAATTATTAGTACGATTAATTACTATTATTAATTAATAATTTTTAAATTATTAATTATTAATTAATGATAGTATTAATAGTAATTAATAATAATTAATTATTACTAGTTAGTATATTATTTAATTATTGAATAATATTTGTTAATATTAATGAATACTTTCATTAAATATTATTATTAATAATATTAACAATAATTATTATTATTCATAATATTGTTAAATATTATTTTTATTAATATTTATTATTATTAGTGTCAATTAGTCATTTGTGTTATTATTAACATTAATATTATTATTATTAATATTGTTATTATTATTATTATTATTATTATTATTATTGTTATTTATAGTACTAATAATAATAATAATTAATAAAAATAGTAATTACTATTATAATCATTAATAATTTTCAATAATGATTATAATTAATATTAATGTTAATAATAATTATTATTCTTAGTAATTATTATGATTATTATTATTAATAATCATAATAACTATTAGTAACAATTGTTTAATATTATTAATAATATTAATAATAATTGTTTTTAATATTAATTAATTAATTATTAAATAATAATGATTAACATTAATAATAATTATTTCGTAATAATTATTATTATTCTTAATATCATTAATTATTATTTTTATCATTATTAATTATTATAAATATTGATAATTAGTAATTGTTATTAATAATATAATATTAATAATTATTATTAACAAAAATAATAATAATTATTTTTAGTATTAATATTAATTATTACTGTAATTGCTACTAACATTCTTTAATAATAATAATTATTGTCAATACAAATAATAGAAATTATTATTTATGATTAATACTAACTTTAATATTAATAATAATTATTATTAATATTACCAATTTGGATGCAAAGTCTTGAATCCATATCCAAATATGATTAATGGTTCTTTGTTTCTTTTATAATCGAGTACAACTAAAAATAATAGAAAGTTATTAGACGAGTAAGAGTTTGTTTGGATTGAGGAAAGAGGAGGGAAGGAAAGGAAAAATAAATTTAATTAACTCATATTCCCCTTATTTGAGAATATTAGATGAGAGGGAATGAAGGAAAATGAAGGGAAACATTTCACCCTCATTCACTCCTATTCCCTCCTTTTTTAGCCACCCTCAAAATGAGGGGGGAAGGAGGGGAAGGAAAGAGTTTTAGGCCTTGTTCTATTTCGCGTTTTTTAGGATTTAGCTAAGAGTTTACATCTACTTACAGCTTCTTACATCTCCTTACATCTCCTTACATCTTCTTACATCTCCTTAAATCTTCATTTTATTTATTTTGTATTTATTTTGTATTTTGTATTTTTGTATTTTTTTTATTTTTAATTTTTAATTTTAAAATTTTTTTTCTTTATTTTTTAAGTTTTATTTTTTATTTTTTTATTTTTTTATTTTTTTTATTTTTTTATTTTTTTTGTTTTTCATTTTTCAATTTTTATTTTTAATTTTTTTAACTTTTTAATTTGTTTTGATTTTTTTAATTTTTAAACTTTTATTTTGTAATTTTAAATTTTTTATTTTTTTTGTTTATTCTTTTAGTTTTTATTTTTTTTATTTTTTCATTTTTATTTTTTTATTTTTTGTTTTAGTTTTTTATTTTTTATTTTTTTATTTTTAAATTTTTTAATTTTAATTTTTTAATTTTAATTTTTAATTTTTATGTTTATTTTTAATTTTTAATTTTAAAATTTTCAAAATCTTCAAAATTTTTAGTTTTATTTTTTATTTTTTATTTTTTTTTATTTTTTATTAAAAAATTAAAAAATTAAAATTAAAATTAAAATTAAAATTTAATATTAAAAATTAAAAAATTAAAAATTAAAAACTTATGAATTAAAAAATTAAAAAATTAAAAATAAGAAATAAAAATAAAAATTAAAAATTACAAAATTATAAAATAGAAAATAAAAAAATAAAAAAATTAAAATTAAAATTAAAATTAAAATTTAAAAAAATAAAAAATAAAAAATAAAGAAATAAAAATATAGAAATAAAAAATAAAACAATAAAATAACAAAAATTACAAAATTAAAAAATTACAAAAAATACAAGAAATAAAAAAAGTAAAAAATAAAAATGAAAAATGAAAAAAAATAGTAATAATAGTAATAAAAAAATAAAAATACAAAATACAGTTTCTTAAGTATATTATTTTAATATTATTATTTTTCATCTAAAACAAGTTATACTATACATTTCTTTTACAATTCAACAACTCTTTATATCTATCCTTACAGTTCCTTACAGCTTCTTACATCTCCTTACAGCTTCTTACATCTTCTTACATCTCCTTACATCTCCTTGCAGCTTCTTACATCTCCTTACAGCTCCTTACATCCCCTTGTATCTATCTATCTATCTAAAATGCGAAATAGAACAGACCCTTAATAATTCTACCCACCTCCCCTCCATCCCCCCCTACTCATAACAAATTCAAATAAGATGTGTATAATTGTATAAATCACCTCATTTCCTTCCCCTCTCTTCGCTTCCCTTCCCCCATTTTACCTCAATCCAAATGACGTGTAAAATATATGGGTAAGAAGCCACAAACTCATGTATCATCCAACTATGGATGGCAATGGGTAGGTTGGGGATGAGGTACATATTCTCCATCCCTGTCCCTGCTTAGCTCCTCCCCTATTCCCTGTTACAGGGAAAAAGTTCATCCCCATCTCTGGCGGGGATTTCTTCCCCTTATATGAAAATTATATTATACGTAGGATCTTAGATGAAATGTCAAGTTGCCAATAGACATAGCTTAATTAATTGTGCATAGCTCTTATAGACTCCATGCAATACAAGTCTAACAAATTTCATCAAAGTTTACAATCCAAACCAAATACAAGTTTAACTATTCCAAGCAACACAAGTCTAATGTCAATGCACAAACTACAAAACCTAACTAAAGTCTAAGAAGTCAAACACGACCCAACCAAAGTCTAAGAAACAAAAGAGTGATTATATAGCTATGGTTTTTTCAAATAAATTTAACTATTATTTAACCTTAGTTTTATGTTCATAAATGAATAATTTATATGTAATTTTAATTATAAACAACGACGGGGATGAAATTTTTTTCCCCAATTGGGACGGAGAAGCGGGGATGGGGATGGGGATTTTTCCCTAGGAACAAGCGGAGACGGATACGTGGAAAAATTTCACCCGTCCCCACCCTCATCCCCACTTGGAGATTGCTCTAGTCTCCGTCCCCATCCATGTCCACATTCCCATTGGGAACGGGAATTTTTCCCTAATGTGGGTTGGGACCCCGGTGTGGACGGGGATTTTCGCCCTACTGCTATCCCCAGGGGTGGATCTATGTGTTACTTCGGGGTGTCATAGTCCAAAAAAAATAATAAAAAATCTAATGAACTACTATTGTAGGAAGAATTCGGACTAACCTGGATGCGGAAGTACACTGTCGGTAATAGTCTACAATGATAAGAATACCAGTCTTCGCCAATCAGAATACCAAGCGGCTACTAGAGTCGCTTTTAGAGATGTCCACGTCCTAAACCCGAATACTCGATAGATGGTAGTTTGGCCATGAGAGAGAAGTAGGAGAGTATGGGAGATATAATATTCGCATCATAGAGTCTCACGAGGCTAACCCCCTTAAACCTCTTTATATAGGTTAGGGGGTAACAAGGGTTGTCACCTTAGGCGACTTAAGTGGCTGTTGGGCCTAATCTCATTAGGCCCGTCCAATATCTCCCACTCGGCCACTTAGGCCGTAAAATACGTATTCTCCATGTGTCACAACTCCTCACGCTTCATACCAGGAATAGGACGTGCGACCAAAAAATAACAAGTAGTGTTATATTAAGTTACAATCCAACTAATATAACACTTTCACGAAATACGATACCCCAAAAATATCCCATGACATCACCAGTGGCATCTCTAATCCCTTATGCCTGATATATCATATGATTATGTTCTTAACATAATCGCCTGGGCTGATATGGTGATGGTGGATAGATTTTTCCTTAAATACTCATGAAATCTCATCTTAGCTTAATTACTTTCCTAATGTGTTCTCGCTGAACCGTATACATCGTGGTTCTTGAGAATCACATTAAAGTAGCATCATTAAGCTTCGAATTAATATCATAGCTTTAAGTCAAAGGGTTATCGTCCATAGGGTCACACAGCGACAAGTGATAGGGAATTCAATTGTCACCCCACATATGGGTCGTCTTATAAGCACACATAGTATGAGGTGTATGTCACGGCATAAATCCCACTTAGCTGGGTTTGTCACTCTTTATGCCATGTGAATTATCAGTCTAGATTTTCACCCAAAAATCTAACCTGAGCCACTAGATCAACAAACTGAATGTTGGTCTTGACACTCAAGATTCGGCTTTTAAGGCTTCAATATGAAAACTTATTTCATACTCGACTCCCTCGAGTCTTATCTTAGTCTTATTAAGGCGACTATATTCATTCCACTGATACACTTCCAGTGTGAGTAATCAATATTGCACATTGGCCTAGTGCTAATACGATTCAGTCTCATCCTACCCGCTATTCAAGCGTCAGGGTAATTGCTTGTGTGACTAGGCCAATCAGAAGCCTGTGACATTTCAATATGCCTGACGTACAACAATGACCATCTTGTCCATAAAGGAGGCGTGTCCATCACGTAACAGAACATGTCTAGATACCAAACCTTATGAAATCCTAGACTCAACCAATGAGTTTTGGATACATCACTAGGAATGGGTTTAGTTAAGGGAACATAATCACCTTATTAGTCTATATATATATACCCAATGGCAATAGTTTTTGTCTCTATGGTACAAGATACACAATCTATCTCCATAGCCGACATTGTTTTGCAACTGTGTTTCTTTGCTGCACTATGACATGGCTCTCCCACTCAGGGTGAAGACATGTCCCGAGGTTAACTTAGACTCATCCGAGTTACCACCCCAATCAAAATTTGAGCATCCTCTCAACTTGAGGCCTGCTCCTTGATAGCAAAATGCTAAGTTATCAATACCACAAAGGTGGAATTTGATTCTCCTGATGACTTGTCAATCAGGAAGTCTTGGGTTACTTTTATAACGACTTATCAAATTATCCGCAAAGCAATATCAAGTCATGTACATAACATGACTTTCATTAAGCTTACTATGATACTAGGGTTAAGGACATTGTTTATTATCTCTATTCTGTCATCTGTTTTAGAGTATTGAGCAAGACTTAGGGTTGATCCCTTCTCAACTGGAGTATCTATGGGTTAGGAATTATAAACCCAAAATCGTTCCAAGGCATTTTTGATGTATGCTTCTTGGGACGGCTTTGGATTATTTTTACTCCCAGGACGTTCCTGGTTTCACCCATGTCCTTCGTTTAAGAGACATAGAATGACTACCTTTTAGTAGCTTTAATCATCTCCAAGTTGTTCCTAGTCAACGGTATGTCATCAACGTGAGGAACGCAATCCCCATGTTGATCTTTTGACATACACAATGGCCTTCTGAAACCATAGATAAGCCAAGATGGCTTTGTGGGATCTAGAGTGCGAAGAACTGGAAGATCACTTAAGATCACATATGGACCTTTCAGAATGACGCACATTGTCCTCTTGTCCCTTTGATACAAAATCAATGGGTTGGTCCATATAAATCTCCTTCTCAAGATCGCCATCATGAAAAGCAATTTTTTTTACGTCCATTTCGAACTACTCAAAGTCTGAATGGGCAACCAGGGTTAGGAATATTCGGGTCTGAACTTATCAATTGAACTATCCACCCGGTGTTTTATCTTGAAGACTTACATCGGGGTGGAGTTCCAAGGGGTTCTTAAACCTTGTCAGTGAGTCCATCTCATCTCTTATGGCATCCAGTCACTCTTTGTAATTTGGTGAACCAACCGCCTCTTAATAAGAGGTAGATCTCTCAACTCCTAATGGAGTGCATGAGGATATTTCTTCTTTGATGTAGAAAAATCGTTGAAGAATTCTTCCATGCCAACTCCTTCGGATTCTAGGACCTTCATTATTTGTCTGACGAGGTGAGAAATCCCTCCCCCTTTCTCTAAGAGGTATAGAACCCTGAGTATGGAGAGAAAGTTAATCCCATTATCCATTTGAGGTGGGATCCTAAACATGTGGACTAACTGCATGATCAGGAATGACTCTCCTCAATATTTGAAGATTGAGGACGAATCTCATTCTCCTTGACAGACAAACCTTCACCATTCTTACCAAGTAAGGAATGTGTACCATCCTCGGTGACTTAGTGAGAATTCGAATCCTTCCCCTCACCGAGAGGTGGTTGAAGGTGTTGTTGTAACACATACAAATTGAGGTCCTTTTAAATTTCACCAAATGCTAGAGAACTCAACCTTAAGAAAATCAACACAACGGGATTTTGTTTCACGAAGAAAATATTCATGATCTCGATTGGTTCAAAGAGTTTTAATATTTCGTCCCAATTGAGTCCTACTACCGCTATAAAGTATATGATCACATCAAGTACTTAATAACGGTGAGATAGTAGGTACATATACCTATTTCATGAATACATGTAGCTCTATGACATGCTTTCATATTCATGGGCCTGTAGATGCCTAAAGTGAACGAATGCTAAGGGATTCAATGCCCTTGAAACCTTACAAAAAGGATTTCCTATTGCTTTACTAGCTAGACATAACTCACATTTTGCACCTTAAGCCTAGTGAGTTGGTCTTAAAAAGATCATCTTTAGCTAGTTTATTAACTTTATCATGACCCTCATAGTCAAGCCGAGCATGTCTAAAACAGAGTTGAAAATGAGACAAGGATGGGAGATGTTCTATTTCGTCCATTGAAAAAACCTTTCAATGTGACATGGCCAAACAAATCACCATGCCATATGATGCCTAAGGCATCTAGACGAAAATTAAAGAAAACTAAACTTCGGGACAGAAGACACAAGGAAACATCGCACTTCAGGTGCATAGAGAGCATCGGGAAGAGACAACGCAGTCACTTCAAGGAGCCTCGAATGATTTTGTCCTTAATTCAAGAACATCTTTTCTATTGTCGTTACCCAAAATGACAATTTGTGAACCCACTGTGTTGTGGTGAAAGTTCACAAGGATTAACTCGTTCCTGAACTATGCGCTTGATTGCTCTCGTATCTGCAATCCACTAAGGATCCCAGTTAGCAACAAATGCTTGGGAGCGCACACATTATCCAGGAGGGGCCGTGGAAGGAGGTACCTTAATCGACTTAGGACAATCCTAAGCATAAGATGCCTAATTTCCATAATCATAGCACTCACACGTGCTACATGCTTCTCTTTATTTCCTTAGCCTTTTTTCCCTTTCGCAATACCATTCTTAGGTCCAGAACCTTATGAGGGAATAGATCCGAACCAACCTGATGCTAAGCTAATCCCACTCATACTCAACAGCGGGGTGATTTTTAATTCCCCCACTAGATCGACATTGATGCAATACGACAAAGTATAACATCTTGATCGATCTATTATCGAACCACTTTTGGTATGCTTTTAAGTTTTCTAGATACTGTTCACTAACAGTACCATCTTTGCCATCCTGTAAGACCTAGAACCTAATGAGTGTCTGTTCATTCAGAAGAAATTGAATCTTCTAACATTATGTATTACAGTCAGCACTATCAAGTTCTTTATTGGTAAACAAATTACCAACCTTATTTTAATTGCCATATCTAAAGGTATATATTCTGTAAAGTGGACATTAGGCATATCTTCAAATAAATAAATTATCAAAAACTCCATTATCCATGTCGTATGATCGAAATTTCTCTAAGCTCATAATCATCTCATACAAGCATGAATTAGAAGTTTTTATAACTTATTTATCGCAATTTTTCATGAAACAAAATTTATGGAGAACATTACGGTTAAACATATTAATATTCCAGAAATATCACGAAGATATCAAACTTTATGTAACCAAATTTATATGTAGTTATCTCGCTCATTATATATAACTTCTAATATGTCATTTAGAACTCTATCAATGCCATCTCAAACATGAAATTTAGATTATCATATAAAACACATTTATATAATAAGATGAATCTATAATGCGAAACATATTCGAAATATAACATGTTACAAAAGAAGTTCATAAAAGGCCCAAATAGTATTATATAAAACACATTTATGTAATTGTATAAAATGAAACTTATTCAAATGTTACTCACAAATTATAAACACATCTATAATATTACAAATTTAAATTTCATGAAACCAATTCAGAACATGAAACGAATCCACATTCATTAATTTGGGCAAGAAAAAAGTGCTAAAACAATTAGCAAATTTACTACAACTCATGCAGTTCGCACATATAAAACACATTTATATAACGCTGCTAATTAGTGGCTGACATGAAACCTATTCATGTATTGAATGCAACATACTTTGTAACATAAAATATATCTAAATATTAATCACAATTAATCATACATAGAACAGATCTATATAATATTAAAATTTGGATGAAACAAGTTCATAATAAAGCTCGCAAATTATATAAAACGTATTCATATAATATTGCAAATTTAAATTTCATGAAACAAATTCATAAAATAATTAAATACCCTATATATCCAAATAATAGCATGAAACTTGTTCATGTAAAACTTAATGAATCAATTTTGTTAACTACAATGACAGAACAATTAACTGATTTATAATTGCTCATATTTTGCATAAAATTATTAAGTCATGAAATATATTCATGTGACGGGATATTATATAAAACATATTTATATAATATAGCTTATGAAATATATTCATTTACCGACCAAAGGAATCTTTATATCACATAGATATTTATTGAGTTCGAGTAAAACAAATTTACGTCATACACACTAATCGTATATACGAAACGAATTCATATAATTTCAACCCAATTGATCGATAACAAGTTACTTAGCATGAAAATTTCAAATCAACACATATATAAAATGAATTTATATACAGCATTAAACATATTAATGTTTTGTAAGGAATTCACACATTTAGGATTAAAACTAATTCGAAACCTTAATTCAACAAATGAATTAACTGCATGAAAGTTTATCAACTTGAATATCATTATAATTTAATTAAAAATCATGACATGACTAATGATAATAATTAAACAATAATGACTAAAAAATAATTCGATTCAAAACAGTCGAAAATAGCCTGACCCGTATCATTGAAATATGACAAGAGGCAAACCGGCCCAAAACGGCTCAAAAAAAAAAAACAAAAATTTGGGCCCTTTTCTATTATTTGATGATTCAGCCCACCGAGCCTTCTCTCTCTCTCCTCTCTGCCACCCGAGTTCTCTCTCTCTCCCCTCACGGTCTTTGCCTGAAAAGAGTTCTCTTTCTTCAACCCTCGATGGCTCCTCTGCTTCTCCTCGTCTTGGCATGGCTATGAAGCACTGAGCTCCATCATTTCTTTGCCATGGAACGCTCTCTGCCTTTCGAATTTCTCTCTCTTTTTCACACCCCACGTCGCCAACCTCAACCTCGGCGAACATTGGCCGAAGAACCCAGATTAGGAGAACACCCACCCTCCGCCAACAGCAACAAAGGCCACCGGCGTGTAGATTGGTTGCTTCCGTGCCAAAAAAATGCCGGTTGTGCACCAAACGCGCCTCTCACATGGTGGCGCGTGACTCACACACACTGCCAATTTGGTGTGTTTCGCTCTTCTTTCGGCTATTTATGGTAGATCGGCGGTCAAGGGTGCAATAGGAGGAAGAAGAAGAGCAAAAGGCTTCTTCGTCAGTGGCGCGTGACGTATACGTGCCGCCTTTCCTCGGTGTCTGATGGGTAAACACGATTTCCTTTCCTCTCACCCCGCCCCCTCCTGTTTCCCTTTTTTTGTTGTGGCTAATTGTCGGGTTCGGTTGCCAAGGCTCTGTCGCCACCGCCGCCACAAAGGTGTGAATGGTGGGGCCTTTTGGGCGGCAGACCGCTGAGGTCTTAGCCGCTGCCATCATCTTGGTGCGTTAGGGTTCCAGAGAAAGGGGGAGAGTGACTGTGAGGGTTAGGGTTTCGGGTTCTTCCCCTTGATTTGGTTATTTTACAGTGATTAGGGGAAAACTATGCCACTGATTTGAAGATTAGTTGCACACGGCTTTGAACATGGTAGCATAATTCTAAACAACAATTAATCGAGTCTGTCATCCAAAATCAAAACTGAAACATGCTTGTATCGGACAAACTAATAAGAAAGATTCAATCTTTGGCCAAAACAACATGCTTGGCAGGATCATCTCACATGTAATTAATTTAGGGCATAGTTGCAGGAATGAATCTGGACATGCCAAGGCTACCATTAATTTAGAAGCAGGGAGTAATTCTTCGATTATCAAGGCTAAGAATTCGATCTCTTAGCCCGTCATAGAACCATGGAAGCATGAAAAAAATGTTCTTCGATTTCAGGGAGAAGACACAGATGCATGCTTTTAATTTGCAAAATTACAAAAATTAGCAATATATGAATGAGCATGCTTTGTTATAAAGATACAGTTTTTTAAGTTGATTGTGGGCACTATAGTCACGAAAGCATGCTACAAAACAGTAGGGTTGCATAATTACGAAAATTAAGCTATTAATCGAATAAACTAGCATGCTTTCAATAACTCAAATTTAACAGTTTATTGGCCTATCAATCGGGACTAATCCGAACAGTTTAGGCTTTAATACAGCTGTAGGAAGAATTAGGACTAATCTGGATGCGGAAGTACACTGTCGGTAATAATCCACAATAATAAGAGTACCAGTCTTCGCCAATTAGAATACCAAGCGGCTACTAGAGTCGCTTTTAGAGATGTCCACGTCCTAAACCCGAATACTCGATAGATGGTAGTTTGGCCATAAGAGAGAAATAGGAGAGTATGAGAGATATAATATTCGCGTCATAGAGTCTCACGAGGCTTACCCCCTTAAACCTCCTTACATAGGTTAGGGGGTAGCAAGGGTTGTCACCCTAGGCAACTTAAGTGGCCGTCGGGCCTAATTTCATTAGGCCCGTCCAACAACTATGAAAGAGGTTGAAGTAGCATACACAAACACCCTTAAAACAGGCCCAATATTGTTATAGATACCCTCCGAATTAACTGGTCCACTGATGTTTGTCATTTTTTTTAGAAAAAAACATAAACAATACAGCTATAACGCTGAAATATAATAAAAAATAGGATTAAATTTAATGCGCCATTCCCAAGCTTAGCATCTCTCTGCTCCTTCTCAGGCATGTACATGTACATTGCCGTTTCCCAAGTCATTTCTCTTTTTATCAACTCTTTCCCTCTCTTCCATGAAACCAGAGGAAAATTGAATAGACTAAAAACCCCATTGCTAAAAATTTGAAGATTCAATGACCTAGTCTAGATTCTGGCTAAACTAACCGCCGACAGCCACAACCCATGACCAAGAGGTCACGGCTAAGCAATGGCGATCTCGTACATTTGAAACTTCATTTTTTTAGCCCTTCACTTGACCGATGACTCAACAACACTTAAGAAGGTTTGTTGTTGATAGATATTCATTCTAAATAGATATTCATTCTCTACGGTTAGCGTTTCAAAAATTTTAATTTAATATCTTATTATTGATAGTATATCTATTGAATTTTTCATGAATAACGGATGAGCAATCAATTAAGTGGTATGGGTTATCTCTTATGATATAAAATTTCCTTCATTGTGTATCTTCGACGTTTGTTAATTGAGTGAATTTTAGATTTTTAATTTAATTTGATACTGATTTCATTGTGACAATTGTTTCGACTGTCCGAAATTCATTGTTGATGTAGAGTTTTTTTTTTTTTTTTAACTCGGTGGTAATTATTGAATTTGATGCTGATTTTTTTGTTTGAAGGATAGCGTGTTTACTTTTATGGATTGATGTTGATTTTTTTTTTTTCCAACACATTACTTAGTGTTGATGATTTTTGCTCTGTATTTAATTATTTTAGCAAAAGAGAGGTAATTATAATATTCTATGATATTGGGCCTAAGGCTTGTTCTTAATGTAACACATTTTTGTTTGTATGGTATATTGGTGAGAACATTAATAAATGAACATTGTTCTTCTAAATATTTGAATCTACCACTTGTAATGATGGATGTTAGTGGACACTTCTCATTCAAATATTTAGATCCGCTATGGTTATCCCTACACCCAACCACCCCAAAAAAGAGAGAGAGAGAGAGTGTGTGTGTGTGTTACAATAATAGTGAGGCTCTACTTCCATTGATTTACCTCTCTCCTTTTGAATCAATAATAGAGGTGTTTGTAATTTTTTTTAAAAAAAACGGGT
Source organism: Selenicereus undatus (assembly GCA_017589665.1). NCBI lineage: Eukaryota > Viridiplantae > Streptophyta > Magnoliopsida > Caryophyllales > Cactaceae > Selenicereus > Selenicereus undatus. The sequence goes on from JACYFF010003369.1 coordinate 70,787,030, forward strand.
GATGACATTAATTCACAAGATAGATCACCAACTGTCTCTGATTACACTTGGTGAAATTTATCAGAGAGATATCACCCTACAGCAAACTCATCAATCCACCAAGCAACAAACAACATGAAAATGATATGATACAAACACAACATATAAAGCAATTAGCCAAAGAGGGTAGAACTCAATCAAGATGCCTTGCAATCAACCAGTTAACAGAACAGTACTCTGACCGCACTAATAATTAAGCTCTCTCTCACTCACTCTCTCTCTCTCTCTCTCTCTTTTTAAACAGAAGCTAATAAGTAAGCTCTCTGTCATACTTCAGTCAATAATAGCGGTTGGGTACAATCTTCATTAATAGCATTTAGTCTAAAGGTTGGCGAGAGGCAAGACGGTAATGCGTATTGCTCTGTTTTAAATGAATTAGGTTGACATCAAAAATTTAGAGTAAGTTGTTGGGTAAAAATATGACCACACGTAATGTGTAGTATTATCCAGTGGCTACATATTTCGGTGATTTGTATAAATTGGGGATCAAATATAACGGATAAATATTGACTTGATAAAGTTAATATATGATAATAGGTCGGGTCATGTCAACCCGATAAGTCGATAACAACCCAACATCATGCTCAAGATGAATATGTCGACACTAAGGCCAGCAATGCAGACATTAACCAAGTCCGGTTTGTTGCTCAACTCTGAAAGAGAATTTAAAAACCTTGCATTGTGTCAAAGGAAAGCAAAACCATACGGATAAAAACGGATAATTAAACACTAAAGAATTAATATTTACTTGGATTAATTTAAACACTTAGGTTGCACACACTAATACAACAAACAAAAGAGTACAAAAATACAGCCCCAACCTAAAAAAATGAACCTTGAAATACTTTCCCCATCACTATGTAATATACTAGCATCAAGCGTGTGCGCACTCAACCGGAACACCCTGAGGAAAACGTTTCAAATCGGTACAATAATTGTATATCATGTAATACTTTTGAACCCATCTGAGCCGCCTCCTGTTCCAAGCATTGAGCTCCTGGTTTTGCCACGCGCCACCAGTGAATGCCCCGGTGGCGGCTGCATGGTTCGGGTTGACATTGAAACCCCTGTAGTAGGCGGTGAATGGGGCCTTGGACCAGTCGGTCTTGATAAGCCCACCTTGGGTGGCCCATTGGTCCGCATTCCACAGGCTTGAGTAGATCCTCATGGGCTGGCTCTTGGGAAAGGGCACCCCATGTGCCTCATGGTTCTTGAATACCCTTATTGGTACATTGTCTACCACGAAGCTGCAATATTTATGAAGAGATGTGATTTATGTAATTAGTTTTAGAGAATTAATTTGCAGTTTGGTCATGGATTGAAGCAGATTTTTAATCAGTCTTACATGATCATTTGGGGGTTCCAAAGGACGGAGTAGCTGTGGAAGTCTTTGGTAGGGTCGAACCAAAGATGGAACTGTTGCTCCCTGTCGCCTTTTCCTTGAGTAAAGACGTTGGTATGCAAAGTGTAAGGTTGCCCACTTACATTCCCCAAGAACTCAAAATCGATCTCGTCATGGGTTGGCCCCTCCGAAGATAACTACATATAGGACGGACAACATAAAAAAAACATAAGTAACATACGATATTACAACCCTTGTAGGTACAAATATGACCATGCAGAAACCTCACTTCTTTCAACATTATTGAAGTAAAAAATGTTAATATGTTCATCGCTTCTCCCCCCCCCCCCCCCTAAGGTCATTTGTAACGTGATGTTCTTTTTCAAAATAGAACTTTAGTAGCAATAATGCTTTTCCTTTGTGGAAAAAAAAAGTATACAAATAATTAAAAAGCTATGATATGATATGTGTTTGGAGATGATCCAAAAATTATTCGTCCTAGCAAGGAAAAGGACTAACAGGAGCAGACGCTATTATTCTGTTTCTCGTGCTAAAGCTGCGCCAACCACCACTTTTTTAAAAATAAATAAATAAATAAAGAACGAGACCCAAAAAAAAGGAAAAAAAAAGGTTATGAGATTATTCAAATGGCTAGGTGCGGTGAAACGTCCTTCACAATAAATAATCACCATAAATTCCAAATAAATGCAGATATAGGCATCACGTTTTCCCTTTCGACCTATTCACTAGCACTAGTACCGCTACATACATATTTTATTTAAAAAAATTAATTTTAAAATTTGCTAGTTATCATGCTTTCTTTTAATCTACACCACATCTTCAATCATATTGTCATGTTTCGACAAACTAAAATAAGTCATAACACTAGTTCTAGGGTAGTCCATGGAACACAATATATACAAGTAATGCAAGTAAAAACAAGTACAATGCAACCATAGTATTATGCATATGGTTATGGCAAAAGGATTGCTTACATAATATGCAGTAACAGTGCCAGCAGAGTTGCCAGCGACAAGTTTAAGTTGCATATCGATCCTACCAAACAGATACTCCTTCTTAGAGCGGAACCCAGAACCTGAATCCCTATCAAGAGTGAGGGAAAGGAGTTGGCCTTCCCCATACCTATTGACCCTCCCATCACCAAATGTAACTTCAAAATCTTGGAAAAAATTTCCCCCATTGACACTAGTGGTGCTCAAAGCTAAGCTAGCTACCACCACCATAAAACTTACCAAAATCCCATTTGAAAACCCACCCATTTTTGCCCTCATTTTGATCAACCCTAACTTGATCACTAAAATGAGGAATAATTAAAGTGTGAGAAAGAAGAGAGATGTTTGAGTGAGGAGAGGAGGGGAAGCATGAGGGGTATATAAAGGGGAGTGGAGTAGGAGCAAGGATTAATGGGGAATCCATGGAAGAGTGTGTATGGTATGGTGAGTGAAGTGGGGAGCCCAGAAGCACCAGCTGGAAGCATGCTGGTGCCAGCTGGGCTAAGTTAATTTACCCATTTTTTTTCCTTCTTTTTCGAAGTACTTTTTTGTGTTTTGTAGATGTTTGGGCATGGAGAAGTGAAGTGATAGGAGACATCATATCAACCTAATTCTTTTGCTATTTACTATTTATTATTTTTGTCCCTACCTAGCTAGAGAACTCACTCGTGTCAGCATAACATTTTCACCATAGTTGTATTTCAATAATACGATAAAAGCTTATGGGTCAAGACATCTAGGGCTGTATTCGTGGGCTTTAGGATTTTGCTATGACTCTAAGCTTATAGTCATTGGAATATTTCTTATAAAGCTCCGGGTGCATTTAATGAGCAAGTTAAGTTCTTTTAAGACATTAAATTATATTTTGGATCTCTTTTTTTCGTTGAAAAATATAAATTGTCTGTAAATTGGTGATGTTGGTTAAGATTTGTTAAAGTTGGTTGAAATGAGTTGCAATTGGTTGAAATAAATTAAATTATTTTTTGTGTGATTGGTAGAAGTTGGTTAAAATAGTGAGAAGCGGGCTGAAGTGGGTTAAAGTTGATTGAAGTGAGTATTTTTTTTTATTGAAATTCATGAAGTAGATTGAAGTGGATTGATGTACATTGAAGTTGGTTGAGGTTATTACATTTAGATTTATCAACGAAAACAACATGAACAAATTTAGACCGTAATTTTGTTTTCCGATAATCAATTTACTTTAAAAGAGGTATGAAAATGACCCAACATAATGCACACATTTTTTACTGACGAACACACTTCGCAGGACAATTAATCCAAACTCCTATATGTAGGCACCTAAAATTAGAAAAGCATTCTATTCTAAATAAAATTCACCCAAAATTAACAATTTTAATTTTTAAAAAAAAGAACACACCTAATCGCAAGCATGAAATTTGACAGCACCACCATGAAGCCAACAAAAAGCCAGCTTACACATCGAAATACACCTTTGAAACAGAGGCATTTATCTCACCATTTTTTCAATTCGTTTTAACATTTCACTAAGTTTTTCCTTCACTCTGGTTTCACCCCCTACATAGGGTATTTCTGAAGAGTAGTGATATATGTCTTGTTTCAAGACACTCTTAATTGTCATACCTTATCATAAATTAGCATGTTTTACGATTTAAAATCATAAATTTTTCAATGATTATACTTAATTATGAATTGTTAACCTTAAATATTCGTCGGTTACGCCGGCAAAGTATTAAATGATACCCTAATTCCATTAAATCCTTTCACGAGTACATATGATACGCGTATTTTAAAAATGTGATAAATTATAGATAAAAAGATGATTTTATACAATTTATAAGTTGTAATATACTTTCATGATTTGATCCTACAATTTTAATATAATAGTATGATTTTTTAGTCAAAACAAGACACTTATGAGGTGTCTTGTAGCAAAACACTTATCATTTTGCATTTTCGAATTCTTTAACAACTATGTAAGAAATTTAGGACAAGGAAGAAACATTTCAATTTTTGCAATGTTGTTAGGGAGTACAAATTATCTAAAAAAACAACGAAGATAAGGTGAAGTCAATTGACTTAGAGAGATTAAACAAATACGTGATACTACAACCTTATTTTATATGTTTACAAACTGCTTGCATTGCAAGTATGTGACTATTTAATTTTTCAATACGAATACGAATCTAAAAATAGGTGATAGAGAAACTACTTAAATTATATTCCATTTGCACAGCCCAGAAAAAAAAAAAAGGACTTGCATAAACCTTAGTTAATTTCTTAGCTCCAGCCTACTCTTTCGTTGGCAAATATAGATTTAAAGACTTTTTCCTATCTTTATCAGTCCTTACCTGTCATCCTTAAAACATCTCAAGCATTACCAATCATTTCCATTCCTTTTTAATTTTTTTCTAATCCATACCATTTTTTCTCACTCCTTCAAAAAAAAAAAAAAAATCAACTCTTCTCATCAGTCCTTCCCAATCCCTATAAATCTTTATTAATCATTCCAAAAAATTAACTGTTTATAGTAGTTGTTTATAAAAAAAGTTGTTTGATAAAGTTAGTTGTTTTTAAGAAAGATATTTGATAAAGTTCTATTTATATCGTTATCTTTAAATTACTTTTTAATAAGAACATATTTTTTTATTTATTAGTCGTCCTATTTTCTTTTAAAAAGAATTAAATTTGTTTCATATGAATACATTAACTTCATTTATGATCACACACACACACACACACACACACACACACACACACACACACACAAAAATCATTGATAAGATTTTACTTTCTTACTAATTCTACATAACTTGTATTCATTGTTTATCGAATTTCTTTTCAATTTCCACTTATGTAAATGATTTCAATGTTTTATAACGTTATTTTGTTATTTACTGGATTTTTTTAGGTTATGAATCAAAATTGAAATTTATATGAATATGTAATGACTTTATCTTCATTAGATTCAATTCATATAAAATCTACTATCAAATGTTACTATTTTACATCAATCCAAAGTTCATTGTCTAGGTAATCGGTAAGAGGGATTGAATAATCTAAAGTATAAATATCAAACATTCTTGAATGTGCATGATGACAGAACAAAATAAGCTTAATACAATATATTAACAGAATTAGAAAATCTACATCAAAAAGTACATAACTTGGCTAAAAAAATGCAGATAATGAAAGAGACAATGCAATTTCAATAATTTATTTTTGTCTCAGAAAAATAAAGGAAATATCTCTACCCTTGTTAATTCTCAAGATCTAACTAGTTCGAATCATAAAAACAATGTTATATAAATATAATTTAATGGCATTTAGTATAATTTTTTGAAACTCTTGGGTAAATTTTGCAAAAGGAAGTTATGCTGGCTATGGACATTGCATTTGCCTATGATTTGGAACTCTTGTAAATATAGCATGTGTCATATCCTTTTCCTTATTTTGTAAAATCTTGTTGTTCACGTAAAGGGCCTTAGGATTGTAAATATATAGTGCTTCAGTATGATCTATACGGCAAGGCACAATTAATAAAGCAAAATCTTCTCTTGCCTTCAACTCAACGTCCACAACTTTCATGGTATCAGAGCCAGGTAGCCGTGAGAATCAATCTAACTACATCACACCATGAGTGACGGAGGAAAGAAAAGGTTCATAATCGAGCCTCATTCGCCGTATTATCTTCATCCATCGGAAGGGTCGGGTGTGATGATAACGGTAGTCGTATTCGATGGAAAAACTACGATCTGTGGGAGAGGGCGGTAAGAACGGTCTTGACAGCTAAAAACAAATTGGGGTTCATTGATGGGACCTTGACTAGACCTGAAGCAAAGAAAGGTGAGGAATTTTCAAAGACGGATGCTTGGGATATGACAAACTCCATATTGTGTTCATGGTTGCTTAATGTCATTGACCCAAAATTACGTATGAGTAATCGAGTATAGCCTACTCGGATACGGCCAGGATCATGTGGGATGATATGAAGAAGCGATACGCCATGGCCAACACTCCAAAGATTCATCAATTAAAAGCAAATATAGCGAATTGTAAGCAAGGTGATTTGGACGTTGGTGATTTTTACTCTAGATTGGTAAAGTTATGGAATGAACTATCCAATCTTGTGAAGGTGCCTATATGTACTTGCAAGAAATGCGATTGTGGAGCGACAAGCAAGATTATGGCGATGTATGAGGAAGACAAAGCACATCAGTTCTTGATGGGCTTGAATGACAATTTGTACTCAACAATTAGGAGCCAAATATTGGCTCTTGATTCCTTGCCCCCTGACAAAATATTCAACATCACACAACAAGAAGAAAATCATAGGAGAGTCATGACTGCTCGAGACAACCGATGAGAGATTGGGTTAGCCTTTGCCGCAAGGGAACAAGGAGGCATGGTTGAGAAAGGGGCTTGTAAGATATGTGGACGTTATGGGCATGAGGAGGTGAATTGCTATGAAGTGATAGGATACCCTCCAAATTGGGGGTCCCGTGGGAATGGCTGAGGGAGCCGAGGGGGGCGAGGTACAGGCAGAGGCGTGCGTGGCAACAATCGAGGCAGAGGAGGTCAGAATTGGGAGGTAGCAGCAGCGATCCAACAGGAACTACGCCCAAGATCCACTTCAGCGTTTGGTGGGCCTAATTTTGGCAGCAGTAGTGAGGCGGCCCAAGTCAACATACCCGGGCTGTCCTCTGAGCAGATCCAGTGGCTCCCGAGTCTGATTGATGGACCAGGTAATGGTTACGAGAAGCTTTCAGGTAATGTAAGTTGGATGCTCGACAACGGCGCCTCGAGTCATATGGTCGGTGATGTTACCTTGTTGAATAAGGTTGAACAAATTCCCCCTGTGGCAATTGGACTTCGCAACCGGACATATAGCATGGCTAAAGAGCAGGCTCGATGGCCTTAGGGCAAGGACTAGAGTTGAAAAACGTTTTATACGTGCCCAAATTAAATTGCAACCTTGTCTCTATATCAAAATTAAGTAAATGTTTGAATTGTGCAGTGACATATTTTGATGATTTTTGTGTAATACATGACAGCACTTCGAGAACTCTGATTGGAGCGGGTGAGCAACAAGAAGGGGTTTACTACTACAAGCGGTCAACGTCCAAACAAGTCAACGCGATGAATACGAGGTGTTTGTGGCACAAGCAGCTTGGACATCCATCAAATGACGTACTATCTTTGCTTTCTCATAGCTTAGGAGCAAATTGTGGTTTGAATAAAATTAAAGACGGATTGTGTGAGATACGTTTACGTGCAAAATAAAAGCACATGAAATTTCCCATTAGTAAGAGCATTACTAAAAATGTGTTTGATTTGGTTCATTGCGATATTTGGGGTCCCTATAGAACTCCCTCATCATGTGGTGCACATTACTTTTTGAGTATTGTTGATGATGCAAGCCCGGGAACTTGGGTCTATTTGATAAGGGATAGATCTAAGGCAAGCAAACTGTTGCAAGGGTTTATTCTTACGGTTAAAAATCAATTTAATAAAAACGTCAAAGTCGTTAGGAGTGACAATGGAAGCGAATTCACTTCCAAGCCCATGCGAGAATTTTATTTTGCTAATGGAATCTTACCGGAAAGTAGTTGTGTTGATACCCCCTAACAAAACGGGTGGGTTGACCGCAAGCACCACCATATCCTCAACGTAGCAAGGGCATTAGGGTTCAAGCATGCTTGCCTATGAGTTTTTGCGGTGAGTGTGTGCTCACCTCGGCTTACCTTATAAATCAAACTCCTTCCAAATTACTAAAGGGAAAAACACCATATGAAGTCATTTTCGAATGTAAGCCATCATATAATAAAATGCGAGTTTTTGGTGTGTTATGTTTTGCCCGGAATAATCCACGAACTAAAGATAAATTTGCATTAGGGAGTCACAAGTGTGTATTCATTGGGTACCCTTTTGGCAAAAGGGTTGGAAAGTTTGTGATTTGGAGACTCGGGAAACCTTCATTATTAGAGATGTGGTTTTTGATGAAGGCATTTTTCCTTTTGCAAAGAATCGCCCACTGAGACTTCGTTGGCAGGCCAGAATTGTCTTGCAAGGGTATCTGTGAGCTTTGATGAAGTTGGGCCTGCCGTTGATTACTTCAGTGAGGATTTGCAGCATGAAATTTACAGGCCTTTGGAATTGGGCCCATCCAAAGATCAAGCCAAGAGCCCAGATCAGCTAGGTCACTCCCACGATAGGGGGAGCACGAATCTGGGCCCTGATGCGATCCATTGTCCTCACAGGCCCGCACGGAATCGGGAAGGGTCGAGAATGAGAGCCCATCCGCCGTCCGTAGCCCAACCTTAGAACACCTTAGGCGCCAGCAAGACCACCAGGAGATGCCCAGTTCGCAGCAAACAAACAATGCCCAGCCCAACTCCGAACTGTGTCCATAAGAGTCCCACAGCACTCGAGCCCGCAAGCCTCCATCCCACTTAGGCGATTACATATGTTACAACACCCGATCCAAGGCCCCCTTCTCTATTGCAATCCAACTTCAAGACGAGCCCTCAGGTATGCCTTATCCCATCGCTAATTGTGTCACTTGCGCAAATTTTTCTACTTCACATCAAAATTTTCTTGCTACCATAACTAAAGTAACAGAACCAAAATATTATCATGAGGTGCCCAAAGATCCCCGTTGGAGGGATACCATGGCAGAAGAGATTCCGGCCCTAGAAAAAAAATGGCACATGGGTCTTAGAGGACTTGCCGCCTGGGAAGAAACCCATTAGCCGCAAATGGGTTTACCGTGTTAAATACAATTCTAATGGTTCCATTCAGCAGTTCAAGGCTCGATTGGTGATTTGGCATGATCATCAAGTCGAAGGGTTTGATTACAGTGAAACGTTCACCCCAATGGCTAAATTGACCAGCGTTAGGTGTTTTCTATCTGTGGCCATTGCCAAGGGATGAGATCTGCATCGGTTAGATGTCAATAATGCGTTTCTACATGGAGACTTAGAGGGAGAGGTGTACATGACTTTGCCACCTTGTTTCACTTGCAGCACTCCTACCAAGGTATCTCATCTTCAAAAGTCGTCATATGGTCTTCGCTAAGCGCCATGCCAATGGTTTGCAAAAATGTCTTCAAAATTGCGTGAGTATGGATTTGTCATTCTTATGCGGACTACTGCCTATTCACTTACCGAAAGGGGACATCTTTATGGGTTTGCTAGTTTATGTCAATGATATCATGCATGCTGGCAATAATACTTGTGCATGCAGTGAATTCAAAGCCTATCTCCATGTGTGTTTCAGCATCAAAGACCTTGGCCCTTTAAAACATTTTCTAGGAATAGAAGTCGCTCGTGGACCAAAAGGTTTGTTTCTAAGTCGGCGTAAATAGGCTCTTGAAATAGTTGATGAGTCTGAACTTTTGGGTGCCAAACCCAGTGATTTTCCAATGGAAGCCAATCATAAGCTCGCCCTGGCTACTAGATCCCCTTTGGATGGTGTCAGACAATATCGTCGCCTTGTGGGTCGCTTGATTTACCTTACTATTACTCGATTTGTGTTACGCAATCCACAAACTCTCTCAATTCAGACAAGCACCCCGTAAGGAACACATGAATGCGGCTTGCCGAGCTCTTTGCTACATTAAAGGTACCCCTGACTGTGGCCTTTTGCTTTGGGCTCCTAATGATCTTACTTTGGTTAGCTATAGTGATTCAGATTGAGGTGCCTGCCCCCTGACACGTCGTTTGCTGACTGGGTATCTAGTCACTCTCGGAGGATTCCCTATCTCATGGAAGACTAAGAAGCAAACCACTGTCTCCTGCTTCTCTGCTGAGGCCGATTCCCATTCTATGGCCGCTACTACAAGCAAGTTGGTATGGTTAAAGTCATTTCTTGCTTCTCTCGGTGTGTTTTATACAAATGCTACACTTATATTGTGACAGTCAAGCCGCGCTTCACATTGTCAAGAATCCGATTTTCCATGAAATTACGAAACACATCGAGATTGATTGTCGTTTTGTTCGTGAGCGGCTTCATGCGGGTGAATTGTCTCTCTCTTACATTAATTCCAAGTTGCAACTTGTTGACATTTTTACAAAAGCACTTGCGAAGTGACAATTTTAGTTCTTGCGAAGCAAGTTGGGTATGGTGAACTTGCATGTGCCAACTTGAGGGGGAGTGTCACGGAAGGAAGTTATGCTGGCCATGGAAATTGTATTTGCCTATGATTTGGAACTCTTGTAAATATAGCGTGTCATATCCCTTTCTTTATTTTGTAACATCTTGTTGTTCACGCACAGGGCCTGAGGATTGTAAATATATAGTGCTTCATTATGATGTACACAGCAAGGCACAATTAAATGAACTAATAAAACAAAATCTTCTCTTGCCTTCAACTAAACGTCCATGGCTTTCAGTAAATGACTCATTAGTATAAAAAAAACACTCCTGAAGAGGATAATGGAAATAACATTTTTAAAAGGAGTTGTTTGGGGCTAAATACCTATTTAACTGTTTGACTTGGTTGAAACAAATAAAACACTTTCAAACAATTCTTTTTTCCTAAAAGGTTATTATTATCAAACACCAATAAAATCTCAAATACTGAGTATTGTAAGTGGAGAAAACCACTTGAAATTATTGAATGAAACCAGTTGAAATTGTTGAATGAGCAACACCTCAGCCTTTGTTACTGGGAGATCAAAAGCCAGTGGATTTTGAGACCGAAACAACACAATTGTAGTATTCTTGGTTAGAATGAGGTGAGAATCATGAGGATGCTCCTAGGGGCAGGGGGTCCAGAAAACCTTGGCCCATTCCTTCAAAACAAGGAGCCGAAAGCCGGGGCCACCAGCAGCAACTATATTATTGGAGTTTGAGTGAGGTGAGTTGAATAATGAATGAATGGCTGAACGGCTGGATGCCAGGAGCAGTGGATCAAGACCAAGATCAAGATGAGCAAATCAAAGTAGACATTTATTTAATTTAATTAATTTATTTCACCAACATTCTGATTCCATTGGTCCCTGGCAGACCCCAATGGGCCTTGGATAATTTTACCCTATTAATTTTTTCCACATGTCACTTGCATTTTTATCTTCTCATCATGTTGATCCATTCCTCTCGATCATTAATAATTCTGATCTTTGTCTTTTTAAATTTTAAATTTTAAATTCACTCAAATAAGTTGTAGACTTGTAGATGTTAGTGGTGTATCATTTGAAAAGAACACAAAATTCGATCTTAGATCGCATGTCACTTTTAATTTTAATTTAGGTTTTAAATGGAGATAATTGATTTGGTATTAACTTTTATGAATATAAGTTGATTCAATTATTGCGTTGAGTTTAAATTATATCTAATTTGATTTTTTTTCATCTTTTACACCAAATAAATGTGATATTTGGTGTCGACAATCATAGTTGGTCTACTATAATATCCTTATTAAGAATATCTCATTCAATATGAGTGTAAAATTGAGCCAACGTTAATAAGTATTGCACCATGAATCTTAATAAAAAAATAAATTTATGTCATAAATATAGAAAAGGCACCCCATAAAGGGGTTATGGGCAATTAATATTGAGAAATACTAATATAAAGTAAGATAAGATACAGCATTCCCTCTTCTTTTTTTTTTAATGCAATTTTTGAATGGAGATTCTTAAAATTAATACATAGAAAAATCAACCTTAAAGTTTAACACAACCCTAAAACTATACCAATTAATTTTTACTTTCTTTATTTGTCGGTAAAAAGAGCTATAAGAATTTATTTAAATGAAATTTAACTATAATATTTAATATCAAATTTTAAATAATTTATCAATTAAACTAATTAACACTTACCAAAACTTAACAGTGTAACAGTTGTGGAAATCACGCACAGGATAGGGGTTATGCGGTGTACACAGAAGCGGGCCAGGATCAGGGAGCCGGTTGGGCCATTAGTCAGTGTAAGTAAGTAGGTAGGTAAATAACTTGATTGGGCCCTACAAGGGTGGGCCTCACGCAGAATAGATGATGAGCAGGGCCCACTTTCACGGATAACCTGCGCTCTTGGGAGCATCTTTTGTCCTGACTCTTTTATTGTTGATTTGCTATTGTTATTAGCTTTCCCTTGTTTCCGGGAGTATTTTGCTTTGTGGCTTACATTCCCAGCGACTCGCCAGCTCAAAAGTCGAGCCTTTACAGCTTGTCTGTCTCAAGTCCATGTATTTATTAGTAATTATTATTGTTGTCCGAAATACTTCACGTGTTTTTTAATTTAAACTCGGGCTGATATGACCTGGTTCAAACTTTAATGATAACTTATAATGATAAAGATAGATGAAATTCAATTCAATTATATGTTTTCATATATTTACTTAGATGACATTACTAATTGGTATCGGAGTTGATCAATGTAGTTTGTCCAATATTAAATTATTTGTTCATTAACTTATGAAATTAGCAATTTATTCCATCACTTAATTTGTGTGACGTTATTACTTGAAGAAGTAAGGATTTGTATATCTAAATATTTACCATGTTTATTTTAATTGAACTTACAATAAGATTTGTGTTTTCCGTTGACCATGTGGCTAATGAACTTATTTGTCCATGAAGTTTAAAGTAATTATTGAAGTTTTAGGGATAAACTTTCTATTCTGCATTCTAATATGTCGTGTATTGCAAATGACCTTAATTTAGACTTAAATGTTATATAATTCCCGTGCCTATATTTCAATACTAAGGGTGTGTTTGGTAAGGGGGAAGATCATTTTTCATGAAAAGTATTTTTCGAAAAAAAATGATTTTCTACTTACATTTTCAGCTATTTGGTAGAATGAAAAATTATTTTCTTTCCATTTCATTTTTTACTATTTGATAGAATGAACCCCCCGTCCTCACTTCATTTCGTTTTGCCATCAACCCCCTTTCCTACTCATTACTCTGACCCGACCCAACTAACGAATTCTGTTTATCTCTTCTCTTCAAAATCAAACCCAAAACATCTGTAAGAAATATACCCAGTAACGAACCCAACAAAAGATATAGTCAACATTAATGAATCTCAATTTTTTCACTACTCCCAAGGATTACCCAGTTGACTTTGAGTGATATTAAATCCATATTAAAGAAAATGACGAATGGGGAGACGATGGGTGTCTCAGATTGCGAAGTTCTTCAAAAGGGCAACTGTAACAAGATCAGAGAACTCAAGAAATAATTACAGAGATTAACGATGGAAATCATCGATGAACATGGTGAACATGAAGAAGACGGGAAGAATGAGAGACAAAATGAGAATGAAAATAGAGTGATTCTTGGCACAATTAAAAGAAAATAGAACGAGAGACAAAATTGGGTAACGAAAATTGGGTTTGAAAAATCATTTTTCCTACTTTTTCAAGGGAAAACAATTTCCTTCAAATGGGGTAAAATAATTTTTCCCTGAAATTGATTTTTTTCTTCTTGTTTTACCAAATGACGTAAAATAGGGAAATTATTTTCCGAAAAAATAATTTCCCCCCTATCAAACACACGCTAAATATGCTAAGATTCAAATTGGGAAACTCTTTGCTGAAACTCTTACCCAAAAATGGATTTCTTTATGCACCCTCATAAGATAGCCTTATGCAATTCATCTCTCTATTTTAAAGTGTAAATTTAGTAGTATTAAGCCTCGTTAGAATCCATTGATGTGGTATTAAAAATTGTCATTGTCATTATTACTGTTCATGGACTTTCGTAAAAACAATTTGAGTTGAATGCTTAACTAGTCAAGTAAATTTTTTCAGGTCAGAACTGAAGGTGTTGATTCAAATAATCATATCCTACCTACCACCTTAGCTTTCATGTAATCATGGCCCTTTTACACCCTACGGGAAATGGAAAAAAAAAAGACAAAATAATTCTCTTTTAAACTTTTTTTTTTCCCAGCTGGGCCTGATGATTGGAGCCAGCGTGCTTGAACAATTGGATGGATCTTTGGCTATTGGACTTGGCATTGCTTGGGAGATTTGTACCAATCTCAGGCAATTCGATTAAATATAAATTTGGTACGTATAATAGCACCAGCAGGGCAAGGGCACGCGTGTGGCCAAGGGGGCCCAGGTGTCCCATGCATGTTAGTGTCTTGCTAGCAGCGGAAGGGAAACGCGGGGTGCCTTGCCCAGGCATTCCTCCCCCGTTCCTCCCTTTTTTGTCCTTTTTGATTTTTTAAATATATTTTTTGTTTTTTTTTTTGAGTAAAATATATAATTTTGAATGATTAAAAAAAAAGTTGTGTTATAAGGTGGGTATATGACAAATATTTTTATTGGATGATTAAAACTGAGTTCTATAGGTTGGAGAAGTGATTGAATGCAAGTTTCAAAATTGTAAAACTTTTGCTGATGTGATAGATTGTAACTCTAGCTGGGAATGCCCTAATTAAGATTAATAGGCCGAGGCAATAATGACAGATTAACCAAGCTTCATTCCTGCATGCATAGAATATTTTTTTGATGCTTCTTCACATGCTTATTAAAAATGGATTTATCTAACTAAGAGCGAACCAATTTAGTAGTATTTGCTAAACTAATATCAACTGTATTTGGACGATTAATTCAGTACAGCACAAATATTAAACAACCAAATCAGGTCTTAATCAAGCATTGTATTATGTTGGCATATTTCCACTCAATTTGAGCAGAATCTAGGCATCTCATTTGCCAAATCGAAACCCTAACGTGAAATACTCGCGAATTTTGAGGGATCAATCCAAAAAACACCAGTGTCCCATTTCAAACAAGAACTATCCTAGATTCAATATATTCTTCCATGTTTTCATTTTTAGTCCTAAAGCAATGATATACACAATCTCTAAGCAAAATCCAATATCGTCATATGCGTATTGAAAGGGGAGGGGCAAATTGAGCCGATCTTAACGATCATGAGTTCATCGACATGATGTTGTTTAGCCAACACCCTAATTAATCGAGTTTGCAAATTCATTTGACACTATATTCGCATTTAAAAACTATTAACGTTATATAATTCTTATTTCCAGTTTCTTTGGATAGACAAAGAAAACGGAAAGAATATACTCTATAGTAGGACTAGTAATGGTGTGTCGGATGGACGTCTACCCGTACTACTATGATCGATCTGCACGCGTTCGGCACTCATCGAAACGTTAATCTGCATGTATATGATCCACTTTTTTTTTTTTTACCAATAGTAAAAAAAGTAACGCCAATGTTAGACGCATCTTCTCACAAGAGTACGCCCAACTACATCCGCTGCAAGAATATCCCGGAGCTCTGAAGAGAAACAGACATCTGAAGAGATCGAGTTCGGGATAGTGTGACCAATTTTAGATAGCCAATTAGCCGTCATATTTGCTTCACAATAGATGTGTTGAACTCGGAATCGGGTGTTGCGATTAACCCATATCTGGATGTCCTCAATAATTGTAGCAATCTTCTAGGGAACTTCTATTTTCCCTAACAGTGCCTGAATTACTGTTTTGTTGTCTCCTTCGATTAGTAGCCTCCTGTATCCTGCTTATATGGCCGCACCAACTCCATCCTTGAGTGGTCTCGCCTCAGCTACCATGATTGATGTAGTCCCATAGTTGGCCGCTCCTATTTTGAGCAATTTGCCTATCCAGTCTCTCAGAACATAGCCACCCGCTGCTGACGAATTGATGAGCGATCCGTCAAAATTGATTTTGACGAATCCCGGTAGTGGGGGTGCCACCTAATAAGGTGGAGGGATTTGGGAGGGTAAGAAGGGTCTCCCCTCAGTGAGTAGTTGTTCGATAGACAAGTTCGGATTTTTCATTCGGCATATGCCTTTTTTGCTTTGATGATGCATTTTAAGCGATTAAAAACCTTTTTATCGAAGACTACTATATTGCGTTCTTTCCAGATGCTCCAAATGATAAAAGATAATTTTTGGAGCAGTTTGGGATTGCAGGAGGATCTTACCCTTTGTAGCATTGCAGTTATTGGTTGGGATCCACCTGGAGAAAACTGGATAGGGAACCATTGATGTTGATCTGCTAGTTCGCAGACCCTGTTACTTATTGGACATTCGCTAAATAAATGGTCAATTGACTCAATGTCTCCCAAGCAGGTTGGGTAGCTTGCATCAATAGTCAATCCGGGTTTAAGTAAAGTTCCTCGGACAGGGATTGCTTTATGACATAATTGCCATAATAAGATTTTAATTTTTGACATCATATCTATCTGCCAGATCCACTTAAAGTCCTAGTCAGGGTTTTCATTAATTGATTTATCATGTGCTAGCCGCGCTGCTGATTTAGTACTGAAGGTACCGGAACTATTCAGGCCCCGGCAAACAGAGTTGGGTTTATTGTGTTCAGGAATGGCAATTCCTTGGATTGTTTTCAGAATTGGGTGGTTCCCCAGTGTAGATGCTAGCTTGGTAAAATTCCATGTCTGATCCTGTTGGATAAAATAAGAGACTTTAGCTTGTGGACTAGCAATGGCTGCTTCTTCAGCGTCAAGTATTTTAATGAGGTTTTTATTCTCTATCCAATTATCAAGCCAGAAGGAAATACTTTCGCCATTCCCTATCTGCCACATAATTCCTTGTTTAACGAGAGATCTTCCTTGTTTAATGAGAGATCTACAGTTTGGTACACTCTTCCAAACTAGGGAGTCAACGTTCTGTTTTTTGCAGTTGAAGAAGTCCTTCTTGTGGAGGTAATTGGCTCGCATCATTTGGACCTAAACACTAGTTTCATTAGTGAGGATTTTCCAGGCTAGCTTGCATTGAAATGCCTTGTTGACAGCTTTTGTTTTTCTCAATCCTAGGCCACCTTTGCTTATGGGTAAGCAAAGTTTAGTCCATGCTATAAGCGGTAGCCCTTTCCCTTCCTGCGTATCGTTCCAAAAGAATGCTCAACTCAGTTTGTCGAGATGGTGACTAGTACTAGTGGGAATCTAGAAGTTGCATGGTATGTGCTGGAATCGATTCTAAGTGTGATTGGATTAGCACTGTTCTCCCTGCTTTCGATAAACAATTTGCTTTCCACCCTTGAAGTTTGGCCATAGCTTTATCAATGATTTCGTTGAAGGTAGATTTGGAAGGTTGACGGCGGAAGAGGGGGGGGGGGGGGAACCCAAATATTTACCTAAAGATGCTCGGTGGGGTATGTTTAAGATCCCCTTAATGACTTCTTTCTGGTGTACAGTGGTGTTATGGGAGAACGTGAGTACCGACTTGTGATAGTTAATAAGTTGTCCTGATTTATCGCAGAAATTGTCAAGTAGCGACTTTAGATGCGTAGCATTAGTTTTACAAAAGAGGAGACAATCATCAGCAAAGAGCAAGCCAGGAACGGAATTGGCTTGTGGGCAGATCTTGATCCCTACGCTAGATTTTTTTTTTGGTCGCTGCTTTAGTTAACCATAGGCTTAGGACTTCCATGCAAATAATAAAGATGTACGGAGAAAGGGGATCGCCCTGTCTAATGCCTCTAGTTGGGTTAAATAATCCATGGGGTTCGTCATTAACGATAATAGAGTATGAAGTGGACGAAATACATTCTTTGATCCAATTGATCCAGGTCAGATGGAAGCCTATTTCTAGGAAACATTGCATGATGAAGTCCTATTCCATTCTGTCATAAGCTTTCTCCATATCTAATTTGATGGCAACCCAAGCTGCTTTTCCTTTTAATTTCTTGAATTTATGCATAATTTTGTGAGATATGAGGATATTATCATGAATAGATATGCCCGGAATAAATGCGCTTTGCATTGGGGAAATTATTTTATCAAGAAGTGGTCGTAGTCGGTTAACGAGGATTTTGGCAATAATTTTATAAACCGTGGAGCATAGGCTAATTGGTCTAAACTGGGTAGTCTGTATTGGATTCTCAATTTTTGGTATGAGAGCTATAAAGGTATGGGTAAGTTCTTTTAGCATCTTCCCATTTGTGAAGAATTCTGTGATACAATTGAATAAATCTTTTTTAATGAAATTCCAGTAGTTCTTGAAGAAACCTGCACCAAACCCATCAGGTCCTGGTGTTTTGTTGGAGTCGATACTAAACAGGGCAGTTTTAACTTCCTCCAAATTAGGACGTCTGATGAGTTCACTGTTTTCAAGATTTGAAATTAGGCTAGGAAGCCCAAATGGGCCTAAGGTGCGCTGGGCACTGTGACTTGATCTAAATCGTTTGGAGAAATCTTCCGTGAATTTATGGGCAATTTGTTCATGATCGGTGATCTAAAGCCCGCAGTCATCTCGAAGTTTGATAATCATTTTCTTTTTCCAGCGGGTGTTTGCTCGGCGTTGGGAGAAGGTAGTATTTCGGTCTCCATTTGTTAGCCATTGTTTCCGTCGGAGCTGTCCCCAATATTTTTGGTTAAAAAGCATCATTTTTTCTCTCTGTTTTGGGAGGCATTCCATCCAAGCGTTGAGGTGCAAGCTCTCTGGGTTAGTGAGGAGTTTATCCTCCACATACTCAATTCTTTGCGTCTTTTACGCTAGTTTAGTATGCAAATTGCCGAAGTGGTTTTTCGACCATCCTTTCATTTCTTGTTTGATTACTTTAAGTTTCTTTGCTAGTTTGAACATATTCGTTCCAATGACATTAGTTTGCCAATTCTTGGCGATAATGGTATCAACTTGGCGGTATTTGTACCAAAAATTCTGAAAGCGGAAGGGGAAAGCGGAATGTCGTTTAAGCATTATATATGAGGAAATAATGATGGGCCTATGATTGGAAAATGTGAAGCTGCCATGTTCCTCGAAGGTATTAGGATGCATGGTTTGCCAATCTTTCCTGGCGTCGACTCTATCGAGTCGCTCATAAATTAAGTGGGTATAGAGTTTTTTTTTCCAAATGAATAGATTCCCTTTAACTGGGACCGATTCTGCATCAATTTCTGTCAGAAAGTTATTTAGTCTGTAGAGTTTGCTTAGGGGAAGAGTTTGTCCCCCCCTTTTTTCATTAGGGCTAAGAAGCTCATTAAAATCCCCCACTAGACACCAAGGCACATCAAATACTAGATTAAGTTGTGTGAGGTGGTCCTAGAACTGATCTCTTTCTTTAGTTTGGGTTGGGGCGTAAATACATGAGACAATAGAATTTTGTCCTGTTTGGGGGTCATGAATAAGCATATGAATCGCTCGCTGTTCTTTAAGAAGGATAGAGGCATGTATGTTTCCATTATTCCAAAGTACTGTAAGTCCTCCTGAGTAATTACGAGGTAACACGTAATCATAGTGATCGAAACCCATTTGGGGAAGTATTTGTAGCAGAGTTTTTTCGTTGACCATCGTTTCAAGTAAGAAAATTATGTTTGCCTTATATGTTCTTGTAAGGAAATGAACTTCCTTAATAACCTATGGTTTTTTAGCACCTTGTGTATTCAAGCCAATAATTATCATGGTAAAGGAAGTAAGAAATAGTCGTTCTTGCCGGCTTTTGGGAGTCTGGTAGTACCCCGGCATAATTAAATCAACATATAGTTGATTTGCTTGTTGCACAGTAAATCCCAATGGACAGAGTTGCACGAATTCACGAGGACAAACCCTCGGGATTATACAACTGAGTGGTTGCATGCAATGGCTATTAATCCTAAGCGATATACGGCTATCAACATGGGTCCCTGCTGTTTGTGCAGGTGTGTATTGCCTTTCTTTAAAAATATTATTACATAATCCAGTAGAGAAAGTGGGAAATGCTGAAGTTTTGACTAGCTGTGTTAGGACAATTTTCCTTGCAATCATCCAGAACCTCAAGTTCTTGAGGTGGTCTTCGTGATTAGAATTGCTATTAAATGCCACCCAATTGACTAAATAGATGGAAATATCAGTAGATTGTGTACAACGCATTGTAAATACTATTTTTCTGGGCCTGGAGGCGATCAAATAATTAGCCTTGGAAGAGCAAAGCTCTTCTCTTGCTAAAGGGGGATACCAATCACTAGGTGAATGTTAATCCATTAATCATGTATCGTTTTATTAATTATTTTAATTATATTTTACACATTATTGCGTCTAATTTACTTTATTTTATATATTTTTCAGGTTAGGCATTAATAAAATAAAAAGGAGAAGACAAGACGTCGAAGCTCCAATTTTACATGATTTGCTGAAAGACGGTGCAATAATAATTTATGAAAAATATTATTTCCATGATTATGTAATTGGATTAAGGTTTCAAGAGTTGGAATAAGGCTAGAAGTCTTGAGAGAAAAGAAGTCTAAAAAAGAGAGGAAGGAAACCCTAATATACTAAACCTAACCTCCCTCACTTCCAATATATAAACCCACGGCAACCCCTCTTCTTCATCATCCATCTTCACCATCATCATCATCTCCTAACCGCTCTCTTCATCTCCTCGCCATCAACACATACCATCAGCCTCATCTCACCGTTAATCATCACCACCTTCTTCAATTCCCTAACACCTACACCATCATCACAGTTATACACCATCATCATTCCAGAAAACCTCACGCCACACCCTCACACTATTCACACACCACGCCCCATCACCAAATATCATCATCCTCACTATATCATTATCGTCGATCATCACCACCAAGCATCAACGCATTGCCCTCCCACTCTTCTATAGAACTATCAACTTTTCTTTCTTTTTTTCTTTTTTTTTGTTGTTCTATTAATTTGAACTCCTGATATTATTAAATATGAAATATTTGGTTAATTGTGATCTTATTTTTAATATGAGTGAGTAATTTTTTTATGCTTAGTATAATCTTCTTGAAGCCATGCTAAATTTACTATTTTGAAACAAGTTTTATACTTTAATGCCTAGTTGATTTATATTCATGATTCTTTAGCGATTAGCGTTTATTGCTTATGAAATTTGTGTTAAATCGATTAGAATGCATGCTAGTAGATTAAATACAATTTCGATTGATAGTTTAGAAGACTGTAATACGTAAAAGTTACAGTCTTTTAGGCTTAGGTATCACCCTAATTAATCATAAATGGCTCAAACTCATATCTTTTAATTAGGTGATCGCTTTAGATCTTTGTTAAATCGATTTGCTGGTAAATTGGTTACAAAGTGTTAAATGATGTTTTCTAATTCTTAATGCTCTAGTTTGGTTAAATTTTTGCGCTGGTGTAAAGATTATCAAATTAATAGGGTTTATATTAGGGCTGGACCTAAGTAAACTAGAATCTAAGGAAAAACGGGGAAGAACCGCTGGTGGATGTCTTCTACAATTTAACTCATGAATGAAATTAACTTGTGTCTTGATGATAAATACTAATTTGCATGGTGGATTGAGATTATACTAAGTATCCTTGATAAATTTGACAACTTTGATAATTATTTGTTGCTTATAGTTAATTTGGTTTGTTTGTTAATTTTTGTTTCATTTTATTAGTTACCATATAATTTCAATCAACCCCCCCAAAAGTATAGTCTTTTAGGAGTGTCTAGGTAATTTTAGATAGTTTAGATTTTGATTTTTGGAGTATTTATAATTTTAGATTGATTTATATTCAGTTTTAGTATTTAATTACCGGTTTGTTAGAAATTAGAATAAAAATATTTATTTTCGTATTTTTTTCAAGTTTTATTAATTCCTAGGGTTTATATAGTGTCCTAGTCTGCTATATTAAATTTCGTAAATTTTGGAAATTATTTGATAATTTTTCAGAATAATTTTGTGAAATTGATAAGTGCAGGTTTTTAGGTTATTAATTCTGAAAATTAATTTTTTTAATTTTAATTTACGATTATTAGGTGTTTTTAAGTCCAGAAAATTGTGTCCTAAAATTATTATAATTTGTTTGATTAATTTCGTATTTATATTAATGCAGATTATTTTATTTCTAATTTCAGATTTATTATTCTGCTTGACATTCTGTGCTAATTTTCTGATCTGATTTTTATGAAATTAATTAGATACATTTTAGAATTTATAAGCTTATATACCTGAAGAATAACATTTTAGGTTACTGTTTGATATTTTTTAATATTTATTTTCTGACTATTATTTTCTGTTATTGATTTTTAATTAGAATTTCAGTTACTATTCTGTTTTTATTTTTCTAAATTATTTAGGGAATATTTTTACTGTTTTATTTTCATAATATGATCTAGAATATTTAGGAGCATCATTGGGTATTTTTATATATTTTTATTCATTATATTTTAATTATTTTAGAATTATTAAGATTAGACTTAATAAATTGGATTAGTAAAATCATTTAGGATTAAGCTAGCCCTTTACAACAATCTTTCCTCGTGGATCGATCCCTACTTTCCTATGCTATAAAAAGTGTGTAATAATCGAAGTAGTGGTTAAATTTGTAGCTCTCGACAAACTTTACAAATTTTGGCGCCGTTGACGGGGAAAGAAAATTAAATTGCTAGTTTGTTTTTATTTGATTTTACTACTTTTGTTGTTTTGTTTTTATTTTAATTTTTGCAGATTGCCAGTAAGTCTTAAGCTTAAAGAGGTAAGAATGTCACACATGTTCAACTTCGCCTCCAACTCCTTTACACGAGTCATCCAAAATTGCATCCTTTTCTCTGTGTCTATATGCTTCCCTTTCTATACATGCAACTCCTCACGTGCGCGCTCAAGGCATTCCTTATATGATAGCATACCCTGCATAATACACCAAACAATCATCAGCAGATGTGCACAGCAAGCACTGTCACTTTGATGCGCAACACCGAAATAACATTTACGCCCATAGCTATCTTAAACTAGCAACACTGATCTCTCCATCAAGGAGGTAGTATTGGAATCCATCTGTCCTTATGAAATGCCTAACCGTGGGCACCATCATCTCCTCCTCTCGAGGGCGCAAGACAGGGATGACCTTTAACGACGACAAACACAAATCATAAGAATGACAAATAAAAAAAAATTATGACTCCTATTCATTCACTAATTTGAGTAACTAGTTGGAACATTTGTCCTACCTCCGACTCTTTGATTCCTGCCACCAGCTCAAAGGCATCGTACCTTTTCCCCATGATCCACACTGTCCCAACTTGCCAACCGAGGGAACCTGCCCTTGTTATGTTTCGTATATCGTGTAGTGTGCTCGTAGAACCACACTTATGACAACAAAAGAGAAACATATGAAACCGAATCTTGAACTACCATTCTCGTGAACCCACTTACGATAGCACTAATGAAATCTCACCTAAAGAAGGAGGGAGAATCCATTCATCTGAACATCCAAAACAGGCCCCTCCAACTTTCGTTGCATCTCCTGAACTGCTTCCACGAGGACACGTCACACAGCTTTGGCCCAAGCATATTCGCCTAATTCACGAGCGTCCTCCATATAAGTCTGGATAGACCATGCAGCTCCGTACGTGGTTCTTGGGAACATCATCCCACTCATTGCCATCCAAGCGTACGAACTCAGCCACAACCTTAGCTTTTCCGGCTCTTTGTTCGCATCCAACAACTTCTTCATAGCCTAAATGTAGTTCTTGAACACGGGCCTCTTGCTCCCTTTTCCCCTCTTCAGTTTGTCACTCTTCTCTGTTACGTACTGTGCCATGCGCAGTCGTACTATCCTCGCAAGCTCAGTCATGGACAAATCATCCTTACCAAACTCTATTCTCTTCCCCGTCACTGGCAAACCTGTGAAGAAGGCCACATCATACACAGAGAAAGGAACGAGCCTCCCAGAAAGCCTGAATGCCTTCCTCTGCGGCACCCACGCCTTCACTAGTGCAGTTGTCAACTTCCTCTACATGGAAAATGGTCGATACTCCAGTATCAGCTTCAAAATCATCCCCTCAATTACTTTCCTCTGGTGTGGCTCGAGCGTCTTATTGAATTTACAAATCTTTTTCAATGTACACCTCCCCCTCACACTCACTGGAACTATGCCCCTCACACCCCTTCCATCCTTATCAAACATAAACCCATCACCAGCAGCTTTACGCCTCCACTGTCTACCTTCCATGATGGGTTGCCTCTTCCTCTTCCGAATTTTGCCTTTACCACTGCCATCACCATTGTCAGCATCGACGTCAGCTGCATCATCACCATCACTACCCAGACTCCAACATCTTCACCACTCTCGTCCACGAACGATAGATTATCTTCCATACTGGCCCTTGCCTCTGAAGGCAGAAACTCACTCCCCATGACATTTCCCAATCCTCATCCATTATAGAACCCTTCCAAGGGCCTTTAGTACGTGACAATCTAGGCCTTGTCCTTACAGATGACCCAACCTTTCTTTTTGCGCCACTTCTTTTCGTTATGCACCTATATGATACCATCAGAATATGTCATTCTAGCACCCTCAACATAAAACCATACACACCAACATTGCATACAAGTAACATGTGCAAGCCATTTACATAAATACTACTTCCAGGATACTCATATTATGCAAGCCATTTACATACCTACTGTTTACCCTGGAATACACAATTGCATATTACGGGTTACTAGTACTTGGCAAAATGAACTCAGCTATTTAGTGTGCTCTATGGGGGATACAATTTTCATTTAAAAACATTTTGGGAACACAATCCACACACATTTTCAGTGTTCACCATTGGATATACAATTGCAATTACTTGCATATTCACACTATGGACATAATTTACTCTTTATCCTGGGATATACAACTGAAGCTTCTGGGATACTACTATTTCCAAAAATTATTTCACATACACATTTAGGGTTTATCCTGGGATATACAATTGCATCTACCGGGATAGTACTAAATAGGAAAATCAATTCCCATACCTATCTAGTGTTTACCGTGGGACTTGCAATTGACATTTATGGGAATACATTTGGAAACACAACTCACATACCCACTTCTTGTTAACCCTGGGATATACAAATGCAGTTTCTGGGATACTTGCGTTTCAGAAACAATTCACACCCAACAAACGAGTGTCTCACCTGGGATATACAATTGCAACTTCCAGGAACCTCACTTTATGGAAACCAATCACCAACCATACTCAATGCTTAACCCAGATTACACAAATGCATTTTTCGGGATATTAGGGCACTACAATTCACAAAGTGCTCTCTCAGATATTACACCATGCCTATACTTCAACAATACTACACCAGAACAACCACCAACTACTTACACAAATTAGACCATTCTTAACCCCTTCCCTACCTCGCCACCACGGACATCCATTCAGTTTACAACCTAGGTTATCCACTACGCAATTCGGGGATATTGTTACAACGCAAACTACGTACAACCTACTCAATGCATGTCTTCCCTCCCCCTCAAAATGTCCACCTTTTCTACTATAACTACAACCCATGCTCTCACTCCTTGACATTCCCAAACCAACTGCACCGTTTGTCATTCACTCTAAACATACGCCACAATCCCTCTCCTCCCCTACCATTCACCAATTCAAACTGAAATTAAATATCCTGTATCTCATATTACAACGACAACCACCAAAATTACACACAATTAAACAAACAAAACCCTTACCTTTGAGATCTGCACAGCAACCCAGCTGAATTCCTTCGCTATCTCACCAAGCGAGCACCAGCAACCCTCCTTTCGTACCTTCTCCACTGTCGAGATCAATGGCTTCCACTCCTTCAATGTCCCTTTCCACCACGCCTCTTCCCATTGATGGTTATGTGGCAGTTTCCTCACCCTCAACTTCTCCCTCAAACCCTCCATCAACCTCTCTCACTTAATTTTTCAAAATATATGAACAAAATGGGAGAGGGGCAACTTTGGCACATTAACTTCCCTCTCTCCCCCTGCGCTGACATGTCAACAGACATCATGGCCCCTCTTTTAGACAAAAATAACACCTCTAAGTAAGAAAGTTCACAAAGTGATAAATGTTAATTTAAACAACACCATTTGGTAAATTTTCCTTTTTTTACGAACTTATTTGCATTTGTATTCGTTAAACAGTCATACAGTAATAAGGGAAATTACATAGAGATGTTGTTCTTAAAAACACGCAGTTGAAATTGACTTCACTTCTTTACCCTCTACTCTTTGCCAGCTAAAATAAAGGCCCTACATCAAAAAAAATTTAGTTACAATGTATGTATCTAGCAAGGCGCACCCTTTTTTTTCATATATAATCTTTTCCCTCATTCGCCCTTTTTTTCCTGATATGATTCCCTTGTTTTTTTTTAAAAAAAAAATGGGTAAATTCTTATCATGCGATTACTCTCTCTTTTTTTGTTGGAAAATCTATGTTAACCTATATCAAAACTAAAAATCTTAATTTATATGACCATTGCATTTAAATTGAATGAATTTTCAATGCGCCTTTTGACTTTTGCTGTTTCTCTTAAATGATAAACATTTTCAATGAGTCTTTTGAATTTTGCTAGATAAAATCTTAATTTTATGTGAATATTGCATTTAAATGGAATGAAATTTAAATTTTGAGTTATGAATTTTTTGGGTCTAAATTATGAATCTTTCACCTATGTATGATGGACTTCGGTTTACTTGATGAACCTTTTGATATTGTAAATGATGAACCTTTTATGCTATATGATGTATCTTTTAAGCATATGTACTAGTTACATATGTGTTTCCTACAATGCATCTTTTCTTACTTGCGGTGTATCTTTTCTTACCAATATTGGACCTTTTGTTTCATACAGTGCATCTTATCTTACCTGTATTGATAATTTTAGTCACTGTTAGGCTATGGAAATAAGGTAGACAGCTAGATGCGGGACCAATTATATTGGAATGTCTATATTGATAGGTATGTATCTAGCTAGGTACATGGGTATGCACCATAGAATTCCTTCTCTCTCCTAATAATCCCTCGACAGTACTACTCTAGTCTGCAGCAACCATCATCCCAAATTCCTCCTCCTCTCTTGTCAATATCCTCCTTGATAGGTGTGTGTCTAGCTAAGTACTCATGTTTGCCACATCAGCAAAAGTTTGACTTTTCTGGAATTTACATTCCATCATTTTTTTTCAACCAATGAAACTCATTCATAGATAATTAAATTAAGTATTTATCATGAAACCCACCTCAGACGCACAATCTTTTTTTTAATTAGTTAAATAATATTTTTAAGGAAAAAAGAAAAAGAATAAACAAAAAAATACACAAAAACACCAAAAAAAAATGGAATGAAAGAAAGAATGTTGATATGTGGTGCCTCGTGTGCCTCTTCACGTGCCTCCATGGCTGTAAGCATTGTGTTCCATTTTTCCAGTTACTGGGGATGGCCTTAGGCCTTGCTCATATGTCGCCCTTCCTTTTTGCTACCTGTTGGACGGGCCTGATTAGATTAGGCCCGATGGCCACTTAAGTCGCCTAAAGCGACAACCCTAGCTACCCCCTAACCTATATAAAGAGGTTTAAGGGGGTTAGCCGCATGCATGAAACATATTGATAACACTCCTCTCTCTCTCTCCTCACGGTGACCCTACCATCGCTACCGGGTATTCGGGTTTAGGACGTGGACATCTATAAAGCGACTCTAGTAGCCGCTTGGATTTATTATTATTGAAGAACTGGTATTCTTATTGTGGACTATGACCGACAGTACAATTCCGCATCCAGGTTAGTCATGAATTTATTTCCTACAGTGGTATCAGAGCCTAAACTGTTCGGATTAGTCACAATTGAAAGGTTAATAAATCTGCTAAACACGATTTGTTGAAAAGCATGCTTATTTATTTAATTATTTGCTTAATTTTCGTAATTATGCAACCTGCGTATTCAGAAGCATGCTTATACAATTATAACATTCAGACCCAACTTAAAGATGGAATCTTTAGTCGAGATTCCCCATGAATGTGCTGTTTAACAGAATTTGCATGCCCAGAATCAACAAAAGTTTGCATTTTTAATCCAAATTCATGGATGTATATGCTTTGTGCAATCAATGTGCCGCAAGATTGA
>JACYFF010003369.1:70830244-70843473 GCA_017589665.1 Selenicereus undatus
ACAACGAGATGATTAAGGCTCAATTTTATTCTATCTCCTCATTTTCATAGCCTAATGTGAGTTTAGTTGAACTGACTTGGTCAAAATTCAAGAAAGAAATGCGTGATGTTAAGCTGATATTTTGGGGATAAAAATAGTTAATTCCCATGAAAAGTGGACGAGGAGGTGGGTTGAAATCATATAAATAGCAAGGCAAGTACAACAGCCAAAGGCATCAATTGTTCATCCCATTCTTCATTTTCTCTCTTCTCTTCCTTCCATTGTCATCAATTAAAGAGAGCTTGTGCTAGGTAAAATTATTGGTGTTGAGAGAATTAGAAGAAAATAAGCTATGTTGGCTATTTTTTTTCTTTCGCTTTCGTCTCATTTTATGAGCCTAATTAGAAAGTTTGATCTTTCATTATGCTAATATTTTGTAACATGAACATCAAAGTTTGGTTATAAGGACTGAAATATATCATTAATTAAAATTTGACTATCTAATTTTAGTGGTATTTTCCTTACCTATAATTGGCTAGGTTGTTTATCTAGGATTGAGATGGATTCTTAACTTACTCCGTTGATTTTGCTAATTTCTTTCAGGATTAATATTATTGTCTCTTTGTATTTCATAATTTTGAGTATTTACTCACTTTTAATTTATTAGGCTCATAAAATGAGATGAAAGAGAAGAGAAAAAAAAGCCAAAATAGCTTATTTTCTTCTAATTCTCTCAAAGCAAATAATTTTACCTAGCACAAACTCTCTCTAATTAATGACAGTGGAAGGAAGAGAAGAGTGAAAATGAAGAATGCGATGAATGATAAATGCCTTTGGCAGCTGCCCTTGCCTTGCTATTTATAGTGATTCCACCCACCTCCTTCTCCACTTTTCATGGGAATTGACTATTTTTATCCCTAATTGACTATTTTTATCCCTAAAATATCAGCTCAACATCATGCATTTCTGTCTTGATCTTGAATTTTGACCAAGTCAGGCAAGTTGAATAACAACTAAACTCACACTAGGCATGAAAAAAAATGAGCAGATAGAATAGTCTAGACCTGGCAAAACTGACCTGAGACTCGAAACCCGAACCGAACGACCTGGACCTATACCCCACTCGACACCCGAAATATGCTCACTCGAAAGTAAACCCTAAACCCGAATTGATCCGAACCAAACCATACCCGACCCGAAATTTTTTGCAAAGTTGCTTGTTTTGGCATGACAAGCGTATTTGACCAAAAATTAGTTGACCCGAAATCGACCCAAACCGAACCATCCCGACCCAAGCCGAAACGACATGAAATTTCATTTAACCCGAACATGACCCGACCCGAACTTGACCCGACTCGTACCCGAACCGAATGACCCATTTACTAGGTCTAGAATAGTCTGCTTGGTTTTTTTTATTGTAAGGCTGGAAGTGTATATTGTCAGTGGGATAGTCCCAGGTGATACCAAAGAGAGCACTGGCGAAAGGGGACATGCTAAGTAATGGGCTATGGAGTGATGGCCAGTGCAGAACAGGCCAAGTTCAAGCTCACTTGACTGATAGTGAGTGAGGAAGAGAGAAAAGAGGGGGAAGAGCTAGAGCGCTGGGCTTAAGCTGGGGCATACTGGGCCACGAAACAGGCCTAGGCGGGATGGCTCAAAGGAAGAGATAGAAGAGGATAGACTACAGTAGGTGCTAAGTTGCGCAAACTACTACAGGCGCCCATGGCTTAGCTGGAAAGAGAGAAAAGGGAGAGAGTTGCGTTGAAGTTGTACTGGGTTGGGCTGGCGCTGCTTAGTGTGCGCCTACTGACGTGCTGAGCACATGATCTTCACTTAACCAAGCCCAAGCAAGCTACAGAGAGAGATAGGCCAGTTGGGAGCAATGGAAATAGGCCCAATTGATGAAATTTTTGATGTAACTAAGGCCGTGTTCGGCAATAGCGTTTTAGGTAGCGTTTAGCGTTTTGACTAAGTCAATAAATTCATAATGTAATTTTTAGTGTTCGGTAACATAGTGTTTTGACTAGCATTTCAAATAGCGTTTAGCGTTTTAAGTAGCGTTTTTGAAAAGCTAATAGTACTAACGTTTTACATTCAAAAGTAGCGTTTCATATTTTTTTACCAAAAATTAGCCTTTGAAAATTTTATCTTTGGAAATTATTTATATCCTTTTATGTCAATTTACTTTAATCAGCTAATCCAACAACTAAATTTACCGAACACATTTTATTCAACTGTTATTCTAAACAGCTATCCGCTAACAGCTAAATTAGAAACGCTATCCGCTACCTGAACAACTATCCGCTATCTAAACTGCTATCTGCTACTTGAACCGCTAATTTTACCGAACATGGCCTAAGTCTTAGTCATCTGGTTGTGTATTAAAATTTAAATGACATTTCTTACCTAAAAACGACATAAAATATGCATTTTTCCTTTTAAAATACATGCCAAAGATTCCAAAGAGTTATAAAATAGGGAAAACTAACTCATAAAAATATGGCTTATCAACTGTACCCAGACCTGGCATTTTATTTCCCATGTGAGTATCAAACCATCTGAGTATCAGCTACCCATTTATTATTTTGAGTATCAAACCCCTATTATAGTGTATCCTTGACTTTAAGGACCTTCTTTCCAATACTAGCTTTCCTTGGCTGAATTTGTGCATTGCCATATGGTTTTCCCTTTAAGGTAGTAATGATCCACCCACCTCAGCCATAAGCTTTTAGCTCTGGTAGCCAAATGCCACACAAATTTTGTTAATATGTCTATATTCCAATGAAAGCAATGTTTTACACCCATCCCACCTTCCTTCTTTTGTTTGAAAATGTCATCCTAAGAGACCAAAGTAGGTCTTTTGTACTGAATATTAGAGTTCCATAAGAAGTTATCTGCAGCATTGTGAAACTTTGTCCAACACATAATTCAGTACCAAAAAAATTTCCCACCAGTATGTGAACATGCACATTAAGACTAAATTGATTAATTATATCTTCCTTGTATAAGATGGCTTTTTCACTAGCCAAGCCCTTATCCTTGCAATAATCCTCTCCACTAAGGTGTGACAATCCTTCTTATTAAGCCTTTGAGGCTTTACTGGCACACCTAAATATTTAAAAGGTAAAGAACCCGGTTGGAACCCTATGATTTCCTGTAATTGGTTAGGCAGATGTTTAGAAGGGGAGTCTCGGAGCAATAGTGTCTCCATGTGACCAAAAGGTCACAGGTTCGAGCCTTGGAATCAGTCACCGACAAAGTCAGGTTAGGCTGCCTATAATACACCCCTTGGGTTTGGGCCATTCCCCGGACCCTGCATGAATGCAGGATGCTTATGTACCGGACTGCCCCCCTTTTTTTTGGTTAGGCAGATGTTTGTTAATTCCAACAGTAACCATAAGAGATTTGCCCAACTTAGCTTCAAGCCCTGAGCATTCTGAAAAATGCTAGAAAGCAGCCATTGTGCTTTTTACACCCTTTCTGTCTACTCTATAGAAAAGCAGTAGATCCTCAGTAAAAGATAGCGATCCTAGTCTCATTTGGGTACAACTAGGATGGAATTTGAATCCCTCTTATGCATAGGCCACTTTGAGAGATATAACAAATAATCTATGGCCTAGATAAAAATTAAAGGAGACATGGGATTCCCTTGCCTCAATCCTCTTTTACTTCTGAAGAAACTAATAGAGTTCACCATTCAATTTGATAGAGAGCATAGCTGATGATATGCATGTCATAATGAGTTTAACAAAACTCAGGGGGGAAACCATAGCCAATCAACATTCTCTTAATGAAATCTCATTTGATAGTGTCATATGCTTTCTTCAGATCAGCCTTTATGATGTATCTAAGAGATGTCCCCTTAATCTCTCCCACACCTGAATATTATCAACGAAGCCAGGCAGAACAATCTTTAATTTGCCACAAATCACCTTAGTTATGAATTTGTTATATTATAGCAGGCAATAGGCCTCAAGTCAGCAGCAGTTTTAGGGCATTCAATTTTTGAAACCATTGTAAGTATACTGGCATTCAGCTGTTTAAGCAATTTACTAGTATCAAAAAAGTTCTTGCTAGCTACACATACACCGGGGCTAGTTATCTCCCAAGTAGCCTTGCAAAAATAACTACTATAACCAACAAGCCCAAGACTGTTGTTATTCCTAATGCTAAACATAGCCTCTTTTATTTCCTTGTCATTTACACGTATCATGATGTCCTATTGCTGTTCTTCAGTTAAATATCTATCTTACATTACAACCTCAAAAAAAGGAGGTGCCCCCCTTCCATGAATGTCCAAAAACTCAGCAAAGTGCTAGACCAGAATTTTTCCTATGCCCTTGGTGTCTCTGTAATGTGGAGCAAGTCTCGAACTTGAGCCTAATCTCACTGAGGGTCATGAACCAAATTGGCCCAATATTGACCCTAGGTCAAGGACTAGGTCTCCCTAGGTCAATATTGAAGGACCAATTAGGGATAGGAAAAGTGGTTGGGCCAATAATAGCCCTGGATAAGGAGTTAAAGCACTTAATCCTCCCAAAACCACTTCATTAGCCCATTTTCAGTTTCTAGGCAAAATACTTTGTGTCATTTCTAGCTAAAAGTTAACTAGACAAATGAGCTCCAATTTTTACAAATTATACATGGATGGAAAGCTCAGAATGTCTACTTTTTAACAAGCCTTGAATCGCACTCAAAATCTAAGTATTGAGGAAGTTATCGGCTAAAAAGCAAGAAAGGTCGGTCCAGGACTAAAAATGTACGGTTTTGATTATGGGCTTAATTGAGGAGTTATGACTGTAATTTTAGAGATTAATCAGCATAGGATGATTCTTCACACAAAAGTAAAGAGTTAAGAAGTGGCGACACCTCCATTGCAGGAGTAGAGCCTACTCAAGGCTCTCTAGAAGATGGAGGATGAATCCTGAAAAATATAGGTTATAGTAATTGTAATCATCTTAAGCATCTTGAACTATTTCCTAGGATATTTTGTAAGCCTCCTATTTTGGGTATCTATGGACCCAATAGCCTCCTTGAAAAATTAGATTTGATGAATGATATGAAAGCTTGAAGCTTTGTTTTCCTCAAAATCTCAAATTCTTTATGTCTCTTAAGCGGGTGGTGATTTGAGTCTTCCCTTTAATCTAATAATTGGTGCTAAGGCTTTAGAGGGTTAGAGGATGGATTGATTTATCTACTTGCTACCTATTACAAGTGTTGAATTACTCCGTTACAGACTTTCTTTATTTGGAAATTCTCTCTCTCGTTCTTGGTTCTCGTTTGGAGATATTGATCTTTAACATCCATTGGGCTTATGTCCATGCATTTTATTCCTTTATTTGGACAAATGGAATTCACTCCACATCATTTGATATCAGAGCACAATGATCCTATCTCTTGGTAAGCATCTATTTCAACCATCCTTGTGTTGGAATTGCTTAATGTTTACCCCTTTCGATACTATTTTGTCATTAGTTTGTCCTCTTTAAATCTCTTACTTAGTCCATAAAGAACTCTAATTATAACCCAAGCACAATCCCGAACCTAAACACATCCCTAAGACTCCATAGAAAGGCCAAAAACACGAAATCAAAAATTTTACACGGCCACCCGGTGCCACTTGGCACGCCTGTGCCAAAATCCTACACCTTGAAAATTTAACCCAGAGATTTGGCACGACCACCCTATACTGCCTGGTACGACCTTGCCTCTTTCTTGCACTCTTAAATCTTGTTCTATAGATCTGACATGACCCTCATATGCTATAGAGCACGACTGTGCCTCCTCCCTTTTCACTGTTTTACTGCCCGTGCTCCTTCAGCATGCCTGTGCCTCCCCTACTTTTCGTTTCCATTTTCATCCTTTCACATTTTTATCAACCATGTCTAGTGATGGCAATCCTTCTCACTCCTCGAACATTCCTCTTGAATAAGCCTATGAGATAGGTAGGTCCCCTGTGCAGCTTCAAGACCAAATGAGGAAGCTCACCCAAGAGGTTGCACAAGTAGGGAATCCACGCCATGAAACCCTTAACGATGAGGCTGCAATGCTTACCGTAATTAACATCGAATACTCTTCCTAGCATGAAGACTTTGATGATGAAGAAGGAAGACCAAGAGGACTAAAGATCCGAGGGATGACCTTAGAGACCTCATAGTTGAAGCTCCGGAATCTGACGCTAATCTCAATCTGGGAAGCTATCTTGATTGGGTTTAAACCATTGAGAGGATCTTCGAACTCAAAGATTACAATAATGAGAAGGTCTTCAAATTGGCCATTCTTAAGATGAAGGGGTATGCTTCATTGTGGCATGAACATTTGAGGAAGAGTAGGGTTAGAGAAGTCAAATCCAAAATCAAGAGTGGATTTAAAACCTAGTCTCGAATACCCAAGTAGCCTTAAATATTGAAAGGCACCAACTCCCCGGCAACGGCGCCAAAAACTTGTTAGGGAAGTTTATAAACCCCAAGTGCAAGGTGCATCGTTGAGTACTTGGGGTGTCGTCCACGGGGAGTTGTGTTTCCAAGTACCAGAACTAACTAAAGCGTCTCAAGCTAGGCAATACAAAAGGGGGATAAAAATTAGAGCTAAACTACTAAAACAAACGAAAGACTTCGATTATGATTAAACCTGAGATAAACCAACTAATCAAGTTAAACCCTAATCTTCCCAAGTTATGCTAGGATTAAGACTTGGTCGGTTGCACCATTAAAGCTCACCTAAGCCCTCTCTCAAGGGTTGAAGGCTAGTTTAATTGTTCTAACTAGCTATTTTCCTGGAGTTGACCCAATTAAAATAAAAAAGTAGGAACCCTGGATCTAACTAGGATCAGGACTATTTTCATGTCCAAATTCTAGTCATTCTCTTTACCCGCATTAGACAATTGACCTCATCTTTTAGCACAAGTCAATTGCCCTAAAATACGGATAAAAGCTCTTTCAAGTATTTCATCGAGCACTTGGCAAGCATGAGAGAAAACCCTAAATTCTAGCATAAACAAGTCAGGTTAAGGCTTGAAGAAGAATCAATTACCCATCTACGGGACTGATCACAACCAAAGATTAAGACTTTAATTCACAAACAAACATTGAAACCAAAGCAAAACAATAGTCTACTGAACTAGTAGATAAATTGAAAAACATGAAATTAAAGAGAGAGGGAGAAAAAGAACTTAGTCTTCGATTACAAATCCAGAATCTTCTACAATGTATACAAGAACTCCCTAATCTAATTTCCCTTTAAAGGGGTTTATTTGAGGCCAAGCTAAGCCCTAACTGGCCCTCAAAATGACCCAGCAAACACGCCCCCTCCTCAAGAAAAAAGAGTTGCGCCGCTTATAAAGGTTGAGGGAAATTAGGTTGTGCGAAAGGAGGGAGGCACAACTGTGCTCCGACGCACGGCCGACCGTGCTCCCAAAAATGTGGTGGCACAGTCGTGCTGTGCGGCACGGGTACCCCATGCCACCTTTCCGGCACAACAGCACGACCATGCTTCCTACAGTATGGCCATGCACACTGCTGTTTCTCTTAGCTTTGCTTCCCTTGATGCTCGGGGCATCATTGGACCTCTATTCTTCATTCAATTCAATCCCAAAGCCTTCCTTTCGATCAAAACCCGAGGATTTCTCCTGAAAGTAAAGAAAAACACATTAATAAGCACATTATAAATCGAAGGAAGTGAATTTAACCCTTTCTTATCTAGATTTGACATAAAACAATGAGAAAAAGGCATCAAATTAGAGCTAAAATAAGGTCAAATTAGGGTCTAACAGGAGGGCCCTTGTGGAGCTTCAAGAGCAAATGAGAAAGCTCACCTAAGAGGTTGTACAAGTAGGGGAATCTACTCCACAAAACCCTTACCGACGAGGCTGCAATGCTCACCCTATTGACGTCGAATACTCTTCCTCCCATAAAGACTTTAATGATGAGGAAGGAAGACTAAGAAGACTAAGGATCCGAGGGATGACCTTAGAGACATCATAGTTGAAGCTCCGGAATATGATGGCAATTTGAATCCAGGAAGCTATCTTGATTGGGTTCAAACCATTGAGAGGATCTTTGAGCTCAAAGATTACAATAATGAGAAGGTCTTCAAATTTTCCATTCTTAAGATGAAGGGGTATGCCTCATTATGGCATGAACATTTAAGGAAGAGTAGGGTTAGAGAAGTCAAATCCAAAATCAAGACTTGGTCTAAGTTTAAGAAGTATATGGACAAGAGATTTCTACCTCCTTCTTACTAGTAAGAACTCTACCTCAAGATCACCTCTCTCAACCAAGAGAATCTAAAGGTAGAAGAGTACATTAGAGAGTTTAAACAACTCCAAATACTGGTTGGCTTGGATGAAGAACCCAAACTCAAGTTTGCTAGGTTTGTTATGGGATTATCTCCTAGCATTACTAGCAAGATGGAATTACAACCTTACTTAGCCTTTGACGATGTGTGCCACCTAGCTATCCAAATTGAGAAGCAATTTAAGGGTAGGAAGGCCCTTTGCACCTCTCTTACTAAAAGCTCCTCTGCTCACATTGAAAGTGAAACCCCACCCCCTCAAGTCAAAGCTCGTGATAAAGGTAAGGGAATTACTAGTGGGCCTCCTAAGAGGTTCGAAGGAAAGAAATGTTTTAAGTGTCATAGTTTTGGGCATTTTCAAGCCAATTGTCCCAGTAGAAAGGCCCTTAACATCAAGGAGGCAGAAGAGATTCGAGTTATTGAGGAAGATTTAAGTGAAGAAGATGATGAAAATGATGGTTCTACATTGGTGACCCCCAATGTTGGAGAAATGTTATTGATAAAGAGGAAGGGAGCAAATCTTCAACTTAAGGTACACCATTGGAGGCAAGGTTTGTAATTTAATCATATATGATGGAAATTGCACAAATGTGGCCTCCCACACACTTATCGACAAACTTTAAATTCCCACCAAGGAGCATCGTACTCCATATACTCTTCAATGGTTAGGTCCAAGCAATAAGGTAATCACTTCAAGGCAAGCTCTTATTTCATTCTCAATTAGGCCCCTATTGTGGTGGGATACTATATGATGTCCTTCCTATGAATAAATGTCATTTGTTGCTTGGAATACCTTGGTTATATGATAACCATGTGATTTATGACAGGTATGCTAATACTTATTCACTCAAGCACAATGGCAAAAACCTCACATTAGCCCTTTACTCCACCAAACCTCACAAAACTGAATCAAGAAGGGTAAATAAGAAAAGCCCCCATATGAGTGAAACATGGGAAGGGCGTACCACTAGTAAGCGCAAGCCTTGAACTGCACGAGGAAGAAACCCCAAAAGCACTTGTCTCCAGGGTCCCATTGCCCATCAAAATGGTGTTGGAAGAAGACCCTTAGTACCCTGGGTGTATTCAAACCCAAGAATGGCAAAGGGAATGCAAGAGTGATGTCAAAGAATTCTAATCCTAAGGATTTGAGGGCAAATCCTCTTCAAGGGGGAAGGGTTGATGTAGAGCAAGTTCCGAAGTTGGGCCTACTCACATTGGTGAGGGTCATGAACCCAGTTGGCCCAATATTGGCCCTAGGTCAAGGACTAGGCTTCCCTAAGTTAATATTGACTTGCAGCCCTTAAGAAGGTCCAATTAGGGATGGGAAAGGTGGTTAGGCCAATACTAGCCCCAAATAAGGAGTTAAGCACTTAATCCTGCCAAAACCACTTCATTAGCTCATTTTTAGTTTATAGGTAGAATACTTTGCTTCATTTCTAGCTCAAAGTTAACTAGAAAAATGAGCTCCAATTTCTGTAAATTATACATGGATGGAAAGCCCTAAATGTCTATTTTCTAATAAGTCTTGAATCGCACTCAAACACAAAGTATTGAGCAAGTTATTGGCTAAACACTAAGTAAGGGTCAGTCTAGGACTGAAAAATGTACGGTTATGATCATGGGCTTAATTGAGAAGGTTATGGCTGTAATATTAGAGGTTAATCAGCATGGGATGATTCTTCACACAAAAGGAAAGAGTTGACAAGTGGCGGCACCTCCATTGGAGGAGTAGAGCCTACTCAAGGCTCTCTAGAAGATGGATGATGAATCCTAGAAAATATAACTCATAGTGATTGTAATTATCTTAAGCATTTTGATTTATTTTCCTAGGATATTTTGTAACCCTCCTATTGGTCCACTTGCCCCACTAATGTACAACTAATTACCCCTCTCATTGGGTATGTATGGACCAAATTACCTCCATGAAAAATCAAATTTGATGAATGACATGAGAGCTTGAAGCTTGGTTCTCCTTAAAATCTCAAATTCTTTGTCTCTCTTAGGAGGGTGGTGATTTGAGTCCTCCCTTTAATCTAATCCTTGGTGTTAAGGCTTTAAAAGGTTAGAGGGTGGGTCGATTTATCTACTTGCTACCTATTACAAGTGTTGAATCTACTCCATTAGAGACTTTCTTTATTTGGGAATTCTCTCTCTTTCTTGGTTCTTCTTTGGAGAGATTGGTCTTCAACATCCATTGGACTCACCTACAAGCACTTTATTCCTTTATTTGGACAAATGAAATTTACTTCACATTACTCTGGTAATAGTTCCATGCTTATTTTCCAATGCTTTGATTTTTGTGTGATAATTCCTTTGTGTAATGCTTGCGAAGAAGAAAACATTTTTCTGGTCCACTTTTCAGCCAATTCTCCTTTGACTTTTATATTAAAAAGTCTCTTTCTACTTTCAACATGAAATTGCAGTTATTAGTGACCACATTTCTAGTAGCATACAACTTAGTGTTCTGTGGATTAAGATAGATGGCCTGCTGAATGTTATATAGCGACCTCTGAGCACTCACTTTTTTTACATGGATGTCACCAAACTATGATCTATTAAGGGATTTCAATGGATTCTTTAGAGCGTTTTGCATAGAGACTACTTTGTACATAGGTGCAGGATCTTAGCGGTTGGTGCTCACTCACCATTTCTGAAGTCAAGTGCCATAGCCCACATATAAGAGAATTTAAATTGATGCCTACTTCCTTGCTATAAGTGAGTAAAACTTGTTAATAATTGGCAGTTATCTAAGATGTCTTGAGATAGTTTCTCAGACATCATGTCAGGTAATGCCAGAATAGCTTCACCATTTCACAACACTTTATCCAGTTTGGAAAATATTATGATATTTTTTGTCTATTGCTCAATGTATAGGATGGTCCCATATGATTAAGTTCCTGATTATTGAAATCCTGAATTTATTTACCAATATCCAATCGCCGCCAAACCTTTCCTCAATAGCTAATAAGCTATTAAAATCCCCCTAAAATCTAGGGTTCGTCATCCTACTGTCAATCTGGCCTAGAACCCCCAAACAAGTCCTCCCTTTCATGAGAGTTATTGGAACCATAAATGACAATGAAAAAGAGAACCTTATTAGCTTGCATATGAAGGAGTATAAACTGGTTAAGAATCTGCAACATTTGTATGTATAGGCCAGGATCCCATAGAACCCATATTCTACTCCTTGCATAAGCTTAAGCATTTGCAACCACACACCAGGTAGAACCAATAGCTTTTTTTTATTGTATCAATCCTATTATAGCTAATTTTGTTTCTAGCGACCTATAATACCATATTTATAAGCATTTGACTACATCATATTTACTTGGGCCATTAAAACCACTTATATTCTAGTATACTGTTATATCCATCGTTTCTTGCTAGAGATCCAAAGTTATTATGAAGAACAATACCAACCGGAGGAGTAATGCATTGTTGTGCTGTCACTGGTTGCTCAGCTTTTGTTTGGATAGTCCGGGGCCTAGTCTATTCAATATGTTCTACCATAGTAATTTCATTTGCAGACTCAGTCATGACACCAGCTTGTGTAGGAGCATCCTATTGAGGTTCTTTCCTAATCCATATTGCACTTTTTTCCTACAATCATCCATTAGATGTCCAAGCATGTTACAAAAATCACATTTGGGGTTTCCATTCAAAAACCACCTCTTGTATAATGCGCTCGCCAATCTCATCCATAAAAGTAATTGTTTATGGGAATGACGCAGTAAGTCTATTTCTATAGATACTCGTGCATATTTGGTTCTTGTCTTCTCTTAAGTGGCTTTGTTTGCAGCTAATGGCCTCACATCCAAGCTAGCGATCTTACTCAAACTGTCACAACCCCAAAACTTCAAATCCAACTTTGGAAACTTTGCCAAAACTGGTATTCTAGCATTTTCATCTTCGCTATGGCAACAACCCATAGTTTTATTAGCTGTGACTTTTTATCAAAGTAGACAAAACTCCGTTTAAGAGCCGCATCCCTTTTTACAATAGAATGGAATCTCACAATGAACACACTTCCAGGCTTAAGGATAACCTTGTCAAAGCACATTTCCCAAATTTGTTAGAAAAACCCCTCAATCACATGGATTGATGGGTTATCACCAAGGTCAAAGCAAACTATGGGTGATTCCTAGTAGTCAATCCTAGATTTGATATCAGACTCATTAATACACTGTATTTTCATTCCATCATGAGTAAGTGGTTTCACAAAGGTCAATTTATAACCTAAATTAGGAGCAACAGGGTTAGCATTCTCACCTATTTCCATCTCTTACTCAAACACCATTGCTCATGAATTAGACATTGTCTTTTGCTTAAAGCATTAATCTTAAGTATTGAATGTTGTTCCCAACTCACTTTCAGCTCGAGATAACTCAGTGTTGCGATCTGAAGGTACTATTCCATTGGGGCTAGGGAGCCTTGGATGCAAGATTAAGCCCCCTCCTAATGTTAGAAAGATTTGGGGGGTGGATAGATGAATGTCTGTGGATTAATGCTGATATTCTTAAGATAATTCATTGAAATTAACTTGTTGCCTAGTAAAAAATAATTATTATGTGGTGGTATTCTAAGAAGACTCAATGACCCAATTTTATCCATCTCCTCTCCATTAGCCATTAACTCCCTGCACTAATCTTAAATTACTTTGCCAATTAAATCAAGAAGGCTAATTCTAATCATGATGTAACCTATACACACAAGTAAAATGCAATAATAACAATAACAACAACAGCAACAACAATGATGATGATGATGGTGATGATGATGATGACGACAACAATGACGACAACAGCAACAGTAGTAGCAACAACAACAACAACAACAATAATAATAATAATAACAACAACAACGACAATAATAATAATAATAATAATAATAATAATAATAATAATAATAATAATAATAATAATAATAATAATAATAATAATAATAATAATAATAATAAT
>JACYFF010003369.1:70843483-70871420 GCA_017589665.1 Selenicereus undatus
ATAATAATAATAA
Organism: Selenicereus undatus; assembly: GCA_017589665.1. Lineage (NCBI taxonomy): Eukaryota > Viridiplantae > Streptophyta > Magnoliopsida > Caryophyllales > Cactaceae > Selenicereus > Selenicereus undatus. Next base: position 70,843,497 of record JACYFF010003369.1, read on the forward strand.
TAATAATAATAATAATAATAATAATAATAATAATCATCATCATCATCATCATCATCATCATCTATTTGTTCAAAGCATCCAATATGTTCCGTATGCATGCAAGGCCAGCCTAGTTTGACTTGTCTTAAATATGTACCTAATTGTACATTCTTTAGTTATCAAAATTGCAATATTCACAACACATATATGTTGATACCAATACTAGTAATTATATTAAAAGAGTTAGATATGTACTTATAAGTTCAATTCATAAAATTTTGGACTAACTATATAAACTATAAAATTAACTATAAAAGATCACATTCTAAATCCTATACATAAATAAAAATTGCTTATTGAATAAAACATTAAATTTTTGTGATATTACATACTAACAGCTCATTAGAAATATTCATCATGGAGAAAATAATTGTAAGGAATGGATGAAGTTAGGGATTCTGGGAGGACGGGAAGATGTTGAATTGGAAAGTCTTCCTTTGCTAAGATTGATGAAAATCAACATGGCTGGTTGTTAGTTCAGGAGAGTGGCCAGAGAATAAGGGAGAGGGATTGAAGAAGTTTGAAGTAGAGGAGGAGACAAAAAATGACTTCGAGAACTCAATAGCTGAATGCATCCAAGATTGCTGTCAATTAGTTCGACTAAGAAAAAAAGCATTTGTGGCTTGTGACTTGTGAAATTGTATTGAACGTCTTCAATTTTAGATTAGGTATATTTAGTTATTAGAGCTTAGTCTGTGCTGTGGTTTAATCTGAGCATGTAAATAATCACATGAAAGTTTCCAATTAAATGGAGCTCATTAGCAATATTTTATTCCGCACTAAATAGCTGATCAGTGCTCATTGCTCAAGGTCGACATCAGCAGAATCATTCTTGTATGACAAATTTTCTCAATACCAATATACAAATCTAGATTGAATGTGAATCAAAAAATTGTTTGAACCCAAAATAAAATAGATGTTCATGACCATGGGTGCCATTGAGCTCTAGTGCCTACTCTCATTAGTTGATAACGGTTACTAATGAGATCCCAATTAGGAATCGAATTGACAAGTCAGGGAGAGAAAGATCGCTAATGTTGATCCCAATTAGGAACCGAATTGAGTAAGCCAGGGAGAGAAAGAGATGAGTTGTGGGCATCGATCTTTCGATAGGTAGAGCTTTAGAGATAATACCATGGTAAGCGGTTATGAATTTTGATGATATATAGCTAAACGTTGGAGGGGTCGGACGCATTTTCGAAGAAGGAAGATGACATGGGTTCGGTAGGTTACCAGTTATCCAATAAACGACATAGATTTCAATAAAAATTAAAGGATGAGATTTGTCAATTATGATAGTAAAAAAATTTCAATTATGGTAAAATTGTGCAAACTTTATACTTCCTGGCCTTTATTCCATAGAAGTTGTTAAAACTGGTCTAAGAGGGCATATTTTGTCCTTCTGTTTTCTATAAACTTAATCAAATTCTAAATGTAAAACTATGTATTTATGAACTATTAGAAAGGTAGTTAATTCTAGTTTTTTCAAATTCATTACACTTTTCTTTTGAATTGATAGTCTGTGCATATTGTCTTCAATTAATTTTGAGAACTTCAATGGAATGAAGGGAGTATAATTCTATCTGGAAAATGTATTACTGAGACTTGATTATATCACTTTGTCATACCAACCTTTTAAATTTCTAGTCGAAATTTATATTGGTAGTTATCAATTAATTAAATTACTAACTTTATTAATCATGATTTAGATGGATTTTTGTCCTTTTACTATCACAAATTTAAATTGTAATATAATACAATTGATAAAAATTTCCCCGCTAAGTTAAATTGTAATATAGTTTTAACGTAACTATAATTTACATTAGTAACCATTATAATCTAAAAATTGTTCAAATTTTTTTAAAAAATTTAAAAAAACCTGTTAATCCTTTTAAAAATGACCCAAAAAATTTTCGGTACATCACAAGATTTGGGAAAACTAATTTACGATAAAAGGTTAAGCCTTCAATTTAATGTAATGGGGCTTCGTGCCATGTTTAAGATGCTTTTGATAATGAATTCATAGTATTGGAGTTGGATGCCAAACTGGGAATCAGAATCACACCATGTGAGCCTTCAGTATTGATCATTGGTTGGAAATGCAAGAAGTTGAGATGTACATTCTTGGGGGACGCACACATCCGTATATGATGTTCCTCATCTTCTTTTCTTTTCTGTTTTTTTCTTTTTTAAGACAAGTGTGTGGGTTCTAGGCTAGCCTTTTACTAACCATACTACAAGTTGGAGGTTGTTCTTTTCACGGAATTTTTGATGAAAAAAGGTTGAGTTTTTGATGGAAAGTGGATTTTATGATAGAAAGAATATCAATCAAAAAATGCTTTGTCAAAATAGCCTTTTTCACAGACCCATCACAAATTTCGATGAACACTTTTTGACGGCCTGACAATCCGTAAAAAATTTTCTAACGACCACTTTTGACAGACTGACATCTCGTTAGTAAGATTTTAACGAAATTTTGATGGACTCATGTCCCGTCAAAACCGTATTTGATCAAAATTTTGACTGATTAAGCTGTCCGTAAAAATTGTTAAAGGAATGGAATGTAAGGTGTGGGCAAAATTTTTGACTAGCTGTTTTGGCTGAGTCCGTAAAAAATTTTGACGGAAGCTGTATATCTCGTCAAAATTTTTTGAGAATGCTGTCAAAAATCCTCTACTAAGAACTCACTTATTTTCCCAGATGTAGCATTTCCAATTTTAATCAATGTCATTGCACGTCAACAAACAAATGAAGTGAAACTATTTATATAATAAAATCTACAAATTAATATACAGTCTCATTAGAAGGATTGAAAATGTACCTACATAGGTTCCACATGCGTAATCAACAAACATAACAAAAATTGTTCAACTACTAAAACACATCGTAACTAATCATGAGAGGAAACACCTAATTCGGATGGATCGGGCTCATCTTCTTCATTATCTTCAGAAGGAGTCGTATCTGGCGGTGCTGCTAAGGACCTAGCTTGCTGACTCTTGAAGAACCTCCAGAGCTTGCTTATCCTGCTCTTAACTTTCTCCTCATCTTGCTGCCTCGCAGCCTTTTCTTGAGCCAGCTCATTTTGGAATTTAGCTTCCTTTGCCCTCATTTCCTCATCGACCTGTTTGCGAAGGTCTTGAATCTCTTTTTGGCGAGCCTCCTCTGCTACTTTGACAGCACTCTCATTCAATCTAATCGCCATTTCGCGTGCATCATAGTTGTTACCAAAGGACGAATGACTCGAAACTAATAGGCGAGACCGCTGCTTCATCACAACTCCCTCAGCACCAAAGCCATACACGCGACCCTTGTTAGTGAGATTTCCTTGAACCCAAATGTCACTCTCAGAAGGTGGAGGGCTTTGGGAACTGTCGTCGGTGGAGGACTGGGAGGACCTGTGCTCCTGTCATCTCTTTTTGTGTTCCTCCTACATATTCACACAAAATTATTTTATACTGGAATTTCTGTTAACTGGAACCCATATTTTAATGGAAAACTCATTCTGATGCAAATTGAATTCAACCTTGCCAATCTCAACTCCGATTTTTTGCACACCCAATTACCTTGATTGTCATTCTTCCTGCGCATGTGGGTGTCCTTGTACAACTCATCGACTGTTGGTTCCCTTTGAAGTGAGACCGCCTGCACAGATTGCAAGTAGGTTATGTTACAGGTAATAAATCGCTGAATAAGAGTGTGTTCCTAAATATTGATATTATATATTACGAGTCGTCTGCGCCACTCAGTTATTGGGATTGACCTTCATGTGTGCTGGGATTGACCTTCATGTGTGCTGGGATTGACCTGCATGTGTGCAAGGACGAACCCACACCCTCAGAGTCACTGCTGTGATTCTTCTTATTCTGGGCGCTCAACTTCTGAAAATTAGGGCCCTCCCAGTGCTTTTAGAGCTGTGCCCAGTTGTCCGAGGACACCCAATTTGGCACGTTACTCAACTTGTGTGCATAGGTAAACAAGTTCTTCAACTATTTCGCCCCGCTAACTTCAAAATTCCTACGCACTTGTCGGTCATGCTAGGGTAGCCAATAATAATATTTCTGCGAAAACATCCACATATGTAGTTACGACATGAAATTAGGGGGACTATTCGAAACTTATTTTGACAACACAAACAATTACAATGAAACATATATAGTATAGAGTGTTTCAAATGCTTCCAACATTAACACATGAAACAAGTACATGGCAAGAAACTTATTAACACAGAGTATGCACCTTGAATTCAGCGAACCACAAATCTCACTGTTGAATAGGGACTTCTCCCCAAGTTGGCCAAGTTCTTGGGTACTTCCCCTTGATGATCTCACCAATGCGTTTGGTGACTCCTTGGTAGGGCTTGAACCTGAAACGGAATAGCGTATACATATATTATATTCAAGAACAAAGTACAACTAACATTGAATTGCACACAAGTAGCATTTCATATTTAGTGAAAGGGTAGTAGAGCAGGTACGTGTCTCCCTCCAGCTCTATTAGAATATTCTCCCTAACAGCCATCTCATGCTCACTCGACACCAATATACGCCCTCCAGATTGCTATGATGTAGCCCGCGCATGAGGCTTCGGAGCACGTTGTGGAGTAGGTGCTACACTAGGTTGTGCAGTAGGGTGTGGAGTAGAGTGTAAAGGAGGCTGAAGCGATGGTTGACTTTGTTGCGTGCTTCTCAGCATGCGCATAATCAAGTTTGCGTTGTATGGCATGAATGACCCAAAAGTGTTCCAAAATGTTGTATTCGCTCCTCCTGCGCCTGAGGTGTTTCGAGCATGGGATGCTGGCAAACCTGCATCCTTATTGAGTTTAGGGACCTGGTTTGGGTCCAAAAAGGAGTTCACGATGCGTGCATCCACCCATGGGGTAGGCATGAAGGACGTACTATCTGCCCCAGTCAATGGAGCTCTGATAGAGGAGCCATATGTGCGCTCCCCCACCCCTAAATCCTCCGGTGAATGACTGTCTACATCCGAAAGTCGCGCCCCTCCTTTCCGGCACCGCTGACGTTGTGAATCCCTATCTGTTATCTTTAACATAGAAAAGTAGTCATTGCAAATCAATTATAACAATGCAAATCAATGAAGACAATATTTCTCAATTTAGTTAACAATGCAAATCAAAGGTTCATGTTCATAAAGTAAATCATTTGAGAACTCCATAAAATGTGCACAGACACTATTACAATTGCATACATAGAAAACCTAACTAGGACGCAATGAAAACAAATTAACGTTCATCATCTTCATCCCAATCCTCTTCATCATCTATGTCCTTATTATCATCCTTATTATCGTCATCCGACTTGTACTTTATTTCATCATCGTCATTTTCGGTATCCGTTTTTGCATCATCCTACTCCCGTGCTCAAACTCATCCACATCATCGGGTTGTTCGTCTTTTGATGTGGCGACATCAACAACTTGCATTTTATCCATAACCCTTGATAAGTCAACCAAGAATTGTGTCAAGGTTTTTGAAATTTAAGAGGTTGACACCATTACATCTTCTTGGAATACGGGGTTCACTAAAATAGCATCCCCTTGCATATTTGGACACTGTCTGGGCTTATTTATCAAAGCAGCCCACCAATTTGCTTTATGAGGAATACCCTGCGGTTATAGGATGTAAAACACTTGGTACGTGACATCCCCAATAATGAAAGGGTCATACTTGGCATATTTGTGTTGGATATTAATTTCATATGTATAGTTCAATTTGGAGTACCGTGTACCCCGAGGACGATACCCCAAGGATTAGATGGATTATACCATTTACATTGAAATAGTAAACATCGTTTTATAGGCTTCCCTAGGTACTCCAATTGGAGTACTTCCTCAAGCACTCCATAGTAATCCACCCCCGCTCCCATCCCCTTTTGAAGTTCTTTTCACTAGAACACCACATGAATAGGTCTTCTTATTCACACTTATTTTTCTAGTATGAAATCTTATCTCATGCACTTTGTATCCTGTGAATGGCTGCACAATGCTCATCAGTCCTTCAACCATTTGTTGTAACAATGATTGCCTTTCATCATTGAATACATGTGAACAATAAACCTGTACCATGTGCAAACTCCTAAACAATTAGGATGTCATGATATAATTTTCATAATGCATTAAGTAATGAAATAAGGCAAAGTACACGGATGAGGTATGTACAAGCACACACATTTTGTTTCAGCCATTTCGGAAATTGGTCTTCAATAATTTTATCCATATCTTAAGGCGACACATTAGCATGTCCCATTGTGATCCAATTATGGAAGTACCTACATATACATTGTGCTTGTTATTCTCATTATAAGTACCATAATGTTTTAAAAGTGTGTTGAGTACTTACTATAGATACAGTTGCACCTTATTACAGTTAAGCAGTATGTGTAGATGGGCAGCGTTTTACTCAACTTGTGTGAGGTAACATTTTCGACATTTACCAAATGGAGTGCCCTTCATTTGGGATACCGTAAATGTTGTAGGTGGACCATGTTGGTACAGGACCTCATTTCTTGCAATTGTGGAGTTCATGGATGGAAGATTTGCATCAAAGTAGTCAGAACCAAATGTCTTAATTTTGTATGTGAGGCACGCTATCACGATAGAACTCTCAGGCTTAGACTTATTCTTGGCCTTTTGTCTGAGCCACTTGAAGAACGTTTCGAAAGGGTAAATCCATCGGTAATGAACTGGACCATCTAGGTAAGCTTCTTGTGCTAAATGCACCAGAAGATGTTCCATAACATTTCATAAACCAGGAGGAAATATTGTCTCCAATTTGTATAATATTATGGAAATTTGTTGGTGCATCTCCATAAGTTGATCTTCACGAAGGATACTTGCACATATGTTCCTGAAGTATTCATGGTAGTCATGACTTTTTAGATTTTGCAATTTTGTGTTTGTTGGGTCGACAATGTTAGCAAAATTGGAGTTTTACCCGTCTAGTAAACTTAACCCACGCATCCACTCACATAGTGCCCTTATCTGCTCTAAGGACAACATATGCTTCGCTTTTGTTTTTTATGAGTTGCTATTTTCCCTTGTTTGAAGAAGTAATTCGTCACGTGCACACAACTCAACTAAATCCAATCGAGCTTTCACTTTATCCTTCGTTTTACTTGAGACATCCATAACTGTGTTGACAATATTTTCACAAAAGTTTTTTTCTATGTGCATCACATTCAAGTTGTGATTCAGGAGCTGGTGTCTCTAGTATGGAAGGTCCCAAAAGATACTAGGCTTTGTCCAGTTGTGAACGTTCTCAGTGAACCTAGGAATTTGATAATCTGATTGGTCCATCACTTTAGGAAACTCAAGTACATGTTCAAATTCAACATCTGGGGGTACCCTCTGCGGAGGTTGCCCATGCACTATTCGGTTCTTATTGAATGAACTCTTATTTCATCTGAATGCATGGTGTCGGGGTAAAAAGCAACGCTGAAAATCAAACCACGACATTTTTCAACCATGTCGTAGGTAACTCCCACATACCTGATCTTGGCACACTGGACAAGATGACGCGGCGTGGATACTCCAACCAGACAACATTCCATATGCTGGGAAGTTATTAATTCTCCACATCAAAACGACCTTCATTTTAAATGTTTGGTTTTTGTGAACATCGTATGTATCCACCCCTTCATTCCACAAAGTCTGCAACTCATCGATAAGTGGTTGTAGGTACATATTTATCTTATTCTTAGGGGTTTTTCATACCCGGTATGAGACATGTCAGGAACATGTACGGGAGCTTCAAGCAAAGAAGCGGTGGCAAGTTATACACACACACAACAACCGGCCATACAGAATATGGTCTTGCTGAATTTGAGTATGGTGAGAAATCTTCAGCGCATAAACAAAGCCTTACATTCTGCGGCTCTGCAGCAAATGAAGTGTGCATTTGGTCAAAGTGTTTCCATGCTATAGCGTCAGAAGGATGGCTAAGTACACCATCTTGCGTTGCATGATTGCTATGCCACAACATATGCTCTACAATCTTCTTTGATGCATACAGTCGCTGCAACCTTGGAATGAGCGGCATGTAATGCATTTTAGCAAAGGGGATAGGCTTGTTTCTTCCGTTACGGTTCTTCATTGGTTTATACCTTCCATTCCCACAAAATTTGTACGCTAAAAGGGCTACATCAGTCTTCTAATATATTATACAATCGTTAGGGCAACAGTTAATAGTCTCATAATCCAACCCCAGCTCCTTAACTCTCCTTTTAACAGCATTAAAATTTTTCAGAATGTGGTTTGGAGCCAGGGTCGTCTCTTGCATTAGACGTAATATATCATCAAAGCAGCGATGGGACATATTATGTTCTGATTTAATACTTAGCAACCTCATAGCTGCAGAGAGCTCAGTATGAGTGTGCGACCCCTCGTGCAACGGTTGTTGTGCCAAATGGAGTATACTATGAAGTGCTTCTGCGTTAGCGTTCATTCCAGTTTTGACATTTATGTCACTAGATCTGAACGCATCATTCAGCATTGACTCCGTTTGATGTCGATCGTAACCTCTAGTCTAGTGATCTTGCTCATTGTACACTGGGCTTGACTCGTTCACCCATGCGGAGGAAGTAGCTTCTTCATGAGTTGAAGGCTCTATCCGCCCTTGGCTTATCCAGAACCAGTAATATTGTACAAACCCTTTATGGTACAAATGCATTTTAACTTTATCAGGGTGTAGGTATTTAATATTCTTGCATTTAGCACAAGGGCAACGATACACTCCGTTCGTGATGAAGTCATGTTGGGCTCGAGCATGCTTATCAAATTCCTCCACCCGTTTAATGAATTACTCCCGCCATTCACTAGTGGGTTTATCTCTTCGGTAACACATCCACAAGCGATGATGTGGTACGTCCATTTCAAATCTGATCACTATTAAATTTTATCCAAGTCATATCATATGTGTCATGCCTCGAGATGAAAATGTTATGGTACTTAAACAAGATGGTGGTTATAAGCAAAGTTGCCAAAGTTCGCTCATAACATCAACAAAACTACATGAATACTAAGCTTGTACTTGCCAAAATTATGCAATTCACTTACTCGTTTGACATAATAGCAACTTCGAACAATGAAGAAAGTTGTACATCAATAACACCTACCTCATGAAACTTACAGCAACATTTGCGAGATTTAGCTGCAATGTCATTGAATTTTCATTTTTTTCCCATTCCAGGATCTAAAGTCAACCCACACAAATGATCAGTGCACAAGAAGACATGCTAATAAACTACAGTACATCATACACAAAATTATTCATGGCAGTGCATTTTATTATCTTAGGAGATAACATGCAATTTGTAAAGACGTACACATAAAGTTCACCATTATCACTTTAGGGTTTAGGGTTTAGGGTTTCAAGTTCTAGGGTTTAGGGTTTCAAGGGTTAGGGTTTCCAGGGTTTAGGGTTTAGGATTTACGGTTTGAAGGGTTATGGTTTCTAGGGTTTAGGGTTTGTACGGTTTAGGGTTTAGGGTTTAGGGTTTAGGGTTCAGGGTTTAGGCTTTAGGGTTTCAAGGGTTAGGGTTTCTAGGGTTTAGGGTTTAGGGTTTGGATTTAGGGTTTATAGTTTAGGGTTTCTAGGGTTTGGGTTTCTAGGGTTTAGGGTTTAGGGTTTCAAGGATTAGGGTTTCTAGGGTTTAGGGTTTCAAGGGTTAGGGTTTCTGGGGTTTACGGTTCAGGGGTTGGGGTTTACGGTTTACGGTTTGAAGGGTTAGGGTTTCTAGTGTTTAGGGTTTCTACGGTTTAGGGTTTACGGTTTAGGGTTTAGGGTTTGTAGGGTTTAGTGTTTAGGGTTTAGAGTTTAGGGTTTAGGGTTTAGGGGTTGGGGATTAGGGTTTACGGTTTACGGTTTCAAGGGTTAGGGTTTCTACGATTTAGGGTTTTTAGGGTTTACGTTTTAGGGTTTAGGGTTTGGGGTTGCTAGGGTTTGGGTTTCTAAGGCTCAGGGTTTCTAGGGTTCAAGTTTAGGGTTTAGGGTTTAGGGCTTAGGGTTTCAAGGGTTAGGGTTTCTACAGTTTAGAGTTTACGGTTCGGGTTTTTAGGGTTTAGGGTTTGGGGTTGATGGGGTTTGGGTTTCTAGGGCTCAGGGTTTTGGGGGTTTACAGTGTAGGGTTAGGGTAAGGGTTAGGGTATGGGGTTTAGGGTTTGGGGTTTAGGGTTTCAAGCATTAGGGCTTCTAGGGTTTAGGGTTTCTAGAGTTTAGGGTTAGGGTTTCTAGAGTTTAGGGTTTAGGTTTTAGGGTTTACAGTTTAGGAGTAGGGTTTGTGGTTTAGGGTTTGGGTTTCTAGGGCTTAGGGTTTCTAGGGTTTATTGTTTCTAGGGTTAGGTGATGGTTTAGGGTGGGGTCCTTGGGTTCGGGTTTGTTGGATTTACAGTTAGGGGTTACTTTTTTTTTTTTAATTTAAGGGTTTAGGGTTTGTAGGCTTAATATGATGCCTAGTGGGTTTTTCTAGTGTTGAAGGTTTAACTTATGTAGTGTTTAGAAATTGCACATTCATGTGAACTGTACATTAATTCTATAAAGTACAAGCATAATATGTTAATTTGTAACAATGTCCTTTGCGTACACACTGCATTTCAAATCCGGTACCATGATATAGACGTTGCTAGCATGGTCTCATATCTACATCATGAAATTGATGGAATCAGAAATTAAAATATATAGTCCTTTCATGTATATTTTTATGTGAATATACAGCAGGATGCAACACTAAAACATTAAATTGATTAGGCGCTTCACTAGTCATTTTCAACTGGGGTTTTTTTTTACCACATAAATACAAAAGCTACACTGCTTATTAGTTCAAGAAGATACTTACCAAATCTAAATTACTAACATTAATAAACTCAAAAAACTGGTCAATATAATTTCATTACAAAAAAATCACCATTGTGACCCAATAAACTACAACAACATAAGATATTACATAAAAATTTTCAAAAATGTTGCACATTCAGTTCATAAATTGATATTGTGTTTTATAATCTTTTCTAAATTATAATATCAATTATGTCCACATATAGAACACAAACAATTATTACCAACATTTCCCAAAAGTCATTGTACGTACTTGGTTCCATTACCCCTATTGTCTAGTCAACTTTAGTGTTCATTGTGAGAACATGACCAAATTGACTACCTCAACCAGACAAGTTTTTCTAATGTATGATGGTAGGTGCAAAGCTTGTCAAGTATACAAATATGTCACACTAGGTAAAATCACTTATTTACAAACTCATCCCCATATGTTTTTATGGCAAAAGCTTAGGAAAGAAAAAGGGTAGACAACATAAGTGGTCTTCCCCCTCCAAACAGTGGCAGGCCCAAAAAGTTTTTAACCGAAGGCGCTAATTCGTTTGTTAGGGTGAGAAAGAGCTTATGATTTCTTAGAAAATTGTAAGCTACCCATCAACTTATATTATCAACCAGCTTTGATTGTAAACTGATAATAACAACAGGATTATAAATATGAATAATTTGTACTTTCTTTAATGTTCTATTTGCACTTTTTTACGATCTAATTAAAGACTACAGGGCATAGATAGATTTCACTTTTCAACTATTTCATAAGGATCAATTGAGCTTTGTGATATGAAGCATCATATACATATAAATTGTAGTCTTCATTTATGTCTAAGTAAAGTCAAGAATTCACTAAAAGCCTATGCCTTCAATATCAAAATCCTAGGTTTGCCCCTGCATTCAGGTGCTGAATGCACATATTTGAATTCTTTCATTCCACTGGGCCACGAGCCAAATTGCAACAAACTATTTCTCTATTGTTGCAGTAGTTAATGCTAATCAAGTAGTTACGTTCATGAGGCATAGGCTATTTCTAATTAATAAAAACATAATTATTTGGCCATAACTTTTGGGAGTAATTTGATCGGAAAACTTCAAGTCTAGATTAAAGTAGTGCCACGACAGTAGTGGTTCCCAACATGGCCCGAAAGAATTGAGTGATATGCTCACAAACCTAATCCCTTTCTTTTATGCATTGGTCATTTTCCATGATAGAATTAACATAGTGTCACATACAACCTAATCTTGCAAGTGAGGAAGCTCACAGACAATAGAGTGATTTTATACAGTCTGCCTCTAGTAACAATAACGTGCAATCTAATCTTGCAACTGAGGAAGCTCACAGACAATAGAGTGATTTTATACAGTTTGCCTGTAGTAGCATGCATCGATCCTTATGCCATCCATTCTTAGCTAGCACCCTTATCAATAGCCTAGCTAGGGATATTACTTACCTATTAGGATAAGAATCCTTTTGACTTAATTAATCATTCTTAGACCATCTTCAATGTAAGATGTAGTTTTTGGGATCCAGCTACTATCCCATTACTAAAAAGTAACATTTTAGCAAATCAAACTGTATCTTTGTCTCACAATATAAGATTCAATCTAAGATGTTTTTTCCATTTTAGTTTAGTTAATTATTTTTGCACCCCTTTCCACCTTCAACAAACTGAGCTATAAATTACACTTGAATAGCAGGTCTCAACCGGCATAAGCTGAGTAAGGAACATTTTTAAACATTGAACTGTTTCGATTGAAAAACTGAGAACCAAAAATACTTTTTTGTGTTTGTTTTCTCTCATATCAAGTACTAGATATGACTTGCAAAATTTTTGGGTGGAACAATTGCAACCTGCTAAGTTCAACATCACCAAAATATGTATGGCAGAACAACGATCCCTAGTATGACTTTGTTCTTTTCAATTGCAAAAAGATCTTTTTGGAGTGATGGGTCAGGAAGTACAAATGAATTTCCTAAGTACATTTCAAGAATGAATGCAAAATTTTTAATCAAACATAAGGACCATATTCTGATGTTATCTTTTCCAAATCAAGTTGCAAAATAGAAGTTGACATGGAATTAATACAACCATGATGAAAGCGAGGCCCCAGAATAAATCGTCTTCCTAAACCAAATTTGCAAGGTTTGAGCCCCTTTTGGAAACTATTTCACACTCTCCTAATAAAGGTCTTCATTATACATCCACAACACCAATTACTCATTTACAAATTCATGCTCAACACATACTTAGACATTTAGAAACTAATGAATAACAAAATTAACAAATTCATTTTTTTCAATTAAATGGCTAAAAACTTACTGGGAACCGCTTGACTACTTGATCCCTCACTGTCCACCAGCCAACCAACCTCCGTGCACGTACTCACCGGCTACGACGACAACTACCACAGCTACCACTACTCGGCCATAGCATCTCACGGTCAGTGCTTAGCTCACGAGGAAGAGGGCGCCCAAATCTTGAGTTTCATCAGCGACCACGAACCAAATCAAAATAAAATTGCCTCCAAATTGGATGCGAATTCACGAGGAAGAGGAATGTGAGATTTATGGAGCTAGGAGCTTGAGCTAAGGAGAGGATGAGCGAGAGTTATGGCAGCACGAGATTTATGGAGCTTAAGCGAAAGAAGGAGATGATAAGAGCCTGATGAAGTGAATGTAGAATTGAAGGAGCTGGGGGTCGTGCCTGAATTTTTTGACATGTGTGATAAATTTTTTGACAAGACCGGTCAAAAAAAAAAGAAGCCTTTTCAGCTTTTTGACGGGCCTGGCAGAGAGTCATGCTTTCCGTCAGAATTGATGGAGTTTTTTGACAGGCGTGGTCAAAATATTTACAAACTCGTCAAAAATAATTTCGAGATTTGTGTCAACTGTGCGTCCGTAAAAAAAGTTTGCTTTCCGTTAAAATTTCTGTTGCACATTTTGACAACCTACATACCCTCAAAATTTTCCGTCAAAAATTATTAAATACACTGTTGTGCTATTGTTAAATACCCTCTAAAAAATTATTATTAGATTATTAATCATTTATGACATATTCTGATGAGAAGAAATATTAGCATGGTGACATTAGGCTTACAAAGATATGCATGTGATTTAAGTCTTTCATTATCAAAGAAAGAGTGCATGGGAAGAGATTAAATATTCGTGGGGTGATTCTGTGGACATAAAAGGAGTCTTCATTCTCAAGCAAAAATGATGACAATACTTCGATTTTGATTATTGTTGTTGTTGTTGTCGTCTTCTAGGCCTACTTATATTCCAATAATTGTTATAGATCACCAAGAACAATCCAAGATTTCATTAACATGCCAAGGGTAAAAACATATACAGATCAAGTCATTATTACATCTCAATATTTTAAGAACTATATAATATAAACTAAAAACCGGTTAACGTTCACTAATCTAATCTTTTTCCTTTTGTAGGTTATAAGTTTTGATTTTTAATACAATTATTTTACAACAACATATTAGAGTACCTAGACTTATAAATACATGTCGAGTTAGTTAATGCCAATCTAATTCATTTGTTACCCAACAGCCTCCTATTTAGGTCCTTTGTTTGGGGAAGGGGGTGGATTCTCATTGATGGTGTTAATCTTTATCTCAATTGCTCACAGTAGAGTTGTAAATAACTACAACAAGCTTGACCACTCCTGGGTTCAGCTTGGTAACTGGTAAGGATCACTCTAACTCAGTTCAACCTGTTTATTAATTTGATTCGTGAGGAAAATAGGTCATTTTCCTTTATTGATACTATACTTTGTATTAATTTGCATATCCATATTCGATGCAAAGAGCCTAATCCTTACGAAATATCAGAAGTAAGAAAGATGTCGTATATTAGTCGTTGGCGGCATAGAGTATACCCGAAGGATGAGCAGCAAACATTGATCCTCTTGATGACAGATTTTTGAGTTCGAAAGAGAAGGACTAGAAGCGATGAAATTAAAGGTTTGGTTAAAGCAAATGAATTACAAAGATGGCCTTCAAGGGTAAGTACGGAGGCTTGTACATGTACGTTATCTTAAGTTGAGCTAGACATTGATGCACTCGATGTCATCTCACCAAAGGGCCGTTTGATTGCACTTGGTCAAATTGAGCTTCATAAATTGCTTCACCTTCCTGCTAGATTGTATCTTTAACTGCATTGATCGTAGAGAACTTACAAGCAATGTTGCCTTTACCAAAGTTGGTAGCAAGCACCTGCCAATTCCTAGTCTTAGGGTTCATATGGACAACCCAAGCCTATATATCATTGAATATTTGGTTTGATTCGGAGTTTATAATATTTTAAAGTTAAAAGTTTCTAATAAATTTCAAATCAAAAATGTTACTTTACATAATCTTTTTTTTTTCCGATCTCTGTCTAATGGCTACATAGTAGTTTCTCTAATGCATTATAAATGCTTTGTATAAATAACCCTCAATTGTATCTTGTAAGAAATAGGAAACTTAATACATTGTTTTCATTTCTCTTTAGCTCAACTCATGCAATGGTATCAGAGCTAATCATGGCTATAATTATAAAAATCTTCAACCATCGATTTTCTCCATTTTTGCTTCTCGGTCGATTGTTTTTTTTTCAATAATTGATTTAGCTAACAATTAATACAAATAGATATTATCTTTTTTTGTTGTTCTACTAATTGACTTGATTCATCAATCAAACTAGTTAGACATTCTTTTGTTTGATTCAAGTGTTTTACAATCATTGATTCATCAATCAATCCACAAGTGATATTTTAGTTACACTTGACCTTTCTCATGAATTATTTGTTCATCCCTTTAATCATCCGAATTACAACTGTTCCATGAAACTACCTGTGGGAACAAATTTTGGTCAATGGAAGCGTGCTTATGAGGCTTATCTTATGTCCGAACACAAGCTAGGGTTCGTCAGTGGTACATACCAGAAACCTGAACAAGGGCCAACAGTTTTACAATGCGATCAACATAATGCAATGGTGATATCTTGGTTACTTCACTCTATCAAGAAGGATATTGCCACTAGTGTGATTATCTACTCTAGTTCCAAGAAAATTTGTGAGGAATTGGAGCCCAGATATGGCTAGAGCTAGGGGACAAAGATTTTCCAGTTTCAAAGAGAGACAAAAAATCTTTCTCAAGGTAATTTGTTTGTTTTATGTCATTTTACTAAATGCAAAATTCTTTGGGATGAATATGCCACTCTTGTAAATATAACCACATGTCTAGCTGATGTCTGTCCTATTGGTAATGCTATCATAAAATTGCTTGAATGTTAGCAATTGATTTAATTCTTTATAAGATGGAGTGATGTTTATATGACTGTTAGAGGGAATATACTTATAAAGAATCCTTTATCTCATGTTGGTCAAGCCTTTAGTATGATTCTTTAAGAAGAGAAACAGAGGAAAATTCATAATTCTACTCTTCTGCTTGGAGATTCATCTATTTTTTTTTCTCACAACAATATAATAATCATTTTGTATCCACTAGCAAACTCATATCCTGCTCAAAATCCATACCTACCTCAGAATTCGTGCCCACGACAAAATTCATATGTGCCTTAGAATTCTTATCCTTCTCAAACTTTTTCCAATCCCTCCCAACAAACCAAAGAAATACTTTGTTCTGCAATTACTATAGAAAGCCTAGACACACCATTGATAAGTGTTTAAACTACAAAGGCAAATAGGTAACGTTGCTACAAACAAAGGGATAAAGGTAGTTACTACAACTCAACATTATGAATTTCAGTTTTCTAGTTAGAATCAAATTTCTCCATCTTTCACTCATGATTAATATGTTAAGCCAATTGCCATGTTAAACAAACATGATTTGTAGATATTTGTTGGGGATTCCTCAGGTACTGCCATGTTAGCATGTAGGAGTTTTTGTTTTTCTACTTTAAAGCCTGAACTCAAATGGATTATTGATAGTGGTGCCACTAACCATATTACTCCTAGCCTATTATGCCTAATGGAAAAAAGGCCAAAGTTCATCATATTAGCACCATTAAACTTATTCTTCATGCCACTTTGTTTCATGCTTTACATGTTCCAAAGTTTCAATATATTCTCCTTCTGCAAGCAAATGTGCCAAGCAAATGACCACTCTTGTTGTCTTCACCCCCTAATTCTTATTATTGTTAGAACCCTTTAAAAAAGCAGCCATTGAAAATTGGTAAAGAATATCGAGGATTGTACTTTGTTGATCAAAGTCCTACAAAACTACCATGATAGGCAGTACTAATTCTTCTTTCTTTGTCATATATAACTAGTTGAGAGCTTTGGCAGTGTAGGTTAGGCCATATGTCTTTTGACAATATGAAGTTCATCAAGATGAGTCCTCGTGTAAATTAAAACCCAATTCTATATACCAAATTTGTAATGGTGCTAAAGAACATAGAATTCTTTCTCTCTCAGTGTACCATGTACTGCTCACATTTTTGAAATGATACATGTTGATCTTTTGGGCCCTTATGCTCATTCTGCTTACAATGTTTGGAACTATTTTTGTACTATTATTGATGTGTATTCTAGGGTAACTTGGACTCATTTACTTTCTCATGAGCTCAATGCACTTCATTCTCAAAGCTTTTGTCCTATTTGTTCAAACGTAATTCAAACTTTTGTTAAAATCATCAGATATGTGAATGTTCAAGAGTTTTGTGATAATTCATTTCTAGCTTTGTATGCTACTAATAGCCTTATTCATCAAACCTAGGGGTGAGCGAGACCGGGTACCTGGTTGGAATTTTAGAAACTGGAACCGAACTCGATTGGCATTGGGACCTAAAATTTGGAACCGATCCTGGACTTGATTGGAACCGGGTCCTAGAATTTGGACCTGGTCCCTAACCCGATGGGGACCGGGTTCGGTTCCAGGTACCTAGTTTGTAAATAATACCTTTTTTTTGCTTTCATTTTTCGGCTAATAAAATAAGGAGAGTAAGGGATTGAAAAAAGTTAAGAACTCATATGTGAAGCCAAATTCCTAAGAACCAAATTATAAAACTAAATTAAATACGAAATGAGCAGTAAAGAAGATTCACATACTTTAAAATAAACTCAAAGAATCGGAAACAATATTAATCAGAACGCACAAATCAAGATTATAAAACGAACGAGAAACCTAAAAATTATTTTAATTCAATTGAAACAGAGAGAGAAAGAGAAGAAAACCATCAAAATAATATAAAAACAAACATGTAGTAAGCAACAGCTCTCATGAGGAGAAGAGTTAAAGCTTGAAAGAAGAAATCCACAGCAATTGCGATACATAAATAGTAAGTTGGGGATAAATATAAAGCAAAAAAGTCAAAAGGTTAAATTGGGGTTTAGGTCACGGTACAAAAGACATCACTTGAATAATAAGAGTTTACTTTTTATATTTTTTGCATCAAAATTCTTTAAATTTTGACTAGGTACTGGGTACTAGGTCTGGGTCCGAATCTGGAACCGGGTACCCGATTTTTTTCCTAAACCCTAATCAAACCTATACTACTAACCCTCAAAAGAATTGTATTGACAAGAGGAGGCATAAGCACCTATCAGAAAAAGGTAGAGTTTTGCTTTTCTTATCCAAGGTTCCTATTAGATTTTGGGAGAGCGTCTTCTAACTATTGCATATATTGTCAACATGATGTCTTCTTCTATTTTTCATCATAAAACTCCATATGAGCCTTTTTATGGTCAATTTCTTAGCTGGTTTCATCTTAGAACATTTGGCCCTCTACGCTTTGTTTCTATACTTAAACATAATAGAGGAAAGTTTGGTTCTAGAACTAATCCTTTGTATTTTGTGGTTATCCCTATGGCTAGAAGGCTTATAAAGTACTCTATGACCTTCTCACCAAGAAGGTGGTTTCTAGTAGATATATACATTTTTACAAATCTTATTTCCCTTTTGATCATGTTTTTGACTCTGCCAATCCTTCTACTTCCTTAGCTCCGCCTATTTTTTTATCTTCTAAACCAACTGATGTTTTTCCTACTAAATCTATCACTCCCGATATCTCCCTTTCACCTCCTCCAATAGATTTTTCCTCTACAATTTCTACTCCTTTAGCCTAGTTTCCTCTTCTTCATTCTTCAACAGTTGTTCTATTGTATTCTATTGGTTATTTTCCTCTTTCAAGAAGGTCTGCCAGGTTACATAGGAAACCAACACACTTACAAGACTGCATTTGTACAAGTGTAATTTCCAATTTTGGTGATTCCTTTACTACTTCAAACTTATCTGATATTTGTAACCCTGTAGAACTCTATCATTTACATTCTTATTTTGTAGCTAACTCCAAAACCTTTTTTACATGTACTGAATCTATTTCATACAAACAAGCCTTCAATGATCCTAATTGGGTTAAGGTAATGGAGTATGAATTGCAAGCCTTACAAGCTAACAATACCTAGCTAGACTAAAGTTAGTTTACCTTTTGGTAAAAAGTTAATAAGTAACAAGAGGATTTACAAGGTAAAACTTCATTCTGATCGCTCTCTTAAAAGAATCAAGGCCAAATTGTTGAAAGGGGCAACACACAAAAGAAGGGTGTTGACTGCACATAAAATTTCTCTCATGTTATTAAAATGACTACATAAGAACTATTTTAGCCTTGCTACCATTTCAACATTGGAAAATATTTCAAATGGATGTCAACAAGGCTTCCTTACATGGGGACTTGATTCAAGAAGTATACATAAAAATGTCTGAGGGTTTACTTAATCCACATAACGAAGTATGCAAGCTACAAAAGTCACTTTATGGCCTTAAACAAGCATCCATATAATGGTTTGCTAAGTTGGATGATTTCTCAAAAAACGGGCCTACAATGTAACACTCCAAATGTGACTTAAAGGATTTGAAGTGGCTATTCATATTACCAAAGTTGCACCTCCCTTTTCAGGAAATCCACTCTTAAGAACTCTATAGTTAGGCATGTTTGCTCTGGACAAATTTATAATGAGTGACCTCCTGGGATGTTTTTCAGGTAGCATGTGAGTGAGGATGAAGTATACCTGAAAGACTTGTAGTGATTTGTGGGGCTAGTTGATGATCCTTGAATTCGTTTCTAGTAATTATGTTTGACTCGGGAAAGAGTTGGGCCATTACAAATGGCATTAAGGCCGACCCATGACCGTTAATTATGCCAGTGGATGGAAGAGCCCCTAGTAGTCACCTTGCAGGGCAAAGACTATGGATTAGACCGCAGGTCAAGAAGATACATAAGTCAGTCAGGTAGTGAGGTACAAGAAGGATGTTGTGCGCTTCGAGTGGGGGTGATTGTAACACTCCAAGTATGGCTTGAAGGATTTGTAGTAACTACTCATATCACCAAAGATGGTCTTTCCTTTTTGAGAAGTCCACTCATAAGAACTCCACAGTTATGCGTGCTTACTATAGAGAAATCTCATGATGAGTGACATCCTATGAAGTTTCCCTGGCAGTGTGTGATTGAGAATGAAGCACGCTAGAAAGAATTGTGATGATTTGTGTGAGCATTCAAAGATCCTTAAAGATGTTCCTGGCAACTATCCGTTGCCCAGGAAGGGACAGGGCATTACATACAACCAATCAATTGCTCTTTTTTCCTGAAACCTCATGCAAGTCACTTGATCATTGTGGTTCTCTATGTTGATGATGTTTTGTTGTTAGGTTTCAATATAGCTGAAGTATCTATTCCTACGCATCATCTATGTTCTACCTTTGGTATTAAGGACTTAGGTCATTCACACTATTTTTTTGGGGTTTGCAGTCACACATCTACATGATGGCATTTCTCTCTCACAATGAAAATTCACTCAAGATCTGATATTAGGTTTTTAAATTCCAAGAGTGCAGAGCCTCTTCATTGCAAGTTGCCTCTTAGTGAAGGATATTTACTCTAAGATCTTTCTTACTATAGAACCATCATTGGTAAACTTAATTTCTTAACTCATTGTAGGCTTGACTTGTCATTTACTATTCAAACTTGGATTCAGTTCATGCAATCTTCTAAAACTAATCGCATATGGGCCTTTGGACCTACATGAAGGTACCTTAAAAGGACCTTAGGTTAGGGAACATTACTTAGAGCTACTAGTGAACTTGTTCTTAAATTCTTTTATGATAGTTATTGGATATCTAGACCTACTACTAGAAAGATCAATTGTAGGGTATATGATTTTTTGGGTCATTTCTTAATCGGTAGGTAGTCTAAGAAACAACACAATGTGTCCAAAAGCTTTGCAAGAGCTAAGTATAGTGCTATGTTAAAGGCTATTGTTGAGGTCGTATGGTTAATTATATTGCTTTTAGAATTTGATATTTTTTATCTTTAACTACTCACTTTGCATTATGGCAATCTATCAAACCATACAAATAGCAAAAAAATACGTTTCACTGACATAACGAAACATATAGGGATTGAATGTGATTTCACCAGATACATCGTCCTTGAAGGTTTATTGTAGCTTGCTTATGTTGCTACTTCCCTAATGCCTAGCACAAGAATCTTTTATCCAAGCTAGGAATGATTCTCCAACCCGCAACATCAATAATTCCTAACTTGAGGAGAGTGTTGGTTGTCCTGATCTATATCAGCTATTCCACCTGGCTAATCCAATTACATCACAAATTGTGTTATTGAGTCTGTTATTTTATAAAAACTATTTTTCCCCCTGCTTTCTGTCTGATCTATTTCACTTAAATAGTTAGGGATTGTAAATTATTATCGAGTTTGTTACTTCACATTAACTATTTTTTCTGCCTTTTCTTTGGTGGCTACGTTGTAGTTCTTCTTTAAAGCATTAGTCAAATGTGCTTTGTATAAATACTCCTCAATTGTGTCTTGTGGGAAATAGAAAAATAAACACATTACATTCTTTCTTTCTCTAGCCCCAATCATAAAAGAGAAGGAGCACACATATCAAGCTAGCTCTATTAAAATCTGGTTCATGAATAATCAGCCCTATAAGGGGTTTGTTCGTTAACCAAGCAACCATATTGTAATTCCTTGACCACTTTCTAAACCACGGACAATTACCAACGATTTCAAAGATCATTAATTGGTCCCGTAAATCACCACAAGCCGTTTTTTAGCGTGCTTTGTCTTCGTGCACACGCTATCTAGGAAAACTTCCCAATACGTCACCCATCTCAAAATTTCTCCACAAAAAAACACGCTTAATTGTATTCTTAAGAGTGAAGTTCTCAAAAGGGAAAATGCACCTTTTGGTGATATAGATAGGCACTTCAAATCCTTTTAAACCACACTCAAAGTATTACATTCACTCCCACTTGAAGACCACAACGTTCTCGTTGTACTTCACTAACCAGCCGACTTATGAGTCTTCTTAACTGGGGGTTCATCCCAATTTGTTTGCCCCATTAGGTGACTGCCTAGGGCTCTTCCATCCACTGGCGTTGCTCAAACGTCGAAGGTTAGTTCTGATATCATCTACAACGCCCCGACCCTTTCTCGAGTCTCTAACAGTAATTAGGAACGACTTCACAGATCGTTGATTGGGCCTATAGATCACCACAAAGCTTTTTAAGAGCGGGTTTCCCATCTTAGCACTTCTCCACAGCAAGCACGCTTAACTGTGGACTTTTTAAGAGTGGGTTTTCCAAAAAGGAAGATGTACTTTTGGTCATATAAATGATCACTGCAAATTCTTTTAAGCCACATTTAGAGTATGACACACATACTCTCCAAACAAAGAGGAATCCATTAGGTAGTTTTAGGAAAAGGTCCAATGAGAAGATACTTATTATGAGGCCTTAAGATAAGATAGGAATCATCTCTTCTAATGAAGACTCTATTCATCCAATATACAACGGGTCTCCTGGTAAGTGTTTGAGATTTAAAAAGATCTTATTTATGACCTAACCCTCATGTCACATTTTCAAGAGTAGACACTTGTACTTTAGAGGTAGATAGAAATTCAAAATGCTATGCCTTTGTTAAGTTGGAACGACTCTTGATCGTACCTCTGTCATACCTATGCATGTTATGATGGCATATGTTTATACTGGACATGATATGAACCATAACTCTTCAGCCGAAGATATATATATTTGTCCGTGGGAACACCCTCTAAGGAAAGTACATTATTTATTAAAATTAACTAACTAACCAACCTACCTAACTCACATCTTGACATAAATAATAATTGAGTAATTATTATCTATGAAGGATTATGTACATCATTTTTAAAAAAATTCATTTGTATAGAATTAATACAATATAATTTGCACCTTTCAAAATTTAATTGACACGACACATGTAGATATTTGACCTCAACAAGCACCATGCCAAAGGGTGGATGGCTTTCACATAGCAATTTGGACCGTGTAGGTTACTTTAGCTGACAACTGAGTATTTCAGGATCCACAAAAGAGTTTTTTTTTTTTTTTTCTGCATTTTCATATTTGATGTTTTGTTGGTAACCCTAGTATTTATAAGTACGATCCAAAAAATGTAACATTATTGTTTTTGTATTTTATAACTAATTAGCATTCAGTTAAAGTAATTCATGAGCATTTATAAGGTATGTCAATGAGCATTTTTGTACTTTTTAATCTCCTTCTTGGATATTTGGCGTGTTTGTCCAATATTTTATAATTATGTCCAGGAAAATATGTTGCTTGTTATTTTATAATTAGCTAGTATTTATTTCATTTATTAATGGACATTTGTAAGATTTACTATTGGGTATTTTGGTGACTGCTATTGTATCTTATCAACTATTTGGTAATTGTTACAGCCCAAAAAAAAAAAAAAATGAACATCATGTCGTTGTATAGTGAGCATTGCAAAATTCTATCATAATTGAAATTTTCGCCTATCATAATTGGACAATTTGGGTCGTTGATGTTCATACATTAAATCTAAGTCATTCAAAATCTTTACCTATAACCAAAATAACAAGTTAACCAAAATACAATTCATTTTCTCCCTCTAAAAAATGTTATGTGCACGATTTTTACGCCTAATCAAATGTCCACTCATGTGCTCTTTTCCTCTCCTCATCACAAGTAAATTCTCCAAGATTGCATTGTTTCACCTTTAGTGTACTCATTATCAACTCAAACTTCCACCGTCCTGTTGTTTTGTAGATATGAGTGGCATTTCTTCAAGCAATAATCAAATCATCTCTTGTACTGCAACCGAACTAAAAGATAAGAAAAACTAAGCAAAGAAAAGAATCCACCTCTTATTTGAAGCAACAATCCATGATGATTTGGACACCATAAAATGCCTACCTAGTGGAGAATTTTCAAGTTCAATTCTAGATTTTACTGGGTTTTATGAGTTTTTATGGAATTCTTGAGTTTTGATTGGCGCATACAAATAGAGAAGATGAGATGCATTTCTACTAGATTTGATTTCTGGATTTGCTTTTTATAAAGAACTCTTTAAATTCCAATCTTTTAATCTCTTCTTCCCTCTCAACCATGATGATGGCTTAGATGGCTTTTTTTTCAGTGAACATTGTCAGTTGTTTTCCAAACCCCTGTTTCAAAGAGCTATTGGTTTTGGCTTGTTTTGGATCCAAACCAAGACCTTCTGAGTCTCGATCTGCAAGGTATGGTGTGATACGGTGGTGATACAGTTTCAACTTTCATAATTTGAACTATTGTCATCCTCCTCTTTTGATCTCTTGTCATCTTCCAAAAGCGATTAATTACACTACGTTACAATCATGGCTGCCAACAGGAACAAAAACTACCAAGCAAAGCTAGCAATAGCATTCTTTCCCCAAAAAAATGAGCAGTAACCCAGAATCAGACAACTATTAGTTTCTATATGCGTTGCAGAAAATGGACATTGAAATTTTTTTTACTTGCCAAATGGATAAGCTTTCTTGACAGCTTGATGATAAATCGAAATACAACACCACGGACACAGACATCGAAGCAGGTAGCAATGAATGGGGGCACGGAGAGGGAGGGAAGGAAGAGATGGGAAATACGGACAGCAACAGTGGTGAAGTAGATGAAAAGGAGGAAGGAAAAAAAAACGAAAGAAAGAAAGGAAAGGAACTGACGATGACTTTTTAGCATGCCATAGGCCCATATCCAATACACATTATTCAGAATTAACTGTTCAGATTACAATTAATGAAAAGCAAGGGAAGAGAATGAACCCGAATTGAAATTCTTTTCAATGGTAGAAGAATCTTAGATTAGTATTTTAACTAATAATATATGAGCATTAGTGTCTTTTTTCTTAGGAAATATGATTCCTTTTAAAAATATAAAAAGTATTAAGTGTATCTTTGTTTATTTAATTTTAAAAATGACCAATGCACTCTTTAAAAACTTTGGGTGAAACCGGCAAAATGGAAGCCACAATTTTCTAATACACACACACACACACACACACACACACACACACACACACACACACACATATACACATACATATATATATATATATATATATATATATATGTATAGATACACACACACACACATATATATACATATATACATATATATATATATATATATATGTATATATACATATACACGGACACACACGCACATGCTGTAATCGCCAAACCCTAAATTATTTAATTATGTTTATTTATTTAATTACCTCATGTTTATGATTTTTGTTTTTCTTTCTCATATTTATTGATCGCATTTGTTTATCCTGGTGGAGAAAAATTTATTTGGGCCCTCATTTGGCAATTCAGATTTTATTTGTTTCTTTACTTAATTAATGAAAAACCTTGGGATGATTGATAGTAGGCCCTAACAAGTTTAATCGAAGTAATTTATTTTATTTTCCGTAACATTACAACAATTTAATTTTGAGTTTCGTAAAAATGTTATTGTTACAAAACGTTTCATTGTTGAACCCGACTTATTTCGGCCAATCTGAAGCCAACAAGTTTGCTTATTAATCTATCCAATTACCATAGTTAAACCTAACCGTGGTTAGCCCAAAAAGACTACTTTTCTAGTTAAAAACTCAGTCAAGCCATTAGATAAGTCAAACGAATACAACTTAAGTCACAAACTCCATCTTCTCTCTCCTTTCTCTCTCTCTAATCAGCCAGCAGCTCCAGCCACTGTTTGTGGTGGTTTCCGGCCAACCTCGATGGCCTCTGACCCCCCTGACATCCTAATACCACTAGCCACCATCCTCCATCATCAAAACCACTAAACATCGCCTCTATCTCTATGTATCTTCAAGCCAAGTGAGTAATCTTGAACTTGATCTTGTTGGACTTGATTTTTATCTTAGTTTTGATTCTTATTTTTACGTTTTTGAGTGTTGATCATGATGTTTTGATAAGAAATAAAAGTTATTTTGATGTTGATCATGGTGGTGTTGAGGTTGGATCATGCTAGGTTAGGGTTAATCCTTGATCATGCAAGCTTAATGGTAAAGTGTTGGATTTTGACTGTATTATCTTTGATTTGGTCATCTTCTAATCTATTGACGTTGATGATGATGTTTTCAGCAATTTGAAATGAGCTGGAGTGAGTCCAAGTTGGCCATAAACTAGGGTTTTAGCAACTAATGAATGGTTTGGATTAAATTAGCATTAAACTTGGTTTGTGCGTGTATTTGATTGAAAAATGATCTTTATTGGATATGATTATAAAGTGAAAGTGAGTGTGGTGGTTTTGTATGATGTTGAGATGGACCAAAGTTTGTTTACATGCTTTTAAAGAATGGTTTAAGTTGAGAGTTTGTGTGAAAAGAGAGGGAAAAACTAAAATAGTGAGGGCTGAAAATTTCAAAAAAATAAGGCATACTTCGGAAATAAACTGGTAATGCATGGCCCAACCAAAAGTTATGATTGTTGGTGGGTAGATAGCTCAATGTATTAGCTTTCAAAAGCCTCTTAAATTGCCTTAATTCGAGGTCTGTGAAAAAAGTTATGATCGTTTTACTGAACCTGTACAGAATGGATCAAAACTGATATGCTTGTTTTCTAGCCTTATTTTGGGAATCCTATTGTGGGAATCAAGCTTGGTGTTCTAAATGAGAGTTTTTGGAGACTTCTTAAGCTTTCTATATTGGGCTTTGAGTCTTAATTGGAGATCATAGGACTAAGTTTTGGGTTAATTCTGTTAGCCGTGTCAAGCTCTTAGTTTCCTTTTTCTAACTCATTATCTATGAAAATAAAAATATTTGCTAATTATATGTTCCTATCATGATATTTTCGAACAGAGTCAGGGCCTATTCTATTATTTCCTTCCCTTTTTGTGCATAATCCCATTTCAGTGAACTTTATTAAAAATTTCAGGTACGTTCATTGCCTGCATCTTTGGAAATTAGCACGCATTTATCAAAATTATAATGTTTTGATAAGTGCATCAATGAATCAGTTTAATTCTTGATTTATCACATAATAAGTGACCCCCCATCAGTTATCTGTTATGGGGCTTTGCCCTTCAATTACCCGCACGACTTCAGGCTAGGTCCCTCGATCGACCTGACAGGTGCACACCTATCACAGATCGTAACAACTACCAGGGGTTCACTTTCAGATAATGATTAGCAATGCAGTTTTATATTTATCCCATTCCCTATTTTTAAAGTAAAATGAGTTGCAATACGGGCCCAATTAGTTTTTCAATGATCATTTAACAATACAGGAATGCATGTATTGACCTTCGATTCATAGTTTGAAATGTTTTCATGTTTTGTTTTAGGTAAATGTTCAGTGAATCGTCATCGAGCCGACAGGCCAACTGGAGAAGACAAGTGAGAGCGAAAGTCTGAATACCTTGATAGTGGTGTGATAGTGTTGTAATGTTTTAAGCACTGTATTGTGGAATACTTTGGTGTTAAGTTATATACTCTGCGAGG
The DNA here is from genome assembly GCA_017589665.1 of Selenicereus undatus. Classification (NCBI taxonomy): domain Eukaryota; kingdom Viridiplantae; phylum Streptophyta; class Magnoliopsida; order Caryophyllales; family Cactaceae; genus Selenicereus; species Selenicereus undatus. The sequence goes on from JACYFF010003369.1 coordinate 70,871,195, forward strand.
GTTACTGTACTTTGGTGTGAACCCTGGATTGATTGATTGTTTTGCTGTTAGAACTGAAATATATATATATATATATATATATATCAGTACTTATCTGATTATTATTAGCAATGCAGTTTTATATTTATCCCATTCCCAACCCTCGCAGAGTATATAACTTAACACCAAAGTATTCCACAATTTTTTTTTTTTTTTTTTTTTTTTTTTTTTTTTTTTTTTTTTTTTT
>JACYFF010003369.1:70871820-70893468 GCA_017589665.1 Selenicereus undatus
TGGGGAGGCACATGTAGTGATAGATCTCCCCGATACACCCGAGATAGTGGTCGTTACTTTTGAGGATGAGGGCCATCCGGAGGAGGAGGATGATCCCGAGGAGGAACAGAACACTGATGAGGCGGTGGTAGAGCAACAATGGGATCAGTAGATTGAGGAGATGATAGTGGAGCAACAGGTTGAGCAGGAGCCACAGGTTGAGCAAGAGGTTGATGATGTCGAATTAGAGGCATCAACTAGCAGCTTCGATTTAGGCAAAGAGCCTGATGATACGTCTGACCCGGATTACGATCCATATAGGGATCATTAGGTGGTTCTAGGGGTTGGTGTTAGTAGTTTTCTTTTTTAGCCCTGTTTGTTTATATCATGATCGGTTTGGATAGATGTATTTTGTGTAGGATATGACGTTGTATATAGTCAGTTAGATCCTCTCCAACAGTGATGACATGGTCCATATCTCTTTTGGTCTTGTGATGGACCTAGTGTCTTGGGGCTAGTTAGTGTTTGGGGTTGAGGTAGCAGTAAAAGCTGACTTTACCTAGTCAGTTACATGTAATATGTTTTGCTGATCATGTATATAAATAGGCAATTATGTATGTAAATAATCAGTTTTGAAATGATATAATGAAGTTTTTGGTTTGTTTTCAATAATCTTTGTGTTATATTAAATGTATTTGTTGGGCATGCTTGTCTTATATGTTTGAGTATTCCAGTGATTGAATTGTCTTGTTTAATGTATGATCAGAATGTCAGAATCAGTGCACAACAACGAAGAGGTTCATATAGAGGAAATCTCGGATCATGGCCAGGGATCGAGTGACCAAGCTTCCCATCATGTGCCATCAAATTTTGGCCAAATGCCACTGATTCCTTCTGAGTTAGCTAACAACATTGGGGACTCGAACTACTGGCCGACCTTAGTAGTTGAATTGATAAAGCGGATTCCCCAAGTACTTACTAAAACCCTTCCCAAAGAGGATAAACTAACAGATAGGGTAGCACGATGCAACCCTAAAGTGTAAGATAGAACTTATAATCCAGTAGTACTGGAGGAATGGATAAGGAGAATGACGAAAATCTTTACGGTGGTAGAAGTGCCGAAAGAAAAGAAAGTAAACATTGGGACGTATTATTTGACTGGTAAAGCGGATATTTGGTGGAATACTGATAAGGATAAGCTCGTAGGGCCTGAATTCACCTGGAGTAAATTCTTGAGTAAGTTGAGGGCGAAATTTTACCCAGTTGTGGTCCAAAGGTAAAAAGAGAAAGAGTTTATGGAGCTGAAGATGAGTGGCACCATGACTGTGATGCAGTACGCCAGTAAGTTCATAGAATTATCTAGATTTGTTCATGAGTTTGCATCATCTGAAAGGTTGAAGATGAGAAGGTTTGAAGAGGGTTTGGCCTTCTATATTCGGAATCAGTTAGCTGGACAACCAATTTTTACTTACCAAGAACTATATGAGCGAGCGGATGAAGTAAAGCAAGTAAAAACAGAGTTGAGAACACTGAATCCAATCAACCAAAAGAGAAAGGGGTTTGAGTGAGGAACTCCGAGTGAGAGTGTGAACCAAAAGAAACCCTCTCCTACTCCTCCCAATAGCCGTCCTGTAGGCTTGACATTGCCCTGCATGAAATGCGGAAGGACAAATCACACAACCCCTGAATGTCGAGTAGGAACTAATAAGTGTATGTCGTGTGGAAGCCCTGAACACCTTATTGCTGCATGCCCGCGAAGGTTGAAGGCCGTAGACAAGGGTGTAGCAAAACTGGAGTGTGTGGTAATGGGCCGGAAAGTAGATTGCTTGAGTTTAGGTTCAAATTTCCACTTTGGAAGAAGATATGACTTGATCTAAAGGCAATGCCACCAATCAAGCCTAAGGATCCACCAAGAATTGCATAAAGGCTCCTAGAAAGTGGGTTTTCAGCAAGTTAAACCCATTCTAAGCTTGGTTAATTAAGCTCACAAAACCGGGTAAAAATCGGGTAGCTTTGCCGTGAAAATACAACCTGCTGTTTTGGCTTCTTTTATTATTTCCGAGGGTTTGACTTCATTTTTGATGGACCAAACCCTTTAGAGGGCATCTTGACCTTCCCAAAATAGGCACGGAATGCATCCCAATGATTCGAGATGAGGTTGGAATTGGAGTTCCAAAACTGCACACGGGCCAAGTTCCTGTTGATGGAGCTCGTGAGCATTAAGGAGGACTTGAGAGCTCTCTTGGACTTGTATGGTCATGGCGTCCGCTTCATCCTCCCCTTTTTGAATGTGATTTGCCCTCAAATCATCACCTTGTTCTTCATCCTTAAGATAGGGTGTGAGATCACCCACATTGAATGTAGATGATATACCCATGTCCCCGGGTTTGAAGGTAATGAGTACAAATTGCTTTGGCCTTAAGTAATTAGACCAATGATCAAGTGTTCTTAGAACCATGCATACTTCTTCCAAGTGATGTAGATGATCTTCTTGATTCTTCAAATAAATGAGGATATCATCAAAGTAGACCACCACAAACTTCCCAAGAAAGGGCCTCAAGACCTCATTCGTCAATCTCATAGAAGTGCTAGGGGCATTAGAGAGGCCAAAGGGCATCACTAGCCACTCATAAAGCCCACCCTTTGTCTTGAATGCCGTTTTCCACTCATCACCTTCCCTCATGCGGATTTGGTGATATCCACTCCATAGAACAATTTTGGAGAAGATGGAGGAGTCATGGAGTTCATCAAGCATGTCATCAAGCCTAGGTATGGGGTACCTATACTTGATAGTGATGTTGTTGATGGCTCTACTATCCATACACATGTGGTATGACCCATCCTTCTTAGGCACTAACAAAGCCGGAACCGAGCAAGGACTCATGCTCTCCTTCACATAACCTCTAGCCAATAGTTCATCAACTTGCCTTTGAAGCTCTTTGGTCTCTTGAGGGTTACATCTATAGGCCGCTTTGTTTAGAAGTGGGGCACCGGGAATGAGGTCAATTTGATGTTCAATGCCCCAGATTGGAGGGAGACCGGGGGGTATATCTTGTGGGAAGACATCTTTATATTGTGAGATGAGGGGGATGATTTTGGGATGTAAAGGAGTCACTTCCTCACTTTTGTTGCTTTCAAGCGTTAGTGAAGCTAGAACTTGCTTACCCTTGCTCAAAGCTCTCTCAAGCTGTGTTTCACTCAACATGAGAAGGTCTCTCTTTTCCTCACTTCCCACCCCGGGTTGTGATTTGTGGATTTGGTTTAGGAGCAATGGGTTTAAGACTATCTTTTCCTTATCAATGACCAAAGAGTAAGTGTTCTTGAACCCATCATGCAAGACATGTCTATCAAATTGCCAAGGCCTACCCAAGAGTATATGGCATGCACTCATGGGTACCACATCACAAAGCACATTATCTCTATACTTTTTACCAATTGAAAAAGAGATGAGTGCTTGCTTAGATACCTTAATGTCGCCACCATCATTGAGCCATTTGAGAGAATAAGGCTTGGGATGTGAAATAGTAGGAATGTCAAGCTTCTCAATAAGTGTGGTAGAGGCCACATTGGTGCAACTTCCTCCATCAATAATCAAATTGCAAACCTTGTCTTGTATGGTGCACCGGGAGTGAAAGATCATTTCTCTTTGAGCTTTGTCATAAGGCGTGTCTTGGGTGTGTAAAACACTCCTCAAGTCAAGTAACTCACCTTCATTAGACATGGTGAAAGGTTGGAAAGGAGAAGAAGAGAGGTTAGGGCCCGGTTAAGGAGGCGGCACGGTCGTGCTTAGTGGCACGGGGTGCCCATGCCACTTTTCGGCCTTGTTGCACGGTTTGGTGAAAACGTGATTTTGCGGGGGGTTTTGGTGGGGGTTTGTGTTTGGCGTTTTTGTGGGGGTTCTTTGAGGGTTAAATGAGGTATTTTGGGGAAAAGGAAGTGTGGTCAAAGGGGTTTGTGAGTTTAGCAAAGTGTTTGGTCAAGTGTGTTTTTGTGGAGCTCAAACTAGAAAGATGCGTAGATTGGCCCCGATTTTCATAACAAGGGTGAATGAAAACTTGGCAAGGATGAAACCAAAGCTAGGAAATGTAATATAAACTCAAGAACACCAACCTGGATTAGCTCTGATACCAACTGGAGCGCGTGGTAATGGGTCGGAAAGTAGATTGCTTGAGTTTAGGTTCAAATTTCCACTTTGGAAGAAGATATGACTTGATCTAAAGGCAATGCCACCAATCAAGCCTAAGGATCCACCAAGAATTGCATAAAGGCAATGCCACCAATAATTCTATAAAGGATTCCACTCAAGACTCACCACCTTTTGTGAAAGGATAAAGAGAACTCAAGATTTTAGAGAGAATTCAAAGCATAAGCTTCTTTCATAAACATTCAACTTCCATTCTACATCCTAAGGCTTCCCCTTATATAGGAGAGCTTCACAAGGCTTCAAAATGCAGCATACAAGGCCTTGGACGACCATAAAGCAAGCAAGGGAACCAAAAAGCAACAAACAAAAGCTGAAAAGTGCTTTTTGCTTTATGTCAGCACTTTTCAGTTTACATAGGTCAACTTTAAAGGGCTATATCTCCTAGTTTTGTTAGCCAAATGAGCTGCAAAAGGACGTTTTGGAAAGCTCTAGAAGTCAGCTTTCAGGATCCTCCTCTTGCACTCCATGTGGATCAGCCGTTTGGGAGATATGGGGCAAAACGTGGAGCAATATCAGGCTGGGGCATAATCTGCTGCTTGTGGAAAAAGCCTCCTCTTGACCTATACCCTAAAGGCTTCACCTAGAAATATTTTAATTCATCTTTAGCTGACATAATAAGGTTCCTAGAAAGTGGGTTTGCAGCAAGGTAAACCCATTCTAAGCTTGGTTAATTAAGCTCACAAAACCGGGTAAAAACCAGGTAACTTTGCTATGAAAATACAACTTGCTGTTTTGGCTTCTTTTATTATTTTCGAGGGTTTGACTTCATTTTTGATGGACCAAACCCTTTAGAAGGCCTCTTGACCTTCCCAAAATAGGCACAACACACATCCCAATGATTCGGGATGAGGTTGGAATTGGAGTTCCAAAACTGCACACGGGCCAAGTTCCTGTTGATGGAGCTCGTGAGCATTAAGGAGGACTTGAGAGCTCTCTTGGACTTGTATGGTCATGGCGTCCGCTTCATCAAAACCCTTGACCCCGCCTCACCCAGGGGCCCCACCACCAAGGCCTGCAGCAGTAGGACGAACTTATGTAATGAGCAAGAAGGAAGCTGCCACTTCTGGTATGGTAGTCACTAGAACTCGCTTTTTAAGTTTAAAGTCATTTTGTGTCTTATTTGATTCGAGTGCTACTCATTTATTTATATCCACCCGATATGCCATGCAATTAAACCTGGAGAATAAGAGGATGGAAACCAATTATGGGATCAAGCTACCCAACAATTCGGTGATTGAGTGCCCCATCTCCTATAAATATGTTCCCATTACCATTGGTGGAACCACTTTCCCTGTGGATCTGATTCAATTTAATTTGTCTGATTTTGATATCATTTTGGGAATGAATTGGTTGCGCACTTATGGAGTTAAGATTGACTGTGAAGATCTTAAAGTTATTTTAAAGGATGGAAAAGGGAGGAAAGTCTGCTTCTATGGGCAAAGAGAGGAAGAACCTTGTCCCTTGATTTCTGCCACGAAAGCAAGCAAGTTGTTATGTCAAGGGTGTATTAGGTATTGGCGTTATGCTATTGACACCCAAACAAAAGACGAGAAAGCAAAAAATATTTCTATCATTTGTGAGTTTAAGGATGTTTCTCCTGAGGAATTACCAAGATTACCCCCGTAGCGGGAAATTAATTTTGGAATTGAATTAATCCCAGGTGCCCAACCCATCTTCAAAGTCCCATATCATATGGCCCCAACTGAACTTAAGGAGCTGAGGATTCAGTTAGATGAGCTGTTGCAGAAGGCCTTTATTAGGCCAAGTGTGTCACCATGGGGTGCCCCAGTGTTGTTCGTAAAGAAAAAGGATAGAACCTTGACGCTATGTATTGACTACAAGGAGTTGAACAAGATCACCATCAAAAATAAATATCCTTTGCCGGGGATAGATGACTTGTTTGATGAATTGCAAGGAGCATGAGTCTTCTTTAAGATTGATTTGAGGTCAGTTACCATAAACTCAGGATTAAACCTGAAGATATCCCTAAGACTGTGTTGAGGACCAAGTATCACTGCAAAAAATAATGTATATGCCCACACTTATCTGGCTACACTTAAGGAAGTGTGGCAGGGAAAATCAGGAACTTTTCAGCTCTACACTTGATAAGTGTGGGGAATCTATGAATCTCCTTCTACATTTATTAACTAAGGATAATTTATAGTATCCGCAATTTGACATACTAATTTAAATATTTTTTATATTTTTTGTGCAATTTAATTATTTGAGGTAATAACATAATTATTTGATGTGGATTGAGGGGAAAGAAGAGAAAAATACGATATTTTTACGATAATTTTATACCCGATTTATGCTCATAATATTGTTATATTTAGATTTTTATTTAATATTATTTGATTTTGTAGGTGTTGAATAAATTGGCAAAAAAAAAACAAGGCAAATGCTAAAAAATAAAATAAAACCTAAAAATCCCAATCTGCTCGCGTGTGTAGCACGTGCTATTTCCCCCCATCCCTCGCTTTCTCTCTCCTCTTGGGCACTAGAGAAGCCCGGTACACCACCATACAACCCCCTTTCATCTCACTTCATCTCTCTCAAACTCATCTCTCTCTCTCGAACTCACAGAGCCACCACACCATCCTCATCTTCACAACACCATCTTCACCACCATCGACGCTCCACGCACGATGAGCACAACATCATCCCCACCGTCTACCTCAACCCCTCAGACCGACAGTTGAGTAGAGGCGAAGAGGAGCTATCAATCAAGCCAGCGGCGTAATTAAAGGCGACAAGGTATAATCGAGGTCTTTAGGTTTAGTTTTAGGGTTTAGTTAGTTTCAATTCGAGCTCTAGATAATTTTAGCAGTAATTTCGAGTTCAATTTCAAAGATTTTTAGGGTTTCATTGCGACTTTTCTGCTTTGATTTCGAATTGTAGACCCGTTTCTAGCCGAAAATTTCACGCATTTGATGTTGAATTCATCACTATTGAGCTAAAGTTTATGATTTTGAGTTTCGAATTCCTCCATAGATGGGTTCATTTGGCTGTTTGTGCTCCCTTTCTTTCCCTATTTCGCCTTGAGTTTGGGGCGTGTTTATGGTGATTCCACCATTTTTGGTAGCAATCGAAGCTTGTTTGTGGCGCAATCGAATTCCCCTTCGCTTTTAGTTTATTTGTTGCTTGGTTTAAGTTGAACTTGTTCTGGGTTTAACAGTAATTTCGAGTTCAGTTTGAGAGATTTTTAGGATTTTATTTCGACTTTCTGCTTTGATTTTGAATTGTAGATCCGTTTAAGTTTCTTAGTTTTACTTTTAGGGTTCTAGGTTTAGTTAGTTTCAATTTCAGTCTTAGTAATTTAGGGCTTTGATTCTTTGTTGAATTCCAAGTTTTCATGCCCAGTTTAATTTGCGAACTTCGGACTTGATTTTGAGCCTTTGAATTTCACGTAATCATTGCAATTCTGGCAATTCTGAGATACATTTGAAATGGTTGGTTGAGATCTCAAGAGTTGGCTTGATTTGAGGTTGGTTGAGATCCCGATTCAAGGCCCTGTTTTTGCTCTGCTCACGGTTCTACGCCTTTTTCCCTATTGCATTGTTCTGGTTCAAGTTCTAGTTTGATTTTCCGCCCTATGTTATTAATTTACATTTTCTTTAATGCATTTTAACCCATTCCCTAACCCTGCGCTTTTTTCATGTGTTCTGTTTTCTAGCTCTTCAATTCTATTTGTTGGGTTATGATTGCTCGATTGCTACGTTGTGTTTGTTCTGGTATGGCAAATTTCCCCTTTCGTTGTTGCTGCTCTTGCTCTGTTTCTCTATTTGGCTATGCTTCCTAGTGTTATGTCTATCCCCAGTTTCCTTAATTCTTTCTATTTTAGGGCTGATTTAGGTTAGTTTATTCTCTAACACATTATGGTGGTTTCATTCATGATGAGGCAAGTTTACTGGATTGATATATATTAGTTGGTTTTAGTGAGTTTCATTTGGTTGATAATCTTAGACATCATGAGCATCTTTGATATGTTAAATGTTATTCATTTTCTCAAAGTTTAGCCCACAGTTCTCTGCCTTTTCAATTCTAAACAAATTATTGGATTTTTACCATACTCATGTAAACATACACTCTTGTTTGATAAACGTCTCTAAAATAATTGATGCATGTCTTCTAGGTTGACTCTTGTGATTACTGATTGCTAGTTACTAATATGTGAAAATAATAAATAAAGTTGTAATGGTCTACATGAAGCTTTACAACTTTCATCTTTTGAAGGTTCTGCTTCTGTCTCAATGGTGGAGTCCAGTATGCTTGCTGTCATGACCTTGCATTTGACTACATGCTTAAATTTTGTGTTTCTAGAGGTTTCTTGCAACTGACCCCTGTAAGTTTGGGGAGGGGGGTTTGTGCTAGCATTTAACTTCATAGTTCATCTTCTTGGCTTGCTCGGTGGACAAATTCTAAGTAACCTCTTATCATTTTTATGTACGTTGAAGTGGTTATTACCAAAGCTTTTTGGGTGGGTACCCTTCAACTTATACTCTTGGTGTTGATATGTTCAGTCTTCTATAGGCTTAATCTGTTCACAGCTATTCCAAATCCTGAAATTTTCACCAAATTTTCAGGTGGGTACCCTTCAACTTGTACTGTTTTTCTGTTGAACTGTGTTGCCATTCATCTAGTTTATCACAATTGGAGATTACCCAATTAACTGATTGGATGAATCTTTACTGGGTTTTTGATATTTTGTTAGAACAGTTGTAATTGCAACACTTATTGTCAATATACTGAGATTCTGCTTTGTTGTGGTGTATGATAAAGTTTGTCAATCGGGGCTTTCCCTATAAATGGTGATCTGATTTTGGTTTGAATTCCTAGGGTTGGGAAGCGTGTAGTATATTCAACAGAAAAGGATAGGAGTTATGTCCAGAAGGGTTCTGCCCGTCCCCGGTAGCCTCTGTATTTTTTGCCCTTCATTGCGATCAAGGTCAAGACAACCAGTAACAAGATATAAGAAGCTCCTTGCAGAAATATTTCCGCGAAATTAGGTGAATTTTTGCAATTTGTTGTGGCTTTGAACTTTATTATGAGCATGCATTTGGTTAACTTTAGTTATTTTTATCTATGGTATGATATGATGATTGAGTGACTTTAGCTCTCAATTAAGTCATGGTTTAAGTTGAAAATTTATGACATTTTAAGAAGATATGCTTTTGTGTCTATTAACTTGTGCTTAATTAGTTTTTAGTTTAAGGGAAAATTAAACTAAGCAGTGAAGCAAAGTACTTGCTCTGTATCTACTGACAGTCAAACACTGACCTCATGGCTTTTTTCATACTATTTTCTATTTTATTTTTTCCTTGGGTGTTTTTGCTAAGCAGTGAATTCCTAGGGCTCGGAGGCGTAAATTAAAGTAAGAAGTGAAGCAAAATGAAGAAAACAACTAGTGTCTATGCCAACTTGGTTGCAACTGCTGTTGTTGCACAACTCTCATGGATATTCCTACATTTTCCTGCCTCATCGATTGCATCTCATGTGGTGCACTGCCTTGTTCCCTCAGTGTATATGGCTGTGGTTATTTTTTTCTTTTTAATTCATACTTATGTTCTCTTTTTTAAGTCTCTCAAATTATTTCTTTTTTTTCCCTCATGTTTCTTTTTTTATTTCTCTAAATTTCCTAATAGGTTACATGTCATAGCGCATCTGGATGGACACAATGAAGATTAAATTAGTTCTTACCTAGGAAGTTGTACATTTGTACACAACAGTAACTCTAACTAGTCGTTATTATTACTTTATTTCATTACTCGTATGTGTAAAGGTAGTACAAATATTAATGCAACTTTGTTTTTAGTCGTTGCTTTGTATGCATGGATGATGCAGACATCTAGAAGGCGTTAATGATAAATTCAATCATTGGGGAAACTTTGATCTAGTTTGATGTGTTCTACTTTTGGTTTTATTGCCAACTTTTCACAATTTTCACGCCTATGCTTGTAATTAATATGGAATTTAGTACTTAGAAAAAAAACAGTAAATGTATTGTTCTTTTTAATTATTAAATTCTATATTAATTATGAGCATTATTTTTTTAAAAAAAAAAAGAGAAAACGATAACAACACTTCTAAGTGTGGTGAAAAAGAGAGCTTTTTGCACTCCTGTATGTGGGCAATGTTTGATTCAACCACACTTGATATGTGGGTAATTGATCCTTCTTCTACGCCTGTAAGTGTGGGCAATACATATCAGCCTACACTTGTGATAAATATGGGGAAAATTTCTCCACACATACACTACCCACACTTGTATAAGTGTTGGCTATTACTATTTCCACACTTGTATAAGTGTATGGTCATTACGAGTTTACAGTAATGCCATTTGGCCTTACCAATGCCCCTGTAGCTTTCATGGATCTTATGAACAGAGTCTTCAAGCCCTACTTAGATAAGTTTGTGGTGGTGTTCGTTGATGACATTCTTATATATTCTAGGGACAGAAATAAACATGCTGATCATTTAAGGATGGTGTTGCAAACTCTGAGGGAGCATCAACTTTATGGCAAATTAAAGAAGTGTGAGTTTTGGTTGGAAGAAGTGGTGTTCTTGGGACATGTAGTTACCAAAGACGGAATCAAAGTTGACCCCAAAAGGTGAAGGCAATCACAGAATGGTCGAGGCCTACCAACGTCACAGAGATTAGAAGCTTTCTGCGTTTAGCAGGCTATTATCGGATGTTTGTTAAGGACTTTTCGAAAATAGCTTCACCCCTAACTAATCTTCTGAAGAAGGCAAATAAATTTGAGTGGACAGAGAAGTGTGAAAGAGCCTTTCAGGAATTAAGGCAGCGATTAATTGCCGCCCCAATCCTAACGCTACCAGTGGAAGGTATGGAGTATACCATCTATAGTGATGCTTCAAAGAACTATTTGGGGTGTGTTCTGATGTAGGAAGGCAAGGTAATAGCTTATACTTCTCGGCAGCTCAAGCCTTAAGAGAAAAATTACCCCACCCATGACCTAGAGTTAGCAGTTGTGGTCTTTGCACTTAAAATTTAGAGACATTACTTATATGGAGTACCATGGAAGATTTATGCTGACCATCAAAGTTTGAAGTACATCTTCACCCAAAAGGAGCTCAATTTGAGGCAACGGCGTTGGCTTGAGTTGCTTTAAGATTATGATTTGCAGATTCAATATCATCCAGGAAAAGCAAATGTTGTAGTAGATGCCCTGAGTAGGAAAGTGTAACATAGCTTAAATACTGTGGTGGTTACTCTGTTGAGTCTCTTGAAAGAGCTTGAAGACTTGGGAATTCAACTAGTGTCCCATGGGCAAGCACACGTTCAATTATCAGCACTTACCTTACAGTCTTCCATAGTGGAGGAAATTTGAGTGAACCAGGAATGTCCTGAACTCCAAAGAATAATGCAAAATTTAGAGAAAGAAAAGTCTCTTGGGTTTGTAGTACATGAGGATGGGACCCTACGATTCCAGAATCATCTCTGTGTACCCCGAATTGAGGAATTAAGGAAATAGATCCTAAAGGAGGCCCACAATACAAGCTACTTAGTGCATCCAGGAGACACCAAGATGTATAAAGACTTAAGGCAATGCTTTTGGTGGAATAAGATGAAAAAGGAGGTTGCAGAATACGTAGACAAGTGTCTAACCTGCCAGAAAGTTAAAAGCAGAGCATCAATGACCCGTGGGAGAACTGCAACCCCTAGAAATTCCCAGTTGGAAGTGGGATTCGATCTCAATGGACTTTGTTATGAGTTTACTCCTTTCTGCCTAGAAAAAGAATGCTATCTGGGTCACAGTTGATCGACTTACCAAGTCGGCCCATTTTCTGCCAACCAAAGATCGAAAAATTAGCCCAGTTGTATGTTAAAGAGATAGTTCGATTACACGGAATCCCCATAGATATAGTGTCAGATAGGGATCAAAGATTCCAAGCCGACTTTTGGCAAGCATTTCAAAAAGCCTTTGGAACCAAATTGAACTTTAGTAGCTCTTATCATCCTGACATAGATGGGCAAACTGAAAGAGTGAATCAAATTCTAGAGGACATGTTAAGAGCTTGTGTGTTGGAGTTCCAAGGGAAATGGGAAGATGATTTACCATTGGTGGAGTTTTTTTATAACAATAGCTGTCAGTCCACCATCAGAATGGCCCCATTTGAGGCTTTATATGGAAGAAAGTGTAGAGCCCCACTGTATTGGAGTGACTTCGATGAGGCATTGATTGTAGGCCCCGAAATGATCCAGGAAACCGTGAAAACTAGAAGAAGATTTGAGAACATATTAAGATTGCCCAAAATCGACAAAAGAGTTATGCGGACAAGAGAATGAGGCATTTGGAGTTTCAAGTAGGCGACAAAGTTGTTCTGAAAGTATCGCCAACTAAGGGTATCAAGAGGTTCGGGGTACAAGGCAAATTGAGTCCAAGATATATTGGACCATATGAAATCATTGAAAAGTTGAATCTTCTAGCTTATAGCCTGGATCTGGTAGTAGAACTTGAACACGTACATAACGTGTTTCACATTTCTCAGCTTAGAAAGTATATCCCAGGTCCAAATCGCACCATTGCATCTGAACCTATTGAAATCACTGCGGATTTAGTATATGAAGAACGACCAATCCAAATACTAGATCGTAGGATTAAATAGTTGCACAATAAGTAGATACCTCTAGTAAAAGTGCTCTGGTCAAATCATACCTCCCAAGAAGCTACTTGGGAGAGTGAGGAGGAAATGAAAGCCAAATACCAATAATTATTTGAGGTAATCTTGCATTACATGGATAAGTCATAAGTTTCGAAGGCAAAACTTTTTAAGGGGGGAGGGTTGTAATGGCCCAACCCTAAATTATTTAAATATGTTTATTTATTTAATTATCTCATGTTCATGATTTTTGTTTTTCTTTCTCATATTTATTGATCGCATTTATTTATCCCCTTGGAGAAATTTTTATTTGGGCCCTCACTTGGCAATTCAAATTTTACTTGTTTCTTTACTTCATTAACAAAAAACCTTGGAAGGATTGATAGTAGGCCCTAGCAAGTTTAATCGAAGTAATTTATTTTATTTTCCGTAGCATTACAACAATTTAATTTTGAGTTTCGTAAAAACGTTATCGTTACAAAGCGTTTCATTCCCAAACCCAACTTATTTCGGCCAATCTAAAGCCAACAAGTTTGTTTATTAATCTAACTAATTACAATAGTTAAACCTAACCATGGTTAGCCCAAAAAGGCTACTTTTCTAGTTAAAAAATTAGCGAAGCCATTAGATAAGTCAAACAAATACAACTTAACTCACAAACTCCATCTTCTCTCTCCTCTCTCTCTCTCTAATCGTCCAACAGCTCCAGCCACTGTTTGTGATGGTTTCTGGCCAGTTTTTGGCCAGCCCTAGTAGCCTCTGACCCCCCTGACATCCTAGTACCACTAGCCACCATCTTCCATCATCAAAACCACTAAACATCACATCTATCTCTACTTATCTTCAAGCAAAGTGAGTAATCTTGAACTTGATCTTGTTGGATTTGATTTTTATCTTAGTTTTGATTCTTGTTTTGATATTTTTGAGTGTTGATCATGAAGTTTTGATAAGAAACAAGATTTATTTTGATGTTGATCATAGTGGTGTTGAGGTTGGATCATGCTAGGTTAGGGTTAATCTTTGATCATGCAAGCTTAATGTTAAAGTGTTGAATTTTGATTGTTTTATCTTTGATTTGGTCATCTTCTAATCTATTGGTGTTGATGATGATGTTTTTAGTGATTTGAAATCAGGTGGAGTGAGTCCAAGTTGGCTATAAACTAGGGTTTTGGCAAGTAATGTATGGTTTGGATTAAATTAGCATTAAGCTTGATTTGTGTGTGTATTTGACGGAAAATTGATCTTTATTGGATATAATAATGAAGTGAAAGTGAGTGTGGTGGTTTTGTATGATGTTGGGGTGGACCAAAGTTTGTTTACATGCTTTTAAAGAATGGTTTAAGTTGAGAATTTGTGTGAAAAGAGAGGGAAAAGCTAAAATAGTGAGAGCTGAAAAGTTCAGGAAAACAGGGAAGATTTTGGTAAGAAACTGCTAATGCACGACCCAACCACAAATTATGACTTTTGGTGGGTAGATAGTTCAGTGTGTTAGATTTCAAAGGGCTCTTCAATTGCCTTAATCCAAGGTCTGTGGAAAAAGTTATGGTCGTTTTACCGAAACTGTGCAGAATTGACCAAAACTGATATGCTTGTGTTCTAGCCTCATTTTCCGAATCCTATTGTGATAATCAAGCTTGGTTTTCTAAATTAGAGTTTTTGGGGACTTCTTAAGCTTTCTATATTGGGGTTTTAAGTCTTAATCGGAGATCTTAGGACTAAGTTTTGGGTTAATTATTTTAGCCGTGTCACGTTCTTAGTTTCCTTTTTCTAACTCATTATCTATGAAGATAAAAATATTTGCTAATTATATGTTCCTATCATGATATTTTCAAACAGAGTTAGGGCCTATTCTTTCATTTCCTTCCATTTTTGTGCATAATTCCATTTCAGTGAACTTCATTAAAATTTGCAGGTACGTTCATTGCCTGCATCTTTAAAAATTAGCACGTATTTATCAAAATTATAATGTTTTGATAAGTGCATCAATGAATCAGTTTAATTCTTGATTTATCACATAATAAGTGACCCCCCATTAGTTATCAGTTACAGGGCTTTGCCCTTCAGTTACACGCGCGGCTTTAGGCTAGGTCCCCCGATCGACCTGGCAGGTGTACACCTATCACAGATCGTAACAATTACCAAGGGTTCACTTTCAGATAATAATTAGCAATGCAGTTTTATATTTATCTCATTCCTTATTTTTAAATTAAAATGAATTATAATGCGGGCCCAATAAGTTTTTCAATGATCATTTAACAATACAGGAATATATGTACTAAACTTCGACTCATAGCTCGAAATGTTTTCATGTTTTGTTTTAGGTAGATGTTCAGTGAATCGTCCTTAGGCCGACATGCCTACTGGAGAAGGCAAGTGAGAGAGAAAGTCTAAATACCTTGATAGCGGTGTGATAGTGTTGTAATGTTTTAAGCACTGTATTGGGGAATACTTTGGTGTTAAGCCGTATACTCTACAAGGGTTACTGTATTTTGGTGTGAACCCAGGATTGACTGATTGTTTTGCTGTTAAAACTAATATAAATATATATGGTTTTATGGGATTGTGATGTTATGAATGCCTTTTTATTTTAAACACTGATTACTATGGATAAGTTTATCATGTACAAGCAAAGCCTTGTCCTTGTTGGACGGTAGTAATGCCTGATCATTTGGGATATCATTTCTAATTGGAGAAACTAATGAAAGGAACACAAACAGTGATTTGTGTACATTTGGGGCGTTACACACACACACACACACACACACACACACACACACACATGCACACGCGCGCCCGCACACACACACACACACACACACACACACACATACATACACACACACACACACATAAACACACACACACAGACATACACACAGATATATATATATATATATATATATATATATATATATATATAAACCAAAAGTTAGGTGTAAGTGATATATGACCGACATACGGATTGCTACATAGGGCGTCATCTAAGAGAGAGGCTATTAAATAAAATAATTCTTAATGCTAATTTAGGTGGGTATATAAGTGCATAATGGTTACATAGTATAAGGTATCCATCTAGATCTACTAAATAATATGGAGTGTTTATGAAGAGAATTAAATAGAAAAAAATTATAAATTTATGCTAATAAATAATTTTTGCAAATATTGTGTTCGATTATTCTAGGACTCTAATCACGTATCATGGTCAAAAATTTGTTGTGAATTCCGCAAGCACGCGGTTTTATTGTTGTAGAACTTGCGAGTGTCGATCATCAGGGATGGTTTTATGAAATTTGGTTGTGTCTAGTCGGTTGAGTCATTTTCGTTTTAGTTTCATATTTTTTATTTTTGGTTTTGATTGAGTTTTTATTTAGTTTTAGTAGTTTAGTTTAGTTTAGATTTCTTTGTTTTAGGTTTTCGATTTGAGTTAGGATGTTGACTTTGTTTTTGTTTTGGGATCAATTTGATCTGATTTTTAGTGTCTATTTTATTACTGAAAAAACAGTACTAATTGATCTGTTGAAGCTATTCAAGAACGAAAAAGAAAGAAGCATAACAACAACAGTCCAGTGAAGGATTTTCTGGTTATTATTTGAATTATTTGGAGTAGTTCTGGTCTAAATTTTTCTGTTCTGATATTTGTCATGGATTCTCCATGATATTTAGAGACTGAGTGATGTTTTCAGGAATTTTTAGGATACTCTGAAATTTTTGTCTGATTTTTAGAAATAATTTTCTGTTTATAATTTTCTGCACAGTTCTGGGACAGAAAAAAATTGAAAAAAAAAACATCTTCATGTTTCTTGTGATTGTGCTGAATATCGTATGTATAGTGTTCTAATTTTGGAGTTTGATTTTCTATTTTTATTTTATTTTAGCTTTTGCTTGTTTAGGTTTTAGTTTATTTTCTATTTTGTTTTAGTTTAGGTTGCGTTTTCTATTTTTTTGGTTTTAGATTTAGTTTAGTTTCTATTTTTTGTTTTGTTGTAAAAAAAATTTCAAAAGAAATGATGCTTGTGCTTTGTGTTTGTACTTATTTTCTATTTTTCGTATTAGGTCATTTCTTGTTGTTTAAGTCTTTTTAGCCTTTCTTTTCTTTTCGTAATATAGTGTTATTTTTATTAGTTTATTTTTTGTGGTTAACTTAATTATTTAAGTCTCTTATTTTTGTTTTAGTCATTAGTTTGAAATTAGTGTCCTAGAGAGATTTTCTTTCTTTTAGAAAAAACCTTTAAAAAAGAAAAAATTGAAAAATTCTAAAAATTGAAAAAAGAGTTTCAAGAATGCCGGTTTTTAATTTTTCACAATTCAAGCATGAACCTTTCTAGAGTTATTTATCAAGATTTAATGATTATCGTGCTAAATTGAATCAAAATTTTAAAAAATGAAAAATTTGTGAGGTCATTGTTGTGGGTTTGACTTCTGAATCTCGAGGTCATGTGGAGTCCATTTGTCCTAAAGGTGTACTAGGATTATTAACTAGAACTCAAGATGAGGTATGAGATTTCTTTGAAAAAATAGCTTGGGATACTTACGAGTTTGAACAAGTTAGAAAGAATTTAAAATACCCAACTCATGACGCGTTTGTTTTCCATGCTAATCCTTACCACCATGATCACTTTGGAAACTCATATGACCCATCTTTCTCTTTTGTAGCTCTTATTTTGTGCGGTTATTGTGATTCTTCTTATGATGATGTTTGTAATTGTCCTTATCATGATTATGTTGATGCTACATGTGCAAGTCTCGGAAAGAAGATAAATGAATTTACTGATAAAATGGAAGAGACTATGAAAGAGAGAATTGCTTAATATTCTCACTGTTTCTGTCATAGTAGGAAGGATACTAACTTGCATGAGCTTGACTATAGTTTAGGATTTCCTACACCTAAAGTTAGCCTTTATGATGATTTTGAGCTCTTTTATCAATCCAGATCTAATTTGCATGGTGTTATGCCTTTGCCTAGCCTATAACAAGATAATGGCCTCCTCGTGTCTCTATCCCATGACCTTGCACCTAAATTTCGCTCACCTAAGGACGCCACTGAGGATTTCGTAGTTTCTACCATCCCACCCATCACTTTGAATGATTCTTTCGAGTTTGAGGACGGTGAAGAATCTTAGAGACCTAGTGAGTTAGATATGAGCATCACGACTAAGGTTAAGCCTCGTGATTTAGATGACTCATAATATATTTCACAGGAGTCACATGAGGAGGAAGATGAGCCCACTAATTTGGAATTTGATGCCGATGTTCTTTCTGTGGAATATGATTCCTTTTCATTTGGGTTTGATGTCAATGTGGGTTTGGATGTGGATCTGTAGGTTGAATCAGCATTCTCTTTTGACCCTATAATATCTGACCTCCTCTTTGAATCTCACAAGTCTAAATTTGTTGAGTCTGAGACAATTATCACTGAGAATCTTGATTTAGACCAGACTTTAGCGCATTTTGATATCAAGAGACTTGTGGATTTAGGACCCGCTGTTTCCCGTAGATCGCTCATTCCTGCTGACAAAATTTCTAGGCCAATGACCCTCTTGCTGGCTAATTTTGAGTATGTCTATCTATTTCCTGATTGGGCTCAACTATTTGATAAGTTAAAACGGGTCCTTACGAGTGTTGCTTTTATATGTTGGATGTACTCTTTCTGGCATCAACTCTTTAATTTTCATTGTCGAAATCTTATTGAGAATTGTTCTTGCTTATTTGATAAGCTACTACATACTCTAATGGGTTTTGATTTGAGTGCCGATGTTTCGTTTGATACGGAGCAGCTGATGCTCCATGAGCCTCCGTCAAAACATATTTCAGGAGGCTATAGCTTAGGTATACTTTTATGCCTGACCTGGTATAATCGTTTCTCTCTATCTTCTCTTTTTAATTTTGTTTTGTTTTGTATATATTTGTTGATCTTAGTTATTCCTTGTTCTGTGGCCTTCATTTTCCCCATTAAATGTTTTCATAAAAGCTTTCTTCTATAAAATTTTTTCTCAAAATCCTTTTTGTGGGTCTCTTAGAATCAGCCTCTCTACGAGTAGGAATACCGGTAGAGGTAAGGTTGCCTACAGCTAGATCTCCCCAGACCCCGTGAAAGTGGGACCCACATTGGGTTGTTGTTGTATATATTTGTTGCTTTATTTTTTTTTTGTTTTCCTTTTGAGTTTTAGAGTCTTGCCTTTTTCTTTCTTTTGAGTCTTTTTTTGTATATTTATTTTTATTCATTTTGGTGTTTCCTTCAACTTCCAACAAGGACATTGTCTGATTTAGGTGTGGGGGTGGGGAAACTTTGTTTCAAAATTTTGAAAAAATGAAAAAAAGCTGAAAAATTTTCAAAAATTCAAAAAGATTTTTGTTTTGTTTTTGGGTAATATATATGCCACTTTGATTGACCATGCTCTCTTGCACCTTAGTGTTAGGTCGTATATAGATGTAGTGTATATTGATAGAACTTAGTCCTAAAGTATGATGTTTGCATACGATCCTAACCCCGACATTATTTCTGTGCAAGCTTGACTTTGGTAGTTCAACCCATGAGATTTTGAACCTTATAGACTAATTCATTATTTTATCTTGTGTTTTTCTTTCATGTGTGTCTCTTCCATGATAACATTTCTAGAACTTGCTTTGATTATCTTTGAAATCAAATTTAGCATATGCATTATGATAAAATGATAGAGACATTCATCTGTTTCTGTGAGCCACATAGCCAAAGGCCCAAATTGCCACCTGGATTTGACTGTTTTACCCTTTGTTAGCCTTTTGAGCCTTGACCTTTTTGTTACGAACCCTTCATTTTAGCCCTTGATCCAAACACATTTCCTATTCCTAAGCCAAGACTAGTGGGGCAACACTTCATTATTTGTTGGGTAGCTTTTGAGTATTTTACGTTATCGGTGGTTGATTTTGGCTATGTATGGGGATGTTTCATTGTAATCATTTGGAAATTGAGTTGTATTGTTTTTGTCCATGCCATTAATTCATCTTCTTAATGGAAAAAAATGAAGGCAAAAAAAAGCAAGAAAAAACAAAATGGAAAAAAAAGGGAAAAAGTTCCAATGGAAAAAAAATGGAAAAAAAGGTTGAAAAAAGGAACAAATCTAAAAAAAAATTCAAAAAAAGAGTTGTGAATAAGAGTGTTTGGCATGAATGTGATCATTGTATATGCTCATTTCCAATGGTTCAATTAAGTGGGGTGCGTTCTTGTTTTGTTTTAGGAGAATGTGTGATTATAATTGGTGTAAGTAATGGTTGCTCATTAGTTACGACTTTTAACTACTCATTTCCAAAATCATTTGTCCCTCCCCTAACCCTTTACCTTTGGCCCCATTACAACCCTGAAAAAGTCTTCTTGATTATTATTTTGCATTTTGCATTTTAGTAGTGGAGAATTGAGAATCTTAGCAAGCCTATAGTAGGTTGTATGATTGGAAGAGAATTGAGTGACCATTGTATAATTTTAAACACATGAGTGGGAATTTTCAACATTTCCCTAAAGTGAGGTTCTACCTGCCACGCTGTACATAATTCTTAAGTAGTGTGAAAGATTGTGTATAGATGTCATCAGTAGGGACTGAAATTTCTTGATGTGTATATTGTGTTTATATGTGATCTAATTCGTTTGTTACTTGAGTGATGTGGTTGATTAGAATGTTTATATATGTTTTCCCATGTGTTATATATATAAGTTTTTATTAAAAAATTCCAAAAAAGACTTTCGATTTTCGATTTTTTGTTTTCTTTTTATAGATTTTGTGGGTATATCTTCTGTAGACCCTCGCGAGACCTTCCTCGTCCATTATGGTAATCTAGGGGTTTAAAAGACTTGTTGCATATGCTAAGTACAACCGTAATTCCTACGAAAGTGAGTTAGGATTTTATTTTTGTTTTTTTATTTTTAGTTTATTTTACTCGTTGACGAGCAAAACTTAGGTGTGAGGGTAATGTTCAACCTAATATTATGTCATTTTATACCTTTTTATAGTCTAATATTTGGTCGAAATAAATAATTAAATTAGAATTTTAATTCATTTTGTTTGTTTTGTAGGTATTTGAAAAATCAAATAAAAAGACTTGGAAAATAAAGAATTGTTGGACTATTTATGAAAAAGGAAGAACAAGTCGAGCTCAATCGTAATCCCTCTTCATATCTACTTAATTTATTTTCTTTTTTTTTCTTATTCCTTCATTCACCTTCATTATCACCATTAGTGAAAGCAATCGTTACTCTCCATCGTCATTATCTCACTACATTCCATCAATTCAGCGGTTATGCGTTTGGGTTTAATTCAGGTGGAATTGCAGCAATTAAGTGTGAAGTAATAGTTTTGGAATATCCAAGGAGCGAGAAAGTGGAAGGGGTGGAAAGCGAGTAGGGAGTAGTATATTAGGTTTTTCATACTTTTCTTCTTGTCTTCTCAGTTTAGATCCAGTGTTTAGAGTTTTCATATTTGTAATTGGCTTAAACTTTTGGTTAATGCAAGTGAGAAATTTTAGTTGTTTTTAGATGTTGAATTTACAAGCTTTTGGATTGAACATCCGGTTTGGGTTCGAGTTGGTGAGTTTTATCACTTGGTTTGATCCGGTTCTTTGTTGTTTCCCTACTGAATGTTGCCCTGCTCATGCAAATGAAGTTCTAAGTTTTCATAAGCATCTCCTTCTTCTCTACCTTGCAACCTGGGTAAAATTGTTCTAAGTCCCACCAATTAGTTTAATGATTCTTACTTGTGATATGATTGAATGTTGTTTTTTTAGATGTTATTTCTATTTTGGCTTTTAGCAATTCTGCCAACTTGGGATAAGCATAATTGACTTTCGTTAATGAAGTTTGCGATATTATGTTA
>JACYFF010003369.1:70897052-70916764 GCA_017589665.1 Selenicereus undatus
ATATATATATATATATATATATATATATATATATATATATGGATAATAGAGTAAATAGTTTAATAACATAAGGTAAAACCTTTAGAACAATGATAACGATGTCGGTGATAATAACACTAATAGTCACATTGATAATGAGAACGATGTACAAGGACATGAACGTAATAATCATGAACTTGTACCAGTAACTCAAACAAATAATAGTAATAACATTAGTGTTGATGAGGACATAATTACTTAAAAGTGTTCATTAAGTTGAGAAGACTTAATAAACTTCATAACCTCACACTAATCGGGAAAATGATTTATTGAAGCAGAAGTGAGGCTACAAGTGAGGCTACATCGGTCACTTCAGGCTGCCACAAACAATTTTCACTCAAGCTGGAGAGGGGCTTTCACAGACCAGATACGTACATTGCCTGTGCTCTTCGAAACTCACATGTTTCTCAGCAATAAAAATTAATATAAGATTCATCTAGTAAACCAATTTTCACAATGTTTTGTAACATAAACAATTGGCCCCCGCCAATGACCAATCATCAGGGCTTATGCTCATCATCATACCCACACGTGGCGTCAACTCAGGCTTCTCTATCGGCCTGGGGGGTGAGCACCTAAAGTATGATCGTTTCAAGACATACGTCGACCAAGGGGTCCACTTCCAGATAATAATTAGCAAATCAATGTTACTTATACATTCTCTCTCTCCTATTTGCAAAACAAAGTATTTTGAAATGCAGGCGCCCAACTACTTGTTTACAAAACTTTTTTTACTGCATAGGAATGCACGTGCTGAGCTTTGGCTCATCATTCGAATGTTTTTATGTTTTCTGTTTTAGGTGAGAGATCTATCAAAATTCTTCCTCTTGGCAAGCCAGAAGGCAACAGGAAGTGAACAAGAGTTGCACTTTTTATTGGGCGTTAGCTATTCAAAGGCTCACAGTGATGGTAGGTAGAGAATTGCTTATGGTTATACTTCTGAAACTTTGGGGGTTGATAACGTTTAGCTTTGGAACGTTAAGTTGTCACGTTTGTTATGAACTACATGAATGGGCAGATGTTTATTTGTGTCTCCAAAAGTTCAATAATCAAGCAGCCTTATTCCATCATGGAATGGCGGTAATGCCTCCAATCAAATTAAAAGTCTTCCGCTGCTAATTTATAATAAATCAGTGGTTAAGCTTGAGTAATCAAACACTAGCAATTGGGGGCGTTACATAAACCTATTCACAGTTCAAGTTTTGAGCTATAGGAGATGTTTTCGTGATAATAACTTCAGTTTATTAATTAGTGGAAATCTTGTCACTGCACTGTTTTCTGAAAGTCTTAATAAGTTTAGATCAATAGTTCTGAATTCTAGTAATCTAATTTTGTAATTTGTAACACCCTAAACAAGACGTGCTATATTGTTTGCAGTTTCGTCACTAATTCTCTTGATTAGGAGTTATAATCCCCATGATCGGGGTATTACCATCATCCCAAAAAGGCAAAGCTTAAAGTAATTACACTAGTGATATTATAGTTGAGCGTAATTCAAGCCCATAAACAATCAACATCATCCAAAAATCATACATGCGTAGGTGATAACAAACATAGGGTTTATACATAATAGTAGGCATATCAATATTGTTGCTCTAACCACGAGATAACTTAAACTCCATCTCTAAAAAAACAAAAGTGCAGTACTCTGTTACTAATCCGACCAGGGTCTGTTGCTCTTTTATCATCCTCAGCAGGTTTGCTAGCATGGGGGCGGTTCACTGAGTACTTGTCTAAAATAAAACATAGCAAATATTTTGAAATATGAGCCAAAACTCAATACATGAATTCCTGTATTGTTAAATGATTATTGAAACCTTAATTGGACCCACTTTGCAATTCATTTTAATTCAAAATAGGGAATGAGATGAATGTAAAACTGCATTGCTAGTTATTATCTAGTAGTGAACCACTGAGAACTAATACGAACTGTAGATAGGTGTACACCTACAAAGCTGATCGCCAGACCTGACCTGGGACCGCGTGGGTAACTAAAGGGCGAACACCATGAAGCTGATAATTGATGGGCTCACTAATTATGTGACAAATCACTGATTAAAACTAATTCATTAATGTACTTAAAAAACATTTTAATTTTGATAAATACATTCTAATTTCTAAAGATACAGGCAATAAAAGTACCTGAGATTTTTAATGAAATATCAGTTAATAGTATTTATGCATAAGAGGGGAAAGAAACTATAGATTAAGCCCCAACTCTGTTCTAAATTGTCATTATAGGTACATGTAGTCAGCAAATAGATTGATTCTCATAACTTTAATAGAACTTGTTTACTAAACAGCATTCAGAATCCAATGAATAGATATAAGATAGGTTAAACTAGGTTGATACAAACTATATAAAATACAGAAATTTTGTTTAGATCAATGTAATATAATATAATTCAAAGTAAAATAAACCAAGGTAAATAATTTAGGTTATAAAGTAAATGCGTAATAGAAGTAAAAGAAAGTAATTCATAACTTACACTCATGACCTCAAATTGAGACCTAAAACCCCAATCTAGAAAGTTTAAGAAGTCCTACAACACTTTCATTCATAGTACGAAACCCAATTACCAAAACACAGCTCCCAAAATTGGGCTCAAACAAAACTGTGCACAACTTCCGCGTATGCTGCGCAGTCTTACCAAATTCCCTATAACGTTTTCCACAAAACTCGAATGAAGTGACTACCAAGGCATTTGAAAAATAACTCATTGATTTGTTTATCCACCAAGTATCACAATTTTTTGATGGACCGAACATGACTAGTTTTATTCGTAAAGGGACCCCTGTTTTAGGTTTGTTCACAGCCCCATTGCCTATTCTCTCAACCTTTTCTTCACATAAGTTACCTCAAAAATCACTCTTTAAAATCATTAACCCATGATTTGTTCCTTATCGTCACCTTACAAAGCCATGTTAGCCAAATTTACTCCATAATCATCTTCATCTAATTGTCAATTCTTCTCTTTACAAAAATACATAAAATACATCCATAATCTCACTTACTTGTATAGGTGAACAAAATAACCTCTTTTAATCAATTGAAGAAATTTTCCATAATCCACCCCTTTTTGAAAAAATCACCTTGAGGCATTATCCTAGTTAAACAACACATCTAAATTTCATTTTTCATCCAATTATATACAATCAACATATTTGAAGCTAAAAATAAACGAATCCATGCATGATCACTACATACTTGTACTTGCAATTAAACTAATCTAAAATCAACATAAAACATCATGATATCCATTGCTAATGCCAAAGATCACAAAAATAAATTCAAAACAATCCTAATCCATCACTTCAAACTTAAGTCTACATGATCATGAACAACCTCAATCCTTGCATGCTTTCAAGCTTAACCAAGAATTAAAATATCAAAATAATTCTTATTTCTATCAAGATTACATGATCAACAATCAAAATCAACATAAATAAGAGGCAAAACTAAAATTCAACAAGAGCAGTATTAGGATTTACTCACTTTGAGCCTAAAAAATGAGGTGTGAATGATGTTTGAAGGGTGTGGGAAGGTGGCTGATGGTTGGGGGGTGTTAGAGGTGGCGGACGATAGCCTCGAAGGGTGGCAGAACTGGCGGCACAATAGCAAAACAATAGGTGGCAGGCTGGCTGTGGGGAGGAGGAGAGAGAATGGGCTTGATATTTTGTGATTTTTACTTGGTTGAAAAGTGATTCTAATCCCTCAAAGTTTACTTGGTTGAGTTTTATCCTTCAAACAACATCTTTTTGCTAATGATAATTGGGCATAATTGAGGATAATTAGCTAAGAAAATGGGTAATAACTTGTTGGGCCAAAATTGGGCCAAAATGAATTTGGGTCTAAAAGAAAATACACTTTACGCAATTGAATTTTTTGTAACTCGAAATTAAATTTTGTGATGTTAATAAAAATAATTTAATCTCGTAAACTATAATTATCGAGACCTACTATCGATCTTGCCGAAATTTTACAATAACAAAAATTCCAATGGCAAAGTAGGCCCAAATTAAATTTTTCCATATCGGAATGATCAAACGCAATAATAAAATGTGAGGAAATTAATAACATCGCTTAGGGCCTGTTCGTTTAGTTGGGAAATATAGGTTGATAAATAGGTGAAGTTGGTAGAGATTGGTTGAAGTAGGTTGGAGTGAGTTTTTTTTTTGTGGTTAAACTGGGTTGAAATTAGTTGAAGTAGGTTAAAGTGAGTTGAAGTGGGTTAGAGTTGATTGAAATATGTTGAATTATTTTTTGTGTGATGCGTAGAAGTTGGTCAAAATAGTAAAAAGTAGGTTGAAGTTGGTTAAAGTGAGTTGAAATGGGTGAAATTGGTTGAAATGGGTTGAAGTTGATTGAGGTGAGTATTTTTTTTTTTTATTGAAGTTCATAAAATAGGTTGAAGTAGGTTGAAGTTGGCTGATGTTGGTAAATTTGGATTTACCAACAAAAAGAATAGGGCCTTAATTGAATAAATAAACATGATTTAGGATCGGGCTGTTACAACCTTCCCCCCTTTAAGAGTTTCGTCCTCGAAACTTATGAACGTTACCATAACATGCACGATTACTTCAAATAGGTGTAGGTACTTGGCTTTCATTTCTTCATCGGCTTCCTAAGTGGCATCTGAGGAGGTATGATTTGACCAAAGCACTTTAACTAAGGGTATCTGCTTGTTGCGTAGCTACTTAATCCTATGATCTAGTATCTGGACTGAGTGTTCTTCATACACTAGATCCCCAGTGACCTCAATGGGCTATGTTACGATTGTATGGTCGGGATCTGGAATGTACTTCCTGAGTTATGAGACATGAAACACGTTATGTACGTGTTCGAGTTCCACAGACAGATCCAGTCGGTAAGCCACGGGATTCAGCTTTTCAATAATTTCATGTGGCCTAATATATCTGGGGCTCAGTTTGCCTCATACTCCAAATATCCTAGTACCCTTAGTTTGCGAAACCTTTAGAAAAATCTTACCACCTACTTGGAACTCCAAAGGCCTCCTTCTTTTATCAGCGTAACTCTTCTGCCGACTCTAGGCAACCGAATATGCTCTCAAATCTTCCTCATTATTTCAGTGGTTTCTTGAATTAGTTCTGGCCCCAGAGTCAACGCCTCATCCAGGTCACTCCAGCATATAGGGGTTCTACATTTTCTCCCATTTAGAGCCCCAAATAGGGCCATTTTAATGGTGGATTGGTAACTATTATTGTAAGAAAACTCCACCAATGGTAAGTCTTCCTCCTATTTCCATTGAAATTCCGAAACACAAGCTCTCAACATATCCTCTAGAATTTAATTTACTCTCTCTATTTTCCCATCTGTTTTAGGATGATAAGAGCTGCTATGGTTCAATTTCATTCGAAAGGCGCTTTGAAGCACTTGCCAAAAACGGCCTTGAAATCTCTGATCTCTATTAGACACTATGTCTGAGGGAATCCCATGCAGACGAACTATTTCCTTAACATACAGTTGGGCGAGTCTTTTAACTGCTCAAGTATCTCAAATTGGTAGAAAATGGGCTGATTTAGTGAGTCGATCAACTATTACCCAAATGACATTCTTATTTGAAGCACACAGAGGTAATCCCATGACGAAGTTCATTAAGATGGAGTCCGACTTCCAAGCGGGAATTTCTAAAGATCATAGTTCGCCCACGAGACGTTGATGCTTAGCTTTCACCTTTTGGAAAACCAGGCATTTGTTAACATACTCTGCAATCTCTTTCTTCATGTTATTCCACCAAAAGTATTGCCTCAAGTCTTTGTACGTCTTGGTGCCTTCTAGATGCAACGAGTATCGGGTGTTGTGAGCCTCCTCTAAGATCTTCTTCCTTATTTCCTCATTTTTTGGTACACACAGGTGATTCTAGAATCGCAAGGTCCCATCTTCATATATTACAAAACTAGGCGACTTACCTTTCTCAAGATTTTGCTTTATTCTTTGAAGCTCAAGATCACTTTCTTGGTTCACTCGTATTTTCTCCATTATAGAGGGATGTAAGGTAAGTGTTGACAACTGAACAATTGCTTGCCCATGTAACACTAATTGAATACCCAATTACTCAAGCTATCTTAAAAGGCTCAACTGTGTAATCACTACAGTGTTCAAGCTATGTTATGTCTTCCTACTCAGTGCATCTGCCACAACATTTGCTTTTCCTTGGTGATACTAAATCTGCAAGTCATAAACCTTAAGCCACTCTAGCTAACGCCTTTGTCTCAAATTAAGCTCTTTTTGAGTGAAGATACACTTCAAGCTTTGATGGTCAATAAAGATCTTACATGGTACCCCATATAAGTAATGTCTCCAAATTTTCAATGTGAAAACCACAACTGCTAACTCCAGGTCATGGGTAGGGTAATTCTTCTTATAAGGCTTAAACTGTCAGGAGGCATAAGCCACCACTTCCTCATCTTGCATTAGAACACATCCCAAACCATTCTTCAAGGAATCAGTGTGGATAGTACACTCCTTACCTTCTATTTGTAAGGTTTGGATTGGAGCAGTAGTTAATCGTTGCCTTAACTCTTGAAATGCCCTCTCACACTTCTATGCCCGCTTAAATTTAATGGCTTTATTCAATAAATTAGTCAAGGGAGATCCTATCTTCGAAAATTCCTTTACAAACCTTCGATAATAGCCAGCTATGCCCAAGAAACTTCTAATCTCAGTGCCATTGGTGGGTCTTGGCCACTCTATAATTACTTTCACCTTTTTGGGGTCAACTTTAATCTCTTTTTTTGAAACTACATGTCCTAAAAACACCACTTCTTCTAACCCAAACTCACACTTCTTCAATTTGCCATATAATTGGTGTTCCCTCATGGTCTGCGACACTGTCCTCAAATGAACATTATATTCATTTTTATCCTTGGAGTATATCAAGATATCATCTATGAACACTACCACTAACTTGTCTAAATAGGGTCTGAAAATTCTATTCATGAGATCCATAAAGGCCGTAAGGGCATCGGTCAGGCCAAAGGGCATCACCGTGAATTCATAGTGACCATATCTGGTCCTGAGCGCGATCTTGGGGATATCTTCAGGTTTAATCCTAAGTGGGTGGTATCTGGACCTCAAGTCAATCTTAGAAAAGACTCCTACTCCTTGCAATTAATCAAATAAATCATCTATTCAAGATAAATGGTATTTGTTCTTAATGGTAATCTTATTCAACTCTCTGTAATCGATACATAACCTCCAGGTTCCGTCCTTCTTCTTTACAAACAACACTGGGGCACCCCATGGTAACACACTTGGTTTGATAAATCCCTTCTGTAATAACTCGTCTAGTTGAGTCTTCAGTTCTCTACGCTCAGTTGGAGTCATTCGATGTGGGGCTTTAGAGATAGGTTGGGCACCAGGGATTAATTCAATCTCAAAATCAATTTCCCTTTGCGAGGGCAATCTTGGTAACTCTTCAGGAAAAATATCTTCAAATTCATAGACTACATGAATATCTTCTGCTTTCTCTCATTTGGATTGAGCTTCCATATCATAACACCAACACCCTATACACCCCTAGCATAACAACTTACTTGCTTTCATAGTAGAAATTATGGGACATGATTGTTCCTCTCTTTGCCCATAAAAACATAGTTCTCTCCCACTTTCATTCCTCAAATGAACTTAAGGTTTCATAGTCAATTTTGTCTCCATAAGTCTACAACCAGTTCATCCCCAAAATGATGTCAAAGTCTGACAAGTCAAATTGGATCAAGTCTCCAAGGAATATGACTCTATCAATAGTAATAAGGACAAGTTTATAGGAAATAACGGAGTCAACTATAGAATCATTGCGCAGCTTCATTCTATAATTGGTTTCTGACTTCTTCTTCTCGAGGTTCAATTACATTGCAGATCGGGTGGATATAAATGAATGAGTAGCACCCAAATCAAACAATACACAAAATGGCTTTAAATTTAAAAAAGAGAGTTCTAGTAACTACCGTACCAAAGGTGGCAGCTTCCTTCTTACTCATTGCATACGCCCTTCCTACTGCTGTAGGTCTTGGAGGTGAAGGTCCTTGGCGAGGTGGGGCCAAGGGTTTTGCTGCACCCTTCTCCACAGCCTTTAGTCTTCGAGGACAACAACAATGAGGTGTTCTGGGTTTCCACACCCCATGCACTAGTTAGTGTTAGAGTAATGGCAACAAGATAAACTTTTCTGCCCCTCTCACTCTTTCACACTTGTCCCACATGGAACTTTTGGGTGGTGATTTGAGGGGTTTATATATTTCATTCTCCTTGCCCATGTTGAATAACTTGAGACTAGGCTTTATGGGGTTGAGGGTGTCTAGGACCATCATCCGCGTGCGCGCCGCCGCCGCCGCCGGCCCGTTCGATCTGGGCTGGGGGCGGGGCGGGCCGTGGGTTATGGGCCTAATCTATCTTTTTGGGAGAAATCTGTTTAAACATTTTCGTAACAGATTACGCTAAATCCTCCGTGAATCGCTCCCTACCGTTATAGTCTTCCTTATTGTTCTCCTCACCTTGAACGCTGTTAGATCTTCTGCCTCATTCTATGTTCTTAATGGCCAGATTCTTTGCCTCATCTTACACCATTTTAATGGCTGTGTAACAGCTATTTGTCCCCTATAAATAAAAGCCTTACCAGCAGGGCTAAACACACCAACTCTCACATTTCTCTCATCTCTTCTTCTTCTTCTCTGCATTCTGGGTTACGTACTGTATACTCCAAACTCTTGGCCGCGAAGTGCACGCGTTCAAGAGTGCTGAGTTAACCTTGGGGAGCAACCGGCTGTATCAATTTGTACCGTAGTTGAGCCGTAATTGCTTTCAAGGTAGTGGTTTATCCACGACTCAGTTTATTCTATCGATCTTCTAGCCATTGTTCTTTTTATTCTTCCAATAATTTGAAAGCAATTATCTAAAATGGCTGCATTATTCTCGAAAAATCTCCCTGAACTCTACAAAATCGAGCCCCTCGATGGAACTAACTACAAACGTTGGTCCCAGAAACTACTCCTATGCTTTGAACAACTTTAGATTGATTATGTTCTGTCCTCATAACATCTTGACGAAGACAACACTTCTCAGTTTACTGATACTGAGAGCTCTCTCTCAACTCCTACTGCCCTGAAGACGCCTGTCATTCCACTAGATGAGGCTGCTAAGAAGAAACTGGAAAAAGATAATAAACTGGCTTGAAGCTACTTGCTGAACAACATGTCAAACCCTCTGTTTGATCTATTTGTCAACTTCAAATCTGCGAAGATCATATGGACCAAACTGGAGGCGAAATATGGTTCAGATGATGCTGGAAAGAGGAAATGTGTCGTTGGCAAATGGCTGCAGTTCCAGATCGTAGATGACAAACCGATTATGGAACAAGTTCATACGTACGAGAACCTATGTGCTGAGGTGCTGAACGAAGGCATGAAGATGTGCGACATTTTACAAGCAAATGTACTGATCGAGAAATTTTCGCCATCTTGGAGCGACTATAGAAATCACCTAAAGCACAAAAAGAAGGACCTAACCTTACAAGCACTGATCAGTCATATGAGGACTGAAGAGGCGAATCGGCTAAAAGATAAGATGTCTTCCCTGTCCCTGAATTCATCTAAAGCTAGCCTTGTTGAATCTTCTGTGCCTTTAAACAGAGAAAGGTTCAAAGGAAAAAATAAGAGGGAATAGAAGCAATCCAAACCTCAAAGTCAGTTGAAAAGAATAAACAACAAGATCCAGAAGTAGAAGGTTGTCTGTTACGTTTATGGTAAACTAGGCCATAAGGCATATCAGTGCAACCTTCGCAAAGGAGGAGCCAGTCACACAAACCAGAAGCCTACTGAACAAATTGCTGCACAAGCCAATCTGACTGAAGACACTGAGATCTTCTATGCAGTAACACTGGAGGTCAACCTGGTGTCGAATTCCACGGAGTGGATTTTGGATACTGGAGCAACAAGACGTTTTTGCTCCAAGAAGGATCTGATGCATGACTTCGAAGATGCTCCTGATGGCGAACATGTCTACATGGGCAATGCTGCCACCGCTAGAGTCACGGGTAAAGGGGAAGTACTCCTTAAATTTACTTCTAGAAAATCTCAATGCTTGAACAATGTGTTGTATGTACCTTCCCTTCGTAGAAACTTAGTTTCTAGTAGTCATCTTGATATTGCTGGTTTTGAGGTGAACTAGAAAGCTCGAAAAATTGTTATTCTTTGCAATGGGGTTTTGTTGGGAAGAGGTATCGTAGTGGGGGGCTTTTTGTTCTGAATTTTGCTTCTGATGCTGTTAATGGAAATGCTTCTTCTTTTGTCTAAATTGCTGAGTCTGTGGACTCGTGGCATGGTAGACTTGGTCATGTTAATTATGCTTCGATAAATAAGCTAAAGAACATAAGGTTAATTCCTAACAACATCACAGAAAATGTTTGAAATATGACATTTGTGTTGAAGCAAAATTTGTTAAAAAGCCATTCAAGTCCATAACAACTGGAAAGATTGAGTTGTTTGAACTTGTGCATTCGGACTTAGCAAACTTTAAGAACACAGTAAGTAAGGGAGGAAAGAAATGGTATATTACTTTTGTAGATGACTACTCTAGATATACCAAAGTTTACCTCCTCTAAAGATGAGGCTGAGGAAATGTTTCTAAAATACAAAGCAGAAGTGAAAAATCAACCAGGTTGAAAAATAAAGAGACTTAGATCTGATAGAGGTGGGGAATATGATACTAACTCCCTAACTATTTTTTGTGAGAAAAATGGTATTATACATGAGACTAGTGCCCCTTATACCCCTCAACAAAATGGTATACCTGAACGGAAAAACCGTACCCTTAAAGAAATGATAAATGCTATGCTTATTAGCTCTGGGTTGCCTGATAATATGTGGGGGGAGGCTGTATTAACTGCTTGCTATATCCTCAATAGAGTTCCTCACAAAAAAAAAACTAGATTAGACCCCATATGAACTATGGAAAAGGTATGCTCCTAATCTGAATTATTTGAAAGTGGGGGGGGGGGGTGGTGTCTGGCTAAGGTTGCCTTACCTAGTCATAAACGTACCAACATAGGCCCTAAGACCTTTGATGTTGTCTTTATTGGCTATGCTCAAAACAGTGCTGCTTATAGATTCATGTCATTGAGTGATTATTCTATTTCTTAATATAGAGATGCTGAATTCTTTGAGCATGTTTTTCCTTTGAAAAAGAAAGCACCTAATGTACCTGATGTTATGCCTGAAAATGTGAACTTGCCTACTTCTAGTTCTGATGCTAGAGTCGCAATGACTGAACCTAGAAGAAGCAAGGGACTCAAAACTGAAACCAGTTTTGGACCCATCTTTGTCACTTCATTACTAGTAGAAACCTTTGACAACTTGGACATAGATGTCATAACTAAAGAATTGTTGTCCATTTTTTTGATTAAGGAAGATCCCAAAACCTGTCAAGAGGCTGTAAGGTCCATAGATGTTGCCTTCTAGAGAGAAGCTATTAAAAGTGAAATAGATTCTCTCGAGTCAAACAAAACATGGGAATTGACTGACCTGCCTAAGGGTTGTAGACATATTAGCAGTAGGTGGATCTTCAAAAAGACGTTGAGGTCTGATGGTTCAATTGATAAATATCAGGCCAGATTGGTTATTAGGGGCTTTGACCAGAAAAAGGGCATAGATTGTTTTGACACCAGCTCTGACATTTCTCTCATCTCTTCTTCTTCTTCTCTACATTCTTAGTTACGTATTGTATACTCCAAACTCTTGGTCGTGAAGTGCACGCATTCAAGAGTGCTGAGTTAACCTTGGGGAGCAATCGGCTTTATCGATTTGCACTGTACTCAAGCCGTAATTGTTTTCAAGGCAGTGGTTTATCCACGACTCAATTTATTCTGTCAATCTTCCAGCCATTGTTCTTCTTATCCGTCCAACAGTTAGTACCCACTCGGCATTTCGAGGTGGTGTGGTTAGTTCTTCAACATTTCCCACTGTTATCTTAAAATGTGTTACCGCAAGTGCACGGTGCCAATTGTAGCTAGCAACGGCAAGTACGGGTCGTGTCCAATAGAAACTTGTTTTCAACCGTCGAAACAACTTACAACACTCTATTTAGGAAAAATTCCACTAAGGTTGATTATCGCTAAGTAGTAGTTCTAATCTATTGAGAGTTAATGTAATTGTCTAAACCAGCAATAATAAAGGCCCTGGATTGGGGTTCACCACACTATTACGCTATATAAATTGCAATTAGGTCAAGCAAACCATGCCCATGAATAAATCGGAAGCGGAAAGGATTACCATTTGAAGCGCATCAAGCCTTCTCTCAAAGGTCAATAGACTGGCTAAACTAATCTTAATCACCTATTTTCATGAAACTAAGATTATTAAAGCCACAAGATTTCATAATCAATTATTCCCAATTGAAACCCTCATTATTTTCACGCTAGGCGGATCAATTGCCTACAAATTCGCACTTGGTAAAGGACTCAACTTTCATTAATCTCCTAGACCCTAATTAGAAGCAGTGAATACAACTCTTTCAAGCAATTCAGCAAACAGTTGGCTCACTAAGCAGGAATTCATATTACAATCATGAACATGATTCACATAAACCTAAAACATAATTCCCTTTTGCATAATAGGGGTTACACCCAATCCAAGACAACTAATTTAGCCCCTATTCATTCTTCCAATCACAATCACAATCAAAAATGCGAAGAACATGATTAAAGGTACAAACTTTGAACTAGAACGCAAGAGAAAGAAGGAAATGAACGTACTTTAATTAATCGTAGTAACAATCTACAAATTCATAACCAATCAATCTTCAATCCAATGCTAGAATTTGAGAAAGAAAATTGGAGTACTAAAAACCTAAAAATCGCCTCTTGTGCGAGTTCTAAAGCAAAATTACAAGACCCTCTTCCTGCAGCTGTGACCAAACAATTAATCGTAAAATTCACTAAAGAGGCACGGTCGTTCCACGTGGTACAGTGCCCCCATGCCACATCCCTAGCCAACGTTTTCCTGTAGCCCAGGCTTGGCACCACCACGCCACCTGGCATGGTGTCCCCTTGCCAGTGCTTTGGACCTTGATAACCTCCTTTTTTGGCTTGAATACGTCATCCTGACCTTCTTTTCGCGTAGCATTAGCGAGTTTCCCTCTTTCTTTCAACCGAACTCCTGAACGCATAAAAACATATCATATGAGCAAATTCGTGGTAAAGAAAGCCTATTTGACTGCTATACTTTGAAGTTTAATCCAAAAATTGCAGAAAGTAGAGGTTAAAAGTAAGTCTAAAAGAGGTAAAATGGAGGTTTATCAACTCCCCCATGCTTATCTCTTGCTTGTCCCCAAGGAAGGTTATCAACTAACAGAATGAAGGAGAGAGAATTACCTCAATGTGCCATCCTCCTCAGGTAAGCGGTGACAACTAGGTTAGCAATCATGGCTACTCATAGTTCAAAAACACAACAAGGGCAAAACTCTTTTTCAAAAACACATGTTGCAAAATGTAAATCACTCGACCATGGTGCAAGAATAAACATCCCATTTTGAACTACTTAGAAGTGTCTTGCTTCCCCCTGAATCGTTGGCAAGCTAGTTAGATTGGTAGATTCTCACTTTAGGAGTAAGAACAAAAAAACTCCTCTCCTGTGTTTAGGGTAGAAATTGATCGCTCAAGATCACCCTCAATACATGCATACTTACATAAGCTTGGTAAAACTCTCAATTCTCCATTAATGGAGGGAAAATGTTCAAATGTCAATCATGAGGGCTTTTCAAGGGTTGTAGTGGGGTTGTGGTCCAAGGAAAATGGAGTTTCATGATTTGGGTATGGGGAGCTAAATAGCCAAGTAGAGAACAATCAAAAACAGCATCCAAACCATCATATAATTTTCGCCACTATCCCCAACAAAGCGTAACAAGGAGAGGGAGTAAAACTTTCTTTTTGCATTTTGAATGAAACTTCCTATGCCAACCATTTTATTAATATGACCCCATTTTTTCTCTTTTTTTTTCCTTTTTGTATGCATTTTTTTTCTCTTTTTCTTTTTTTTGAAGGAAAAACGAAATGAATGGCATAGGTCATAGAGGAATTAAAACTCCCAATCCTATAAAGCTCAGAAACAGTCAAAATAGCCCAATCGGGTGCAACCACAAGCATAACCCCCCCAATCGATACAACTCACATCCTTGCTCTACTAACTTGGCATTGGGTAGGATTGTTCAATTCAGGCCAAGGGTCTAGCAGATGTCAGGTGAATGAAGTGAAAAGGGAAAATGCGCAAGGGGTTAGCAAAGGGACTATGAACACACTAGGTGGCTTTTTGGCTCATGTGGCTTAAAAACAAACGAATGCCTCAATCATATTAACATCACGCATATGCCAACCGTGATTTTGAAGAAAGTTAGGCCAAGTTCTAGAGATGCACATGCAAAGGGATGAACATTCATGAAAGGATGTTCAAGACCATGTAAAGTGAATGGTCATTACGGCTCAAAAATCTCACTGGGTCTTCTACCAAAATCAGGAACTAGCTCAAATGGCCAACAACCAGGGCTCAATCAATTTACATCACAGTAGCCGTCAAGGGAGAATACACAAGCACACATAGCCCAGCAATCAAAAACATTTCCAAAACAGTTTCACAAGCCATTAGCCCAAATTGAGCCTCATTTTCCACAAACCAACACAACTAACCAACTACATCATCACCCCTTAAATGTCATCATTAGAGGGGTTTTCGTAACTTTTTTTTTCTTTTTCTCCTTTTTTTTCTTTTTTTTCGAAAGCAATAAAACTAGCTAAAAGATCCATAAGCATACAACTAAAGAGAAGGATGAAAGGGTTACCTCGTGGTCTTGTATGACCCTACTCATTACGTTCCCGCTTCAGATCAATGGCTAGGAAAAAAATATATACAATGCATCATCAACCTAAATGGAATGTCCTACATGCCTACATAATGCATGAAATGAATGAAGGTCTAAGAATGACTCTAAACTAGAATGAAACCTAAAGTTCTAAATACAAAGAAGTATATACACATTGCAACCCACTAAATAGGCATAGATATCCCCCCATGCTTGGATTGTTCATTGTCCCCATTGAAAATGATATACATAAGAAGATAAGGGGAAGGGGAGTACAACTTACAGTCATTGGGTGCCATCGGGCCCAGGAGGTGGCCAGAAATACGGAGGAAAGGGATAGAAGGTGGATGGATGACTCGAAACATAGGATGGGAAGGATAGGGAGCCTCCCTGATCGCCTTGGAAGGTGCGTAAACGCTCCTCCATCTGTCTAATGGACTCCGACTAGTGCCAGAGCAATTCATTCATACGTTAGTACTCCTCATACTCCCGGGCATTCCTCATAGCCTGTTCCTCCTCCCTCTGAATCAGCCGTTGCACTCCTTCTTGGTGGTCCACAAAACCCCGAAAGTAGGTGACACCAGCATCAATGGAATTCATGCGTCTAGAGAGACGATGGAGGTCATCATGCATGCTAGTGTAGTCCCCCCGAAGTCCCGAAACCTCCATTTGTAGGTTAGAGAAGGATTGGAGGAATGCGGGGTCAAGTGGCGTATATGCTGCAACAGAAGAAGAGGATCCGCCCATCTCATGGGGGAAAGGTAGGTGAAATGGTGATGGGGGTGGAAGTATGGCCTCCTCCTCCTCCTCCCTAGCATGTGTGCCCTCAGGCTCGGGACCCTCTTGGCCTGCATCAATGTCTTCCTCCTCCTCCTCCTCATCATCCTCATCCCCCTTCTCATCATACTCAACATCCTCATCTGGCACTAACTGTTCATCCCTAGGTAGAACAATTGCTCGAATAATCCTACAGTCATAGTTCCAATTCCTTTTGTTGGCGATTGTGGTGTGCTCAACATTTGGAAGGGTGAATAGGATTGCTTTGTGGTAGGGGTACCGAATAGTGTCTCCTTGGTTGTCAATGATGTGCATATGATGGAGGGTGCCGAAATCGAGGTGATCGCCAAGGAAATATGGTTCTAGAGTGGAGAGCCTAGAACTGTAGCCCAAGGCAAGGGCAATGGCAGTAACAGCGCCGCTAATGCTGATGACATTCCTTTTGCTAACCTTGGCTACTTCCGCCAAGTGGCGGATTATAAACGCCCCAGTGTCCATGGCAGTGCCCGACAGTGCACACTAAATGATAAACAATTCTGTCGTCTGATAACCATTTTGGTTGTCTTTGTGACCGAAAATGATATTCACGGGCAAGCGCTAAAGATAACGGAGGTTGATGTTACAAATATCTGTGGCCTTAGCCTGTCGCGTGTTAAAAACTCTAGGTCTCCCCCACTGGTCAGTGTATTCCATCCGCTTGGAGCATGTAACACTTGTCCAAATAGGGTCAGGTCGCCACAATAAGGAAACATCTCTATAGGCCCCATCGACCATCGAAAATTTTAATAACTCATCAAACATCCTCAAGTTCATCCAGTGGTCCATATTGAACATGCGAAATGAAATTGCTACCTCATGACCCATAAAAGTACCATGCCAATCGACATTTAACGAACTCAAAAATTCAATCATGAGGCGATCATACAAGGTACATTGCATGCCAATGAACTCAGTCTAACCCAATTTACCAATCAAAACCAACATGTCATCCAACATCCCTAAATTCCTCAATAAATCAGCATGAAAATATTTCTACTCACTAGTGTTCCTAGTGGCTAAAATCTCATATCTAGACTTTTGTTCATCACTAACAAACTGCAAACCTCTAGTGCTAGCAGGCAAAATTAGAGGGTAAGCATCCTTTGTACGTTTAGTAGAAGCGGTGCAGCTGAAGATGATATGGCCTTGGATGATTTCCTGGGCAAGGATGGATCCTTAGAGCCCTCACCAACTCTTTTCTTCTCCATGAGTGTCAATGAAGTGCATACCGGAGCTTAGAAGTAGTGGTAGAAGCTTAAAATAGCAAGAGGAGTTGCAATTTTTTTTTCTCTAACACCTTTAACCTCAACAATGGGGTTAGGGTTTTAGAGAGAGAAAGTGGGTTGCATGGGTGGGGTGAAATGGGGTGAAAAAGTGAAGAATTTTGAGAGGAGAGTGGAGGATTGTGAAGGAATTGAAGAAATTTGATGGAAATTTAAGAGTTTGGTGAGAATTTGAGTGGGTAATGGTGAGAGAGAGATGAGGGTTTCACGCTTCTAGAGAGAGAAAATGCAGAGTTTTGAATGGGGAAGAAGGAAGAAGATGAAGGAATTCGATCTTATGGCCGATTTTTAATGTGCCACGGTCGTGCCAAGCAACACGGGGGCACTGTGCCACATTGTTGTCCCTGCGCTAGAAATCTGAAAAAGTGGTGCGATCGTGCCACTAGGCATGGGGGCACCATGCCACTTTTCTGTGCCCAGACCATGCTTTTCTTGCTCCCTCTTTTTTCTCTCAAAGTCTTAAGGGGAGTGGCATGGTTATGCCACCCAGCATGGGGTGCCCATGCCAACTTGCTACCCTCTAAGCTCACTCCTATCAAGGCATTTGCTGCTTTTCTCACTCGATTTTTTCTTTGAGCTTTTTCCTCTCATTTTTTTTCATTTTCATTTTTTCTCTTTTTTTTCCTTTTTTTTTTGAAAGCAGTAAAGGTTGGGTTGCCTCCCAAGAAACACTTGTTTTAAGTCCCGAGCTTGACCTTGAGAGTCTCTAAGGAGAAGAGACATCGGGGAGGGTACAAGTAATCTTCCCCTCAAGTGACTCACTGGCGATGTAGTGTTTTAAGCGAGACCCGTTCACCTTGAACGAGCCGGTGGTCTCAGTGCCGATCTCAATAGCCCCTTATGGGTATACCTTTAACACCTTGAAGGGGCCCAACCATCTAGAACGAAGCTTTCCAGGGAAGAGTTTCATGTGGGAATTGAAGAGAAGAACTGAGTCACCTTCCCGAAACTCACGATGGTTAATAAACTTGTCGTGCCACCGCTTCATTCGCTCCTTATAGAGTCTAGAACTTTCATATGCATCTAAACGGATCTCCTCGAGTTCATTCAATTGCAACATCCTCTTTTCTCCCGCAGACTTCAAATTGAAGTTTAAGTGCTTGATGGCCCAGTAGGCCTTGTGTTCTAGCTCCACGTGTAGGTGGTAGGGCTTATCGTAGACTAGCCGGAATGGAGTGGCTCCGATTGGAGTCTTGAACGCAGTCCGGTAAGGCCAAAGGGCGTCATCGAGCTTATCCGCCCAATCCTTTCGCGATATCATAACCGTTTTCTCCATAATAGAATTGATTTTGTGGTTAGAGATCTCCACTTGGCCACTAGTTTGAGGGTGGTACCCCAGTCCATACTTATGGTGCACTCCATATCTCTTCAACAAGGCCTCCAGCTTCTTTTCGACAAAGTGCGTCCCATTATCACTGATTAGCACCCTTAGGACTCCAAATGAGGGAAGATTACCCTCTTGAATAGCTTAGCCACTACCCTTAAGTCATTAGTAGGGCTAGCTACTGCCTCCACCCACTTGGAGACGTAATCCACTACAACTAGGATATACCTGTTACCCCTCGAGGACGGGGAATGGGCCCATGAAGTTGATGCCCCAAACATTAAAGATCTCAACTTTGAGGATGAAGTTAAGGGGCATCTAATTCTTCCTTGATAAATTCCCCATCCTTTGGCAACGATCACATATGCGAACATACGCATAGACGTCCTTGAAAAGTGAGGGCCAAAAGAACCCAACTTGAAGGACCTTAGTTGCAATCTTGGAGGTGCTAGCATGTCCCCTGCATGGAGAGTCGTGAGAATGAGAAATCACGCTCTGAACCTCCTTCTCGGGGAGGCAATGCCTATGGATCCCGTCCTTATACAACTTGTAAAGAAAAGGTTCCTCCCAATAATAATGCTTGACACCATAAAAGAGCTTCTTCTTCTTATGAGAGGACAAGTCATGTGGCATGATTCCTGAGGCTAGATAGTTTGCAAAGTCGGCAAACCAAGGGGCTGAGTTAGAGGTTTAGCAATCTTGGAGAATCCTTGATAAAGCGACGATAAAATCCCGGATGACCAAGGAAACTCCGCACCCCTTTTACTGAAGTAAGAGGGGGCAATCGCTCAATGACCTCAACTATAACTTTATCTACCTCAATGCCCCTAACAGATATGACATGACCCAGTACGACTCCCTCCTGTACCATGAAATGGCAGTTTTCCTAATTCAGCATTAGGTTGACTTCCTCACATCTACGAAGTACCTTGGTTAGATTTTCTAAACAAAGGTCAAAGGTACCTCCATAGATGGAGAAGTCATCCATAAACACCTCCATGGTGTTTTCAATAAGATTCGAGAATATGGCGGTCATGCAACATGTTCAACCTAAAATTATGATATTTTATACCCTGTTATCATCTAATATTTGCTCTAAATAAATTATTAAATTAGATTTTTATTATCTAATACTTATTTTAGCTTTTTAATAATACTTTTGTTTATTTTGTAGGGATTGAAAATAACTTGAAGAAAATAAATAAATTTACTCAAACAAGTGCTACGGCTGGATCAGATTGAAGCATACAAGAAAGAAGGAAAAAAAATGAAGCTAGAATGACCCAGCAGAAACCGAGGCCCAAATACGAGCCCAAGCTCCCTCCTCCTTTCCAGTTTTCCCCCCCATCTTCGACGGGCCTGGCCCAGCTACGTTTCTCCCCCCCCC